>WAAE01009161.1:0-16735 GCA_013400495.1 Nicator chloris
TTTCTGGCCAGCTTCAACTCCAACCAATATTTAGCTGCATGAATTTTTTCCTTACAGTGGCAAGCTGCATCTCTGTAGTCTTCCAGGTTACCTGACCTTGCTTCCACTGGACATACACCTTCCTTTTTTGCCTTAGAGCCAAAAGAAGATCCCTGTTCAGCAAGCCAGCCTTCTGCTTCGCTTCTGACACTGGGGAATTGCTGGTCCTGTGCCCTTAGGAAGTGATGTTTCAAAAGTGACCAACACCGACAGACCCCAGCACTACTGAAACATTACCCAGAGGACTTTTCTTACTAGTTCCTTGAGCAGCCTGAAGTCTGCTCTCCTCACGTCCAGAGCTGAGGTTTTCCTGCACTTTTTCTCCTGTCAATAATGATTTTAAACTTGATCACTTCATGGTTGCTGTGGCCAAGACAGCAGCAGTCACCACGTTGCTCATAAGATCCACTCTGTTGACAAGCAGCAGACCAAGGAGGGTGTCTTTCTGAGTCAGCTCCCTTAGTACCTGTTCCGTAAAATTGTTGTCCAGATCTTCTAGGAATTTTCTGGCCCAGGCTGTACCAGCTGTGTGATGCTCTCAGTTAATTTCTGGCAGGTTGAACTTCATAAGGACAAGAGCAGTTGATTTGGAAGTGTCCCTTAGTTCTTCAAAGAATAATTTGTTGACATCATCATCCTGCCTGTCAGGTCTATAGTAGACTGCCACGATGACATCCACATTGTTTGTTTGCCCCTTGATTCTTATCCAGAGTCTCAACTGTGCCGTTGCCAACTGTGAGCTCCACACATTCCAGCCCTTCCATTACATACATTGCCACCTCCTACCTCTTCTGCCATGTCTAACCCTCCCAAGAGCCTGCAACCATCCAGCCATGTCAACCTGCACCCCCAGGTCCTTTCCGACAGGCCACTTTCCAGCCACTCTTCCCTAAGCCTGTAGCACTGCATGGGGTTATTGTGATCCAAGTGAAGGATCCAGCACTTGGTCTTACTGAATCTCAGACCACTGGCTTTGGCCCATCAATCATTCCTCAGTCTCACACCATAGACAGAAGAGCTAGAACTGAAATTCACTGCTGGGAGTAGACAAGGGGATACTTCTGCCCATGTCAGTCCCCCCTTTCTTAATCAAGATCTCATCTCCTTTGTTTACCTTGCAAAAATTGACAGCTCTTGCCCAATAACCACATATCCCAAAAGCCCAAGGCCTCCCTTCTCTTTTCCACATCTCTCTGCTGCTAATTCTCTGTAGAGCCCCATTTCAGGAAATCTACAATTCTTTTAGCACTCTGATAGATTTATTTTTGTGCATAATGGTATTTTTTTATTATACTGCATAAGTCACCTTGCTTGGACACAACAATTTGAAGTCTATAGAGGAAAAAGTATAAACCTATGGCACAGCCCATGTCTGGAAGCTGAGATCTCAAGCCTGCTCCTGGACACTAACCTAGTTTTGTTATTCGTATCTATTTGGTTTTATTTGTTGTTATTATTCATTTTCATTAGCTTACTCATGAAATTACAATAGTTATTTGTCTTATTAAGGTATTTGAGGGTTCAGCTATCAGCCAGCCCACAGAACTTTTGAACAAGTCAAGAGGCTTCTGAAGTATTAGTTATATAGCAGTAACTCCAGAACAGTATTTTCATCAAGAAAAAGCTGGCTGCAAAACATATCCTGTTAAGTCTCAGTTCAGTCTCATTTACTCTAAGACTGATATGTCATGACCACACCATGGGAACAGCAGTGCCACAGCAGCATCAGCATGCTTTTTTGATGAGTCATTCCTACATGTTCCAAAAAGCCCAAGCCTTCCTTGCAAGTATCACTCACTAACAGTCACAATATTTTGTGGCTATAAACATGCACAAGAAGTCAATGAGACAAAGAAAGCAGATACTGATGAGGAAACAGTATAGTAATGATGGTTCTCTCTGACGTTTAACACTGATGAAGACATACACTATCAGAGACATACAAGGATTTATATAGACACAAAAATTAGAAGGTAAAATGAGAACTTAACCCAATAGTTACATTGATGCAACCCTTCATACAAACTTTTTTGCTTCAGCACAGGGAAGTTTCAAAACACATTGGTTCATGCTATTTTGGAGACTGTCCAAGCTAAATTTTAAAAGTTGCATCAGGTCTGAAATCAGCACCCCCAAAACGAATGCTATCAGCTTAACTATGCTAGGTTATCTGTATAGATACAATAATACAAGCATAATTGATCAAACTTTCTCCTGAAGGATACTGCACAGCTCTCAGCAGAGACTTGCTGCTTTGATTAATGTACAGGACAAAAATCTACATGCCCAAGAGAAAGATTTTACTTGGTTCTTGTTCTGGGAAGATGGATGCTTTGTTGCACAAATACCTTTTCACTGCTGTCAGCTAAATAGATAATTTTGTCACCTTGCTTGTTTGGTGGGTGAGAACTAAATCAGGAACTACTTGTAACAACTTAGCCCATACAAATCCATGGAAGCCTGTATCCACTGTGCTGAGAGAGCAGGCTGATGTAATTTCAAGGCCCTCTCCATGATTTTTGGAAAGCCACAGAGATCAAGGATCCTCAGTGCCTGGAGGCAAAAAATCCCACTCATTCATACAGTTTCAGAAAAAGCCAAAATAACAACATGGACAAGATCACTGAGCCCATTTCTCACATTCAAAAATTTCCTGTATTTCAGCTTGTACATACTGCATTTTGTCCCTTCACTAGGCATCACTAGAGAAGAGTCTGTCTCTGTTGTCTTTATTGCCCCTTTTAGCTGTTTATATACCTTGACAAGATCCCCCCAGACTTTTCTTCCCCAGCCTAAACAACCCCAGCTCTCACCCTCTCCTGGTTATTTCAGTCTTCAATCCTATTATTCCCTGGCATCTTGCTGGATACCCTCTAGTACCTCCATGCCCTCTCATACTGGGAGCTCAGCACTGGACATGCCATTCAGATGTGTCTCACTGGCCCAGGGTGGAGGGGCAAGATCAGCTCCCTCTCCCTTGCTGTCAATACCCTGCCTGACACAGCCCAGGAAGCTCTGAGGCCTCGAGGGTGCACTGCTGGCTCATGCTCAACCTCGTGTCCACCAGGATCCCCAGGGTCCTTTCTGCCACGATGCTTTCCAGCCAGTTGGCATGGTGCCTGGGTTTTTTAGTCCTCCAGGTAGAAGACTTCTGGTGCATAAACAACTCTGCCCTATGACCCAGGTTGTTAATGAAGGTTTCTAACACTGTAAGGATCCTGCATTGATAGGATGCACCAGTAAAAACAAGCTTTCAGCTTGGCTTCATGTCACTGATCACAGCACTTTGAACCCAGGGGGTTCAGCCAGCTCTCAACACACCGGCTCACCATCTGCTTCACACAGTCCATAATTCATCACTTTGGGAAGATGTTATGGAGGACAGTGTCAAAAGCCTTGATAAAGGCAAGATTAACAGCATCCACCACTCTCCCCTCATCCAATGAGCCAGGCATCTAAGGCTCAGCACTGTAGAAGGCTATCCAGTTGTCAGGCATGCTTTTCCTTCCATAAGTCCACTCTGACTACTACTAATCACCTTCTTGTTCATTTTGGAAGTGGTTTCCAGGACTATTTGCTCCATTACCTTCCCCAGACATCAAGGGCACAGTCTTGTTCCCCTGTATCTTCTTGTCTGCCTTGAGGATAGGAAGGACACATGCTTTTCTCCAGCCCTCAGGAATCTCATTCTTTGCCAAACCCTTTCAGACAATTAAGAACAGCTTCACAAAGACATCAGCCAGCTCCTTCATCAGTCTTGGTTGCATCCCATAAAACTGTGTATGGTGCATTTATTTAAGCATTTCTTACCTTGAAACTTCTCATCCAAGGGTTGATCTTCATTGCTTTAGCATTTCCCACAGGCATCAGGGACCTGCAATCCCAAAGGGTGGCCTTTCCAGTAGATACCAAGGCAAAGAAGAAGCTGCAGGTGGCTTTGCTTTACCTTCCCTAACACCACCTCTAGGCATCTGCACAGGATCTCTGCCCCCTCACAGGATACCTGTACTAGCAGCTTTCCATGCAGATTTTTTTCACGGTGGTGCATGGCAGGCAAGTGATAGGCAGTGGTGCATGAGTTGAAACAAGAGACGTTCAGCCAAGATAATGAAGAAATTCCCTCCACCCCATGCACATTGCATGTGTTTTTTATCTCTGTCCTCTTCACCTATGGAGTTCCTGCATGTTGATTAGGAAAGGCAGCCGTCAGCAGAGATGGGCAACACTGCTTGGATGCACATTATCACCTGATCAGCAATGCAAACCAAGTCCCAGAGCAACTGCTGTACTACAGCAGGCATTGAAACACTCAGTACTTGTACCTGCCACCTGAACAGGATGCTCAGGCATTTGGATTTTCACTAACCTGTAACATTAAAGAACAGACTGACAATTTTTAATAGGCCATCTTTTATTGAGAGTTAAGATCATGTTTCCCCACAGTGCACAGAACGCACTGTGAGAACAAAATACAGAGGATCACTTTAGTAAATACATACTGGTTAAGCAATGCTACCTTTTTTGGCAAAGTGCTGTATTTTGTCTGTTTTCAGCTTGTGTTAAACTATTAAAAATAAGAGCCACACATTCTTCCATATCAAAAGGACTGCTACAAATAGAAAAGTGGCTCTGGAGAGAAGCTGCCATATATGCATAGACTGATGTACAGTATTAATCCCAACTGAAATGTCCCTTTTGAATCTTCAAGTTTGCTGTGTAGAAGGCACAGTTTAAAATGCAAATCTGTCCATTGACCAATACATATGAAAATACAATTTCAGTAAGATCCATGAATATCAATCAGTATGAGACAGTACAAGGCCTCCACTTTTACAAGAAAAAACACACACTTCAATACAATTCAAAAAACCATATAAAAAATCCACACAGCTCACTATTAAAACAGAAAACCAAAACAAATCTAATTGCCCAATAGCTCCAGGCACAAAACAGGGCTAGACCAACATAAATATGTAAAACAAATTAACAAAAAGCCATTGATGTAGTACTATCTCACACAATAATATGGTTTCCAATATTACAAATTGAGAAGCACAGCTTTGTGCAACAAAATAGTTTATATCCTGAAAGATATAGGTTTTCATCACCAGAAAGTCATCTAGTAATGCAGTATAAAAAGATCAGTATCTCCCAATTCTAGGAGCAGTCTAAAGTTGCATTTACTTGCCTACTGAGAAGAACAGATCAAGGCTCCCATTTTAATGCTTGGGAGCCTTATACTCTCAGCTCCACCTCCCCATTCGGAGTTAAGGGATTGCTTACTCCTTCCAACACAGGGAGGTGGAGACTCCATCTTCCTTCATTGCACTTTAAGAAAATTAAAGCTGAAGGAAAGTAGTTACTTTTATATAAAGGAAAGTAATACAGGAAAGCAAAGAATTTTCCTGAGCTAGAAAGTTGGCAGCAAGGATAAGGAAGTTTAAGCTAGACAAAAAGTTGGAGTGATAAAGGTAGATAATCTGAGGCAAGTAAGAGTACTTGTGAACAGGTAAGAGACTGGTGAAACTACAGCTATTTGCAGATAAACCAAAGTATTTGGACCACATGAGAATTGTTGTATGGACATGGGCACATACTGCTAACAGAGCAGTAACAAAATATCTCTTTTGGAAACTCATGATGTGATCAAGTCTGTTTTCTTTCAGTGTCCATGTGAATTCAATTTGTCAAAAAAAACCAACCAAACAAACAAAACCCCAAAAAACTAGTGTATCCAGGAAAGCACCTCTTGCTTTTATACATTTTATTATTTTCAACATCCCTTTGTGACAATTCTAATTCCAGTAAAGCAGCACATCTGCAGTGAAACACAGGTTATAAATGCTTTTCCCTGTATGCTAAGTAGGTTCCACAAACTCCAGCTGCAGAACATGCAACAGTACCACTACATCAAGGTCAATTTGAATTGTTGGAGTTTTGCTTCAGTGAAATTGAAGCATTTGGCTGAATTTAAATACTTCACAGGTCTGGAACAATTCATATTATTGACCTTGCCTTATTTCAAAGGCCCCTCACATGACTCCTTACACCAACTTCTGTGTAAAGACTACTGGAAGACACAGCTGAGTGTAATATTAACACTGTAATGCCCTAGGCACTAAACACAAGAGAAAACAGCAAGTCACATTCTGCACTGGCAGAACAGAAGATAAACTTATTTTACTTCCTCCCCTTCTTTCAGTGCAGATTTCTGCTTCCTTACTTCCATATCCATTTAATCCAGTTCCCAGATTGACCTATCATGGTTCAGCATACCAGTGGCTGCTGTATAACACAGCTTTTTGTTAACCGGTGAACTTTACCTGTAGTTGTAGTTGGCAGTGCCTGCTGACTTCCAAAACATCTTGCACAGTGTTCTCAAAGAAACTACTTGATAGTTTTAAATGGCTTTTCCTTCCTGTTAGCCCACGGAATTGCTATCCAGTCCTTCTGCCTACAATGGGCTAGGAGAACAACCATGGCTGATTGATCAATTTTTATACACTCTGTTATCGCTGTGTTTAGCTCAGCATCCACTTCTCCCTGCCTCACACTGCCCCTCATTTCCAGTCCCCATTAACTTGGATTTCGTTTTCACAGAGAGAAAGAGAAAATTAAGAGAACTTCGAATAAAAGCTTCCTTCTAGCTACTTCCAAGCTACTCTCAATCTGTAACTACGAGACAATCTAATAGCAACTTGCAGCTCAGAAATAGTTGTCCATCAGCCTGACTTCTTTGAAGAGCAGTCAGCTACTGATAGGATTAAAAGAACAGTCAATCCACCATCTTTTTCCTTTAACTAGACTAGAGATTAAATGAGATAGGGTAGGGGAAATACATGCTTCAAAGACAGAAATAGAGAAACTCAAACTTTACCTAGTGAAACCCAGTTCAGTTCTCTGTGTTGTGCATCTGCACGTTACCAAGAGGTTCACTTTTCTTCCCACTCCACTGTGAGGTACTACATCTGTAATACCAGTGCCATATTGTACTGCAACAATATTGGTGGGACATTTCACCCTCTTTCAATATCCATATCAAGTACCCAGCACACCTACACAGACCCCACTAACACAAGTAAGTTCTAGGAATTTAGATGAGATGTCCTTCTTGAAACAGCTCAGTGCAGCTATGTAAAACCCACTGGCAGCTACAGTATTTCCTTGTTAGAAAGTAATCATTTATGCTGAATACAGACAGATGCACAAGCTGTCAAGTACTGGTCATTAAAGCACATGGCTAACCTCAAATTTTCTAACTCCATTTTGATTAATGCAAAATGTAACTGATTTCCATCTCAGTTAAGCTTCTTTAAAATACCAACTAAGAACCCATCTATGCATCATAGTTTATAAAACAGCACACAAACTATCGGACTGATAGGCTTCCAAGACACTGACACTTAACATCAACATTTAGAACTTGATGCAAGATGTTTGAAGATTTATGTCTTTTAAAAATAATGCAACACTAGTTACGATTGTGTTTGAGGGATTGACAATCAGCTTCAGATTGACCACACTTACCTACACATGACAACAAGAGCAACCTAAGAAACAATTAGACCATAGATTAAAACCACAAGAACCATCAGTAATTGAACTGACGCTGGCAAGGCTGGTGAACAAACAGTCCGTTGTGCTTGATTTGCCGAGAGTGGCAATCCCTGGTAAGGTTTTGGCGACGGAGACTGTTTCTGTTGAGATAGTGTCTTTCGTTATGTTCTTTTACCCAGTGGGTAGGACGAAAGCTCTTGGTTTTTTCCAGAAAAGTTGAACTAGTAGCAAGAGCCGTGACATAGCAGTGAACACGCTGTCCTGTTTCATTTTGGGCCTCCAGTCTAGAAAAGTAACAAGAAGGTATCAGTCACTACTGAGGTGCATTGGAAAGACAAGAAAAACAAAGGGTAGAACATGGTCATCAACATCCGGCATTTCGAAAGGGTACCCTTATTCTACTGGACAGAGATTTGAGCTGAGGTGAAGTTAACTCACCACACTGGTAAAGTGATATGTGGTGCTGCTAAATCTCTTTCTGTGCAACGGCCCCACAAGAGCCTTAGGACTTTTGGTGTCTTACTCTACTGTGCTCGTTCTCCCCCACACCACCTCCCTAAGCCCAAGATGCAGTACAGATCAGAAATACAAGGCAATGTGTGTCACTCTGCTCCAGCTTTAGAAGATTTGAGAGTTACCCACTAGGCAAAGTTTGGTTTAAAATCATCTTGAACATAGGTGGTTCAGCCTGAAAACAGAAGCACACTAACAAAAGTGCATTTCAATTGCCAGCCACACAAGTAAATCCAAACAAGGTTCATGCAGAGGAACGGCAAGGTAGACCAGTTGTGACACACATGAAAAATAACTTAGAAAGACTGTTCCTCAACCAAGCCCCTAAATTTCACGAGCAGTGAGTCAGCAGTTTTGGCAAACCCTTGCTTCATCATGCACTAGTGAAAAACAAACCAGCAGCCTATGCAAGCAGCAACTGACATATTGAAAAAGGACTTCCCTACTTGACAGAACAATCACTGGCATTTCCTGAAACTTCTAAAGTTAAAAATAGCCTTGCCATTTTAAAAGCAAAGCAAAACCCTAATCTGAGTGCCAGAGCTGGTGTGAGAGCAGTGGCAGCAGAGTTTTTTGCCTTCTCTCTCCTCACTCAGGGCACAACAACCATCTGTCAGCTGGTCAATGGTGCCCAGGAAAGATGTTTACAAGACCAGGAACTTGCCCAAGCATGAACAAGAGGTCTCTTGGGAAGTCTGTCTTCCAACAGCAGCATGACTTTATGATAACGTCTCTTCTGGAAGAGCTTAACTTGCAATTATTGTATGATGTCTCCATAGATACACTGGGTCTGCTGTGCCCATGGTACACCCTTCGTAGCCTTACTCTTGGAGGCTGCAGGTGCCTGACATGATAAGCTCTTCTGCCCCATCCCACTCCACACTGGAGGGAAATACTTCTTGTTATCAAGGAAATACTCCCTCCCTTCTACTTTTTTCTTATTTTAAATATCCTAATCTTGCTTTTGGATCCTTGGGGAGCTTGATATGACTGACTGAAGACTAGAGACTGCAGAACAGCCACATGTGACGTGCTGGTCTTCCCCTGTTTATTCACTGGATATTGTCCTAAACCTAGCATTTGAAATATCAAGCAAAAAATGAGTAACAAGTACAGATCAATTCACAGTGCTTTATAAATACATTCTTTGCAGATTATACCAGTTTAATTTACATGAGGGCACCTGCAAATATGGTTCTACTATTTTCTATGTGGAGTGATCCCTTAGTACATCCAACAGTGCTGGAGGTGGAACTGCAAGTGAAGCCTTTCTGGGGAAAGCTATTAAGGAGTCAGGAAGCCACACCACAGTTATTGCAACCTGTATTTCCTAAGTATACTCTTAGCTAGCAAAGGGCATCAACTGTTAATACAAACTGTTGTGGTTTTGTTATGGAAAAATATGACTAATCTGACAAATAGGGAAATTTATACAACATCCTTTTGCTCTGAAAGGAACTTAAAATGAAAAAAGAGATTTCCTCCACAAAAGGAGAAAAACTGGTTTAAACTTGCTGGCTGAAGATACTTAAGCTTTCCCCCCCACACTTATTAAATACCCTTCCAGCAATGGTTTGCAAACCAGCACTCTTCTATTTGTCACCATAAAGTGACACTGGGATAGCAGGGGTGGCTTGAATTGGCTAAACAGCCACATTTAATGCAGCATTTTGGTACCTTAGGTGCATTTGGTAGGCTGGCACTAGTGAGCTCCATGCACTGACAGAACAGGGTTGATGAGTCTCCATCATATTGTCAAAATGGAATTTTAGAGGGGCTGCATCTTAAGCCAGACCATCACTACATACATTTGCTACTGTGCTTCCAGTGCCTACTTTGCTAGAAAGCAGAAGAGTCCTGCTCATTGTGCTATAGAACCACACCTCACAAGAAACATTAAAGGCTTCAGACCCCCAACCCAATTATTTCCATAATTTTTCTGCACTTAGCATTTTGGCTTGTTAAAGCAGATGTAGTTAGGCTTGATCAAGTAATCATTTGGCACAAAGGTTAGTCCTAAAACCAGTATTGCTTGGGCAGACAAGGCTCTAGAGGAAGCAGTGTTGCTAGCAGCCTGATCAAACAAAAAGCACTGTTCCAAAACAGTAGTACTTACTGTGCCAGTGTGCCTTAAGCAGCTTTTCTTGGCCCTACAATATTAAATGGCCAACCATTAAACCACTAGATATTTCATAACAGCTTTTGAAACTTACTGCAGTATCAGTGTAACCAATGTTCCCAAATTCTGCAGTCTACCTCAGCTTTAGACTTAAGTCTCATCCCAGTTGTCACACAAAATACTCTAGAATAGCCTAGATCCTCTGACAAAGCAACAGCAGAGAGTTCAGTGTGAAGAAACTTAATTACACACCAGCTGAAGAGCACACCTCTAGCTTCCCCACACATTAAAGCAGCTTAACTGTACTGTATAACACAAGACAAGATTCTTCTCTGGATGAATTTACATCAGTATCCCAGTTCAGGCAACTGAAAAGTCAGTATCCAACTTTGAGTGTTACTATTCACTGCAGAAAGTGGCTTAGATAAAGTGGCTTACTGTCTTTTGCTAGGGCATGCCTTGCAGCCTACAGTACTCTTGCAGATTCCTTCACACTCTCATTTTAGAGGTGCTGTCCGCTCATAGTTTCCCCTCAATTTAACTTACTCTAGACCCCTGATGCTTAACACCATAAATTGTCCTCTCCAAATAATTATACAAATCCCACTCCAAGATCAATAGCATACTTCAGTACTATACTTCAACATTATACAGCAGCATGTCATCTCAAAGTCACCTGTTTCTTTGAACTAAAAACTTAAATATGGCAAGGGGCTGATCAGGCAAGTCAATGGGCATCTACCTACAGCAACTCAACCACTATACTCATTTCTTCCTGTATATCAAAGCTTAGTATACTGTGATTTTTTTCTTTAGTACTATTGTTTCTAAACTTAAGAACTGGATGGTATGAAAAGTCAGTCTTTGTTACTAACCAGGATTCACAAAACACCCAATTATTTCAAAACCAACGAACAACACGGGCAAGTGTGGGGCCATAATGGCAAAGAAATACTCTATTTGCATACAGCCATGTATACTATACTGGTATAGCTGTACACACCCACACCAAAGAATGCCTGTGCATGGCAAATGTGCCTCTAAAATAAACCCACATGGATAGGTTTTTACGACCCAAAATCAAAAAGCACTTCTTACTTTGCAAAAAGCAGAAGTTTGCAGCACAGATTTTCACATTGAGGGGACTAAGTTTTGTGGAATCTTTCAGTTTGCTTGTGCTCCAGAAGCCACTTGTGGGTAAATTTATCCTGTACTTATCTATCACTAGGTTGAAGAATGATTGAAAAAAAAAAAAACAAAAAAACACAAAACAAAGAAGCCTCGCACCTAAACCACAAGCCTGTCAGGATAATTAAAGTTCTATGTTGCATCTCATGAGGTGACTTAAAGAGTACTGACTAGCAGTTATGAAAAACACACATATCTGTGAAGGGGGCAAAGTGCTTTCAGATCTACGGTACTGATTTTACAGTTAACAGCCACCAGTTTACACAGGACTGGAACATACTCTGCAAGGGAATAATAGGGCTCCATAAATATCCGCTGTAGTGCCAAACTGCATACCCAACTGTTTCCCAATATGGCCATCTTGTATAACATTCTTCTGAGCAGGCAGGCACCTGACCACTCTACACACCTTGTGCAGTATTCATGCTTTATTCACCTCCCCTGAAATAAGCTGGAAAATTCAGTATTAAGTGTCTAAGCTGATCCAAGTAGAAACCAGATATTTTCAGCACCAGAGCTACTTGACAAGAGAATTCAGACATACCTGGGACTACCTGGGCTGTGAAACTCCTCATCCCCACATCCAGTCTCATTAAGGCTGTGACAGGTATTGTGGACAGCATACACAGACATGCTGGGATGCTCTATTAAGAGGTTCTCCATTGGACTGGTCTCCACTTTGATAGTGGTTAATCCACCTGCAGTAAAACATGGGGGAGGGGTAATAAACCAGCTCTCCTCCATAGGACATGACTCAAACTGGATGAAGCAAGACTCGCTGGCCTCCGGCAAGTGTTCCAAGGGAGACGATAAACAAGAGAAGACGGGCGAGCTGTCCGTGGCCGATGCTTCAACAATGTCTGCTCCCTCCACAGAGCAATTAGTGCAAGAGTCTGCTGTAAGGGACAATTCATCAGTGGAGAGGAACCCATGGATGTTGGTGGTCGCAGGAGGTCGAATACAACACAGGTGCACATAGCCAGAAATGGGATATGAAAAAAATAATAAAAAAAAAAAGAAGAAAAAAAAAAGCCCTGTTAGCACATAAGTTTTTACTTTTTAAAAGCAGGGGAGGGGAAAGGGAGCTACCAGACAAGCCATGTTAGACACGCCAAACAACTGTTATCAGTAAAGCTATATAATTGCAAAATAAGTCAAATATATTTGTACAAGTGGTTCTGCTGAAGCCTGTGTCAGGCTTATAAACCTGACATCATTCTTCTCACCAATTTACACAATGTGCAACATTTGTTTGGAAGATACACTACACTCTAACCCCACACTGGTTTTGCTGAGATGAAGTTTCCCCAAGCTACTGGTTTGTTCACGTGGAAGTAAGACAAGCAAGAGCCAGAGCAAGACAAAGGCAGAACTTACGTCTGACAGATATCTTACCTATAAAGTCAACCAGAATCCACTCGTCATCTTCTTTCTCACTGAACTCTGGCTCTTGGCTGGACAAGCTATCAATCTCTCCCATGAGCATGTTATTTAACCTCTGGAACATTACTAAGGCAGGAACAAGACTTTGGCTGGTAGGTCTCTATATCCAAGGTTCAAGGCACAGCTCACACTAGCAGAGTGGCATAGACTTGAGATTAAAGTGCATAGATGCTTTATCAGCTTAGGTACAGGACATGCAAAAGCATGACTTGTAAACAGTTGACGTGAAACCTGTAAAAAATGATGATAATGATCTTAATGACAAAACCACAGGTAACATCCCTAGGGAGACAAATTAAAAGCCCCTTGTTAGTGCAGTCTGAGGTACCAGTGAACATTTTTCCCCAAAGAGGAGAAGCAGCTGCACTGGCATTTGCCATCCCCTCCCAGCTAGATACAAACAAAAACCCCAGTGCTAGGTCTCTCCTGGGAGCTGATTGCCTTCATCTCAGACCTCCTCCCCAAGAAATGGTCTGTTCAGCTGTCAGTCCTACCTCCTCCCAAGGGAGGAGAGGGTTCTTGTACAGGACTCTTGTCTACACTCCCCCAGCTCCCTCCATGTCAGAGAGACACCAAGGGCAAGGGCATGTTTTCTGCTCCAGACAACTCATCTCCTCCATTGACAGAGACACCCTGTGACGGCTCCCAGGGAAGCCCAAAGCAGTGTTTCTTCTCCCTTCCATCACACACATTTCAGGGCCACTGACTACAAGTTAACACAGTAGCAAGGCACATCCTGTCTTCAGGTTCAAAGTACACCATAGTGAGATCATTTTCACAGCAACCACCCAACTAGTCATGTATCCTAAGTCTAAAGAACATGGAAAAGTATCAGATATGTTTAACTAAATCCAGTTATTTCTCAACTCACTCCCCTAAATCTACACATAATTGGTCACCATAAGCCTCACATCTGCATCTGGCAGTTAAAATGAAAAACCCCATTAGTACCAAGAAGCTGAATGTTTAAACACCTCAGATCAGCACACTTACAGCCTTTGATATTTATGTATGAGCCAATAAATAGAAGCCATTAAAGCAGGTGAAAAAGTAAAAACTATGGGGAAAATATTCCCCAACTTAACTACAAGTTATTTTTGCCTATAGCAATATTTAAATCATCACAGTAGGTCAGAATTATTACAGATTAAATACCTGTTTGATAATTAAATAGGAAAGCATACATCCATGTAAGACAGTATGAGTGCCTGCATTCAGAAAGGGAGCAAGGCACATGACAGTAGAGACACATGACAGTAGACAAACCCAGATAGTAGAAGATACAACCCATAAAGAATATTATTTATATATAGGCCAGTATACCCTGCTTCACCCTAGAACTCTCAGGTCACACTAGATAGTTGTTTGGGCCTCCTGTGTCATCTCATCCCAGGAAACCAGACCCCATCATCCACTTGTTCAAGGTAAGGACAAACACTTGCTCCATGCAGCATTGCTCCTGTAGACATTTATGCAGCTTCCTCCTTATTCAGACAGCACAGAAGGATAGGAGCAGAATTTAAAGTAGTCTTCAGGAGCAATATGAAAAGGTACAGTGAAACTCAAGAAGTTACGCACTCTAGTTCCTCAAGAGAAATGACTGACTGCAGGAAAACACAAGACTAGAAGCAACAGGCTCAGCTGCAAGAGTGATACAGGTCTATTTTTAAGGACCACACTTGAAAATGAAACATCAGGTCTCTGCTAAAGAGAGCTACAAAAATGATCAGAAGTCTAAAAAAAATCAACGAAGTTTTAAAAATGGAAAAGCTCAATAGAGGGAAGGAAAAAATTACAACAGTAGTCAATTATGTGAAGAAAGAGGCAAACATTTATTGCCTTCTTTTATACCCCAGAGCAAGCAGAAGTGGCTTTAAACTGCAGCAAAGCTCAACTTTCAGTGGTTACTAGCAGGAAACACTTTTAACCATTAAGGTCACTAAGCCCTGGATGGGTTACCTAACAAAATGCCAAACACCTACAGTGTTCCTAAGCACCTTCTTGAGAAGGTTTGAGTACTTCAGTTATAGGCAGAGCTTACTACGGATAAGGAAATGAACTCTAAGTGAAAGCTTGAAATCTGTAGTTTTCCAGTTACCTTCCAGATCCTTCCCTAACTCTCTCCTGGCCCCAAGCCTATGAAAAATGAGTTTCTTTTTTCTTTAGGCTAACTAGTAAACCATTGCGTGGCTGCCGGTCAGCACTGGCTTTCCCTGTACTCCCACACAAGTGTGCTGCCTCCTTCCTAGATCAAGCCTGGAGGGACGTTCAGGCAGAGGCTGTCTTTTTGTTCTGTGCACAGAGTGGAGCAAGACGAGAGCTCACACTCCTCTAGTAAGGCTCCCAAGGCATCACAGCAATGTAAAATAATTAACCTCTAACAAGTAAGAGAACGATCACTGTTCCTGAGAATGTGAGCTAAACAAACCTCAGTTTTTGACCCACAAAGGACTTTCTGTAGATCAAAAGCAGTTTGTCCCATTTTTCCCTTCCCACACCCCAAGAGGGATCCAAAAAAACATCTGAATCATTTTGTCCTGGCTTCATCTCCAGCTGGGCTTAAAACCACGGCACATTTAGAAAGTGGTTGATGCTTTGACATCCTTTTGGACAAGTGCCTTTAAAAAGGCCACGCTTGTGTGCTATTGTGCAAGTCAGACAGCAGAAGAGAAGTTAGGCTGTTATCAAAGGCCATCGTCCAGTGAGGAAGACAGGACAGAGACCAAGAGAGGCTTTCGAGTTAGACAGGAACTGTCAGCTGCAGGAAAACACAAGCCTGGGAACAACTGACTCAGCTACAGCAATGATTAAGAAGCTGTTATAGATAACACATCCAATGAATGTCAACAATACAGTATCGCTGCAACTTAAAAAAGGGATTCTTCCTCTTTCTTTTTTTTGTTTCTAACCTAGCAGAGGAGGTGAGGTACGTGCTAAGCAAAAAGAAAACACAACCAAAAAAGACACTTCCCAATCCCAGTGCAGTCCCGTGTCAGAGAGAGCCGAGCCGCCGATCGCCCGCGACGCCAGCTCGCAGCTCCGCAACCACCACCAGGAGGCTCCACACAGCCGCGTCCAGCGCCGGGGGCTGACCCGGCAGAGCCCGCAGCAGCTGCGCACATTCCCGGCTACGCTCTCGGGGCTGGGCGGGGGACGGACGGACAAGACCACCGCTGCTCCACAGCCGGGAAAACACCAAAAGCTCCCGGCCTCGGCGCATTCCCAGCGGAGAGAAGCCGGGATGGGCGCACAGGAGAACGGGGGCTCCGCCACTGCTGCTTTCCACAGCTCAGACCGCGGAAGACCGGCTTAGACCGCATCACACCCGGGACAGCGGCAGCGTACACGGCGCCCACAGTTCCCCGCAAAGCGAACTCACCCAGACCGCGGTCACCCCAGCCCCGCACCCGCGCCGCCTCCGCGGAGCCCTTTGTTGTCAGGGCCCGGTGCAGCTGACGGACCGGCCGCCGGCCACGCCCCCCCCGCCCCTCCGCCAATGGGCGCCGCCGTCGCCTGTCGCTAACGCACGTGACGGGCGGGCGGGGAGCAGAGGGGGTGGAGCGGAGCCGCCGGGCCCCGCCCCTCGCCCCGCCCCCGCGGCCGTGGATTCCGCTGGCAGGGAGCGGGGAGGTGGTGGCGTCCCAAAGGCCTGTCATGGACTGGGACACCTCCGCCACACTAGGCTGCTCACAGCCCCTCAACCTGGCCTTGAGCACTTCCAGGGATGAGGCGGCCGCAGCTTCTCTGGGAAACCTGTTCCAGTGCCTCACCAGTCTCACCGTGAAAAACTTCATGGTCTACCTGGAGCCTTCTCACAGCTTAACAATCCCAACTCTCAAATCTTCTTCACAGTAGAGGTGCTCCATCCCTCCAGTC
>WAAE01009165.1:0-11643 GCA_013400495.1 Nicator chloris
GTAACAATAAAGGTGAAACAGCCTTTAAGGAGAAAAATCTTTAATATGCTATCAGCTACGCAAAATACATTCCTTAGGGATGAAAGCCACCACTGTACTGGACACTGGAGTTTTCCTACAAAACGCCTGGGGCAGTAAGTTTTGCTCCTTGATTTATTATGGCCATTCAAAGTAATTTTCAAGCATTTTATTTTTGGAATTTGCAATTAAACAAAGCACCACAAGTGGTCACCATGGTGTCACTGATAGGGGATAAGAAAACAGTCACAAAAAATACCTTTGACCTGTTCACAGTCAAAGCTTTGAAAATTGCTTTAATACTTATCTGTTTGGAGAAGGAATGTTTTAGAAAACCGGTGTCATGTTTCAAGATGTGCCAAGCTTTACTGACTCCCTGAATCTATGTAACTGACTCTACTTCTCTCCTGTCTTTCAGTAGTGAAGACTAAGTAGTTTTCTCACTTTTTTATCTTACATTTCTTATATTTTACCTGTAATGTTTTTACTTGCAGCATTTATCAGCTGATATCTGTTGCCTTCCTATTTCAGCAGCTTTTGGTGACTTATTACAAACGTAGTAATAAAATAGTAAGTATTCAAACCATGCCTCTCTTGTACCAGAGCTAGTTTCAGATATAAAGTACGTACAGACTTCTTCCCATGTGAAGAAATAGACAGGAACATGATCTTTATTGGCCGTAGTCTAATGCTTTTCACTCTGGTTGTTGAAATACCACAGTCAGTAATCTCAGTCATTGAAGCAACTGCAATGATTGAGAAAATGTCCTTCCATGTAGTTTTTCTCTCTCCCCTCAAAACACACACTCTGGTACACACACACAGGTACTTCAGAGAGAGGGGTGCAAGGAATGTTCCTGGCAATGTTGCTGTTAAAACAGCCAACAGCTCTTCCTGCCTTTTCACAAATTAGGATGAACCCAGGGAATAAAAGTTTTTCATGCTCTTATCCGTGTCACCTGCAAATGTACTTTCATGCTGTTTATTTTAATAAGAGGCAATACCAACACACAGAATGGCAGGAAAAGATGCTCATTAAGTCTCACACTTCAAAAAAGTCACCTAGAAGTACTTTGGCTGATCCTAATTTTTTTTTTTTTTTNTACTTTCATGCTGTTTATTTTAATAAGAGGCAATACCAACACACAGAATGGCAGGAAAAGATGCTCATTAAGTCTCACACTTCAAAAAAGTCACCTAGAAGTACTTTGGCTGATCCTAATTTTTTTTTTTTCGGTCCCTTCTTGGTCTTTAGAGAAGAAAAGGTACCTATTTTGTTCACCCTGTAAAGAAAAAGGATAAGGAAGGATCTATTTGCAGTCTTTTTACTATGTAATATCCTAGAGAAGGGGGAGCTGACTCCTCTCAGATACACAGAGAAAGAGCAGAAAGCAGGACTGGATCACAAATGGAAAGAGTCCATATAATAATGGTCCGTAATAAATATTCAATTTCACTGGGAAGCCTCTGAAAGATAATTTTTGTCTTTTAGAATGGAAAGAAGGTCTCAAGGAAGTTTCAGGACTTGAAAAAAACTTCTAAAATTGCTTTAAAATGTTACGTTATAATAGTAATCATTCCTAGGAGTAATGCTGTGAGGGTAGTAGAAGGCTGCTGTGGGAATAGATGCCCAGGTAATTTACTTTGTTGTTATGAATCAATGGTAAAGTGTGCTACCTGGCTTGTGAAGATCTTCCATTTCCTATTTTGCTACACTTGGAAAAAAAATAAGAGAGTTTTAGTTTCAAACTTTCTTTTCCAGTACCTGGACATCTGGAAATTTTCAGTTTTTCCCATTTTATTGGTTAGCTCACTAAAAGTAAATAAAAATGATTGCCATGTTAATGTAGAGTCAGAACTTGGGTATGTTAAAAATGGATCTCACTGCATATACCTAGTTAAATGAGCATCTCTGGGAAAGGAAAGGACTTTGTTATTCCAACCTTTCTGGCTTCCCCAGTTAATGTGTTGCCGTAATGAATATTTGGATTTATTCTGGGTTTTTTCTCCCTGCTTTTTCAAAATTTTTTTCAAAGTTTGTTTTTGTGAATCCATACAGAAAGAACAGAAATGTTAAGTTTGATCAGATACACGGTTTAATGCTGGTATTGCTCCAATCACTACATTACTTCAACACCCAGTATCTGTCATTATCTGTTTGTAACTAAAAAATTCGTGGAGCTTCTGAGCAGTAAAATATGGTTAAATAAGGTAGTAGAATGTCTGTTTTTTAAACATGTAAAAGTGCTCTGGACAGTGGACTAGTAAATTCAAACCTCAAGAGGACAAAGCATTTCTGTCAGAACTAGGATTTCATTTCTATGAACTCAGTTTTAACTTCGTTGTTACATCAGCAAATTTAGGCTCCAGTGTTTTCTACAAGGGAAGAGATCAGTCTGAATTCTGTTTTACCCCAGCCCTTATTTGAAGAGTTGAAATACTGGAGATAAGTATCACTGAGAGGTTGACTTCTTTCTGCTGTTTACTCAATTAAGTGATGTGCATACCTTGCCTTGAATCAAATAATATGAGAACTTGTCAATTAACTTGAAATTTAATTTAAACAAATTCTGGTTTATTGCAATACATACCAGCAGCATTCAATTATATTTTGTAGATCTTGAGGAATTTGAGTTCAGGGTTAAGTATTTTTTACAGATACAACTGAAAAATTAATCTGAATCAGTAAGCAGGAAAACATAAATCAATGCAGTAAGGAACTTTGCATTCTCCTTCCCCTCCTGTGTGTCTTTTCCTGCCTTATCCCACATATTTACAGTTGTTTTATCAAATACCTTCTCCTGAAAACTAAAATAGTATGCTCAAGGGCTTGACTCAGCAAACTTAGGGATCAATTTTAAATGATGTATCAGAATCCAGATATCTTTGCTTAAGCCAGTTCAGAGATTCCATGCCACACTTCCAAAAATTATTGAGGTACAGAAGGACAAGGATGGGAAAAGCAGAAACCAATGCAATATCCAAGAAATGCTTAGGATTTGCTAACATGTTTCTGTCGGGGGGGGAGGCAGAAGTTATTTCAGGTTTGTGATCTGCAAGTTTGCATATTCCTTAATGTTTTAAAAAAAAGTAAATTATTTCTTTGCTGCTGGAGTGGTGCAGCTGTTTGCTGCAATCCCTGCAGCTGCTTGCTGCTTTGTACCTGTATCTGCTGTGCTCTGTGTCTGCCTCAGTGACATGCTTCTTGTATATGACAGAGTTAGACTGGCTGAGTCTGCTCTCTGTTTAAGAGAAGGATAAATTTATAAAAGCATATAATAGGAAGGAAATCAACCTCCCAGTGTGAATAGTGCCATAATAAATCTATTTCTTACCAGCTGTCCATGCATGAGTTTTGAATTTATCTGAATGTTTGGAGCTGCAAAGCCCAGTGAGGAAAAACATGACTCACCTATGCAATGTTATTTTGTTTTACAGGAAAAAGCTCAGTGCTTTCAGAAGGCTCTTGCTTCCCAAGCAGATAAATCCACACAGACAGAACTTGTAGGCCATGATGTAAGTAGCTGTATCAAACAGTATTTTTTATCATCTTGGTGGGTGTTCAGGCTTCTGTCAGCTGGTTTGCCTCTGCTGTTGTTGTGTCCATGCATGGATTTGGTGATTCTAAAGTACCTTCAGAAACGTGAGAAGATAATTACAACTACCTGCCAGCATACCAATGCCCCGTTAATTTTAGGCTTTATGAAGAGCTGAGAATTTGCATAAATGAATGTGGATGGTATGTATTAATGTTTTTTCATTTTCTTTTTCAGTATTTATTTGCACACTTACTGACAGTTAATGAGGTTTTTATGTTTAGAATTGTCATATGCTGTCCAAACAAGATTTGAAATATAATGGAATAAGTACAGCTTTGCCAAGTGATGCTAAAATTCTGTTTCCTAAAGAGCATCTGTCAGAATTTCTCCTAGAACGTGTATTGATTGTATGTATCCTCATGCAAGGACACAGTCAAGGAGGACTCCTTAACTGTAGAAATATTATTTCCCCAATTTTTCTATCTGGAAGTATTCTTTCTGTGGAACGTTGCTTGAGTGCACGTAGGAGATTCTTGTGCTTACGTGAGCCTCTTGAATAATCTTTGTGGAACATTTAGTACAGTTCCATTCTGTGACTTGTGCAAAGTCTAACAATAATTCTTAAAGACTGTTCTGCAAAGTAGTGCTATGGTTTTCTGTTGGTATAGATCAACCTGCAGCTTCAAATTTATGGAAAGAACTCTGGGATTAAAGCAGGCTTTGAAACCTTCTTTTTAGTTTTGTGTCAGTGGAGCATTAAAGTTTTGTCTCTTGAGGCTAGAAACATCAAAATTTCACGTTTTAATATGAAAAGTTTTATCTTCACTAAATTCTTTCTTGTGGGTTACCAAACGTGAACCCTTATGTTCTACTGTCTGTGAAGTCATGTCTGGCGGAATTTACTGAAACTCTGAGATGTCTATATATTACTGATGAAAAATCCGTAATATTCAAAAATATTTAAAAACATTTTTGTATGTTGCTATGCTATATCCACTTCTTCTGTTACCAATTATCCTTCACAATACTTTCTTATACATTAGGTGTTAAATAAAATTCTTCCACTGAAAATGGCAACAGGAAATATGTAAAGTTCAGGGGATTGTTTTGTGTTGTTTCGTTTATTTTTGGGTTATGTTGTTTGCTTGGGTTTTTTTTTAAGCAGATGTGACTTACACATTTGGTTGTTTTCTCCCAAATCAAATATGGGGTACTCATGCCGCAGGAATTCATGCTGTTAGCAGATCCTATATTTTTTCCCTTTTTCCAGTGTGCATTCCCTTGGAGTTTGGTCGGGAGAAAAAAATAACATTAGAACCTCCTTCCCCAGACAGGTGCAGTTTTCTGGCTGAGATTTGAGTGTTGAATGTCATAATAACAACAATAAGTTAAATAAATCCTTTTCTTTAACAGCATTTTCTTCAATTAGTGGAACATATTTTTCAGACTTCCCTGGTAAAATGCCCACCTTGTCACAGTTGAAATAATATATTCTCTCATACAGGCTGTTGCAATGCAAGAACAAAAGGAAATGTTGAATGTTTTTCTGTGGAACAACACTTCTCCTGTATTTATATTTATATCTTTATCTTTATATATTTATATATTAATCTTGTGAAAATTCTGTTGCAAGGGATTGATTGCAGAGGAATTTGAATGAATTTACAGAAATAACACAAACCTGCTATGATCACAATGAGGGAAACTCAGTGAGGAGGAATATGCAAATAAATAGTGCTAACATTTTTTGTAGTATTGTTTAAACTTTTTTGCTCTTTTATTTATCAGGTTGTGCAGCTTTTCTGTGAAGAATAGCTATTAATGATAGCTATTATTCAGCTGTGTTTCTGTTGAATCCAAGTGGCAATTAACATTTACATTCTTTGCTTTTGCATGAGATTTTAAAGAGCAAGTTGTAATTGTGACAAGTAGTATCTGTACATCATTTTATTCAGGATGTCAGTAAGTGGGTACAACTACAAGTATATTGTGCTAATATGAAAATCAATTAAATAGAAAAATACAAAACAGATCGGAGAATACAAGATGTATTTTTCACCCCGTTAGTCACACATTCTGAGAATAGTATACATTGAATACTTCAGATCTGGTTTAAGAGGTAAGCAGAAAATTTAACTTCATTTAATCATTACAAATCTGCCACTTTAATTGAAAAAACCAAAAAACAACAACAAAAAAAATCCCCTCACATTTTTACTTTTCCTTTATTCAAATTTAGAAGCTAATAATAGTTGGATAACAGTGCTTCCAGGAATTTGCATAGCAATATTTCATAAATATAGTGCAAATATTGATATACACTACACAGTGTAATAATTCGGAAATGCTTAAAATAGTGCCTCTATGAGTGGTTTGGTTTATATTCTCATATATTCTTTTGTTCCATTGTGTAGTCTTAAGTTACCTGTTTTACAGTTGAAAAAACTAAGACAGGTTAGTCCCCAAAATACAACACTGCTTGGGATTTTTTTACTTCTGGACGTCTCCAGTAGCTGAGACAGTTCTTTAGCCTTGGAGTTCATTTAGATGTGTCATTAAAAGTAAATGTAAGTTGTGACTTTGACTTAGATGAGGAATTAATCCTTTTGTCTGTGGGGTGTACAGTAATGAAAAGCTGGAGGCAAGTCTATATTTAGGGAGGAATGGGTGAAGAAAGAGGAAATGCAGTGTTTCACAGAGGGGAAATGTTCTTGTTTTTGTGGACTGCTCTGAAAAATCATAAACAGTATTGAATGAGTGTTTTGGGTAAGTGTGTGAGTAGTTACCAGAATGGAAATTGTTACACTGTGTTTTATGTTAGTGGCTATAACATAATTACGGTCAGAATCTGACTGTCAGTAAAGTTTAGATGGTGCAATCTCCTGCAATACCTTTGAATTGTTGAATAATACTTCTGATAGAGCTCTGATTTTTTTCCCATACAGCATGCAGAGATTTTTCAGTGGAAATTGCTTTAGAGTACTGTTTTAGTAAGCAAGTAAGAGATAAAGTCTGTAGCAGTAAAGCTAATGTTTCTCATAAAGAACTGTTTGAACTGGAAAGCAAACTGCTTAATGTCTTTTCTGTATTGAAACAGTCTAATGCAAAACTTAATTACGGAATTAAAACATAAAGTTTAAAATAATTTCTGATAAGGACAAAAAGAGGTCTTCCATGATGAGAAATACTACAGTGTCCTTAAGTGATTAACATGACAACTTCGTTACTTGAGGAAATTGGAAGTAAAATATCAACACGACTACTATATGTATTCCAGGGAAGACATTGGAAGGGACTCAGGGTTTCTATAAAGGCTAGTTGCTTTCTACATCATCTTATGATAGACCAGAATTTATTCTGTTTTCCGCTATGTGTACTGAGAATCATTTAGAGCATGTTGGGAGTCTTGCAGAAAGAGCAGTGTGCACAACAGATTGATGTTGAGGCTGCTAAATAAAAAATTATTAACATGTCTTCAACAATCAAGGGCAGTTTAACCTCCTTCACCTTCCTGTGCCTGCAAAGTCTTCTTTTATTGAGAGATCAAGGAATAATTTCTTTCATGTCAATCATGTTGCTAAAGTGGACCGGAAGAGGAATAGATGCAGTCATCTAGCACTTGGGACTGATTACAAGATCATGTTAAGGGGTACAAATCTAATAATGGCTGCTAGCTAAATAGGTAGTCCAAAATATCATGCAGGCATCACACAAGCGGTCTGCAGCATGTGCCACTTCTGATTAGTTTTCATTAAAATGTGTCTCAAAACAGAATTAAGCAATCACAGGACAATTCTTATTTCTGTCAGCAAGAGAAGTACAACTCAGCACCACTTTGTCAATCTTTATCAGCCTTTGGATTAGAAGAGTTTGTACTTAATTTTATTCTCCACAAAGTAGAATTTCCTAAGAGCTGACATGATTTCTGCAATGTCTTTTCTGTGTTTGCCTTTTGCTGATGTTATAGGTTTCATATCTGAGAACTGCTATCCTCTTTGTTCTTTGTCTTTCATACTGAGAGTAAAGCTGATGCAAACAGGTTTTGGACTGGTCCTAAACTCATTCTCCATTTAATGAGCATTCTTTCCAGTGTAGTGGTCCTTACCTTTTGTATGATGCTTTTGATGTCTCAGACAACAAACTTGTGTACTGTTACTGTCAATCTGCTGCAGTTTGGTTTGCACAGCTACAGACAAAAATTACCTTTCTTTGGTGATCACCAGCACTGTGTTTAAAACAGTGACGTGGGACAGATAAGAAGGCACTGACTTTTATCACCTGTACAATCATGCAATATTAAAATCCGTACTGATACATATTTTAGGGTATTTGTTTTGTAGCTTGCTGTGCATTACCTTGGACAGTGTGCCTCCCTTAACCTCTCAAAACCTGGGCGCTGCCTTCTGCAGAGCCTCTGTGTTTGATTAGGAGCAAGTGGAAGAGAGGGAAGTGGGTGCTCTGACTTCCCCTGCTCCTCCCTGCGGTGCTCCTGTTCCTCCCCGGCAGCCAACCAGCCAGCACAGATTATGGATACTGTAGAGAGACTGCACTGCATTGTGTCCTCTCCTTCAGGAGGGCAGGGGAACAGAATACTGAAGTACTTGAACTTCTTGAACTGCCCAGTCTAATCTAAATATGTTCCTGCCCAAAGTATTTGTGTAGTTTGTTACAGCATGAAGTGAATTGTGTTTTGCCACCTAAACAGGAAAATACATCCTACTTCTGCCTCTGCTTCATCCCTTGGAGGCTGATGGCCATCTGCTGTTGTATTTTACTACTAGGTTATTTTTCTCCATTTATTTATTTAGTCTCTAAGTTTGTTGTCTCGTGTATACAGGGAAATAATACAAACTTGTGTATAATAAGTTTCCCTAATGCAAAATTACTTTTTTTTTAAAAATGCCTTTAAAAATCAAACCAGCCATGAACCATTTCAACATTTGCTTTGATTGTATGTCTGTGTACCTATCCATATCTGGATACCCAAGTTGTTCTTGATATGCTACATCCTTTCCTACAACTTCCTTTAGCATTCATTTTGTCTCCTTCTCATGTCCAGTTTTCATTTTTTACTGTACAACTTCAAAATATAATTTAAAAATCCATGTTTTTAGGGTGTGTTATGTGTGCAAATTATCAAACTTTGATGATGTCAAACTTGGATGATACTTCTTTTGGTTTTAATGGTTGCCTTCCACCAACCCTTATGAAAGACATTGCTTCACCATCACATCCCTGCATGCTTGGTGTTTGACTTAGATTTAACCAGCAAGTTGTGAACAGGAACGAATTGTTGCACCTGCTCGTGACAGGGAAAAACAGTTCAAGTTTCTGGTGCCAAATTCGCTGGAGGATAGGTGCTTGTGCTGAGGGTTTGGTGTCTGTGGTACTATATGATAAGTGATAACAGGTTTTCACATAATCTTCAGCACTAAATGGGTTCTGGAACAGAAACTGAGGTGTGCCATATGAAAAAGACACTTTCATTCTGTGGCTGATTATCAGCAGGATAATCTGCATTTAATTTTGCCATCTCTAGAAGATGGCAAAGAACAATGAAATTTGCAT
Source organism: Nicator chloris (assembly GCA_013400495.1). Classification (NCBI taxonomy): domain Eukaryota; kingdom Metazoa; phylum Chordata; class Aves; order Passeriformes; family Pycnonotidae; genus Nicator; species Nicator chloris. Next base: position 9,126 of record WAAE01009165.1, read on the forward strand.
TCTGCGGTGGTGTGATGTTTAATTGGTAAGAATGATCTTCAGTTGTGATTTGTGTTACACAAGGTGGCTTCTGGATGCTTGTATAGATAAGCTCTGTGCTGTTTAAATACCTGTAGTAATATGACAATGATATTATAACTGAGTTTCCTCACAGACCCAAAATTAATATAGTACTACTAGTCTGTGGATCTTTAAAAACTATTTTCATTTAATATGATCTTTAATAGCAATGTGATGTTTTTCTTGCCTTTTACATTTTAAATCTTTCTAGTCATGCCACATTTTTTCTGTCATAACCTGTCTTTGTATCTGCAGTGTAGTGGTTTAACTCTTTAACTAAAAACCAAGCTGTGTTAACCCATGACAAGCAGTTATGCTGCTGCTATCTTGCTTTGAAAGTGCAATAAAATACAAGGTACTTTGAAGTATTTACCAAACTTACTAATTTTTTGCTTAGATGTCTTGGGGTGAGGGAGAGGAATAGGGAGACAAGCAAAGAAAGCTGTTTTAGATATTCCGAAATTTTCGTCCTAAAAGTTTTGTTGCGTTCAGACAGAACTCTTCCCACTTATTCTGCTTTAGCTCCATCACTGTCTCCTCAGAGTTCTCCAGGAGTTTGCTTTTTCACTTAAATACATCCATCTAGACTTGTTGTCTCATTTCGTATTTATTTTAATTTTTGTGCTGTATTTATGAGTATGACTTACAAAATTCATTTGCAGCTATGTCTTTTCAGTATGTTCTAGTTGCATTATTTCTATTATAAAGATGCTACCAAACAGTTCATGACTGCTCTCAGTAGGAACTAAGTGAGCATCTATCCTTAGAATTAATAGCATGTTCTTACTCTATCCACTCTGGCCTATTACATAAAGGATAGAAAGAAGTAGGACACTGACAAACAGGATATTTGAATAGGTTTATTTGATTGAAATGAAGAAGCTGTGCACCAGATTATACCTTGCTGACTCTGTTTGTGCATTATGTTGAATACCAGCAGTGTCTTATTTGTAAGGGCAGAAAATAGCAGCACTAAATCTTTTGGATATTGTTCAAAAGAATGAAGTGGGAATTCAGTAAAATACACTCAATAACAATCAAGAATTCTAAGAAATAGCATTTTGCAATAGGCCTTGAGTATATTTTCTTGAAAAGGAGAAAAAATTGATTTCACCTTGAAGAAAAGATAACAAACAAAATTTGGAAATGAGGCATGGCTAACCACTGCATTTTAAGCATTGTGTATGGGTTTTGCTGCCCTAGTACACTTAGGGTGACTGCTCTTTATTACAGAATGATCTACTTACACAGATTTATTGTAATGTGGAAATGGTTTAATGTTGTGTGCATGTTGCATGTAGATTTCCTCTGTTAGCGTAGTTCAGTCTGGTGACCTTTTTCCAGTAAAAACAGACCATCTGTTGTACATAAGAGTTTTCTGACTAGAAAAGTGTCATGAGCAAGCTGACCAATCATATTCCTGGTTTTCTCTGTATTGTCTTAGTTCATTGTTGTATTGATCATTAGTGTGACAGAAGCTTTATTATTACCTGCTGCCTGCATGACTGAATACAGCAGAAAGTCATTTTTCATTTATTTTGTGTTGCCATCAAACCATGCATCACTAAGATTTCATTTAATTTCATTTCTTCTTTTCTTTCTTGTTTGTTTTGTTTGTTTTTAAAGGCCCTGTGGAACTCTCCATGTTCTGAAGGCTTAGTTTACAAACCTATCAGCATCTCATTGGTTCCATCATTATTAAGTTAAAAAGCAACATCTGGACACTCTGCACTTACGGATATAATTAAATACTGCTGTATATGAAATGAGCTGCAAGTTACCATTGCTGGCAAAATTCTACTACTTAAGATAATATTTGTGTTATGAACAGTCAAACATCACTTTTTTTGGGCAGTATCTTCGTTATTAAGTGTATCTATGAATAAATTATTAGTAAGCTATGATAAAGTTCTTATTTGAAATAAAAATTATTCATACCATTTTGTGCATTTAGTCATCCATTGGTGATTCACTTTGAGTAGGAAAATCCTTCAGTCATGCATGTCTCTTAAGATTGAAAAAATATGTCTTCAGGATCTGGAGATCTGAGGAAACCATTCTTTTTTAAAACCTGTATTTTTCCTTTTCCAGTTATACTACTATTGCACTGACTGTGAATACAAGGTCAGGACCTTTCAATAGGTGGTCTTTTAAAGGTTCATAATGATGTACATAATTCTTACATGGGATTCAAGAAATACTTCTGTAGGGTATTTTGGTAAGCTTTTAGAAGGCCAGAATTTACCCAGCTTTATCTCAGAAAATAGAAGAGCTGATCCTAAAAACACACACTCTGTTTTTTTAATCCATTAGACTCATAGCTTTACTCTACTTTCTATCTAATTTTCCTGCTGCTTCTAAGAAGCACTGCTAAGAGAGCATCAATGGGGGCAAAGTAAACATTGTGTTTGCTGGATGTGACTGCTGCTTGAGTGGAGCGTAGTTGTTATCCAGAGGG
>WAAE01009166.1:0-31658 GCA_013400495.1 Nicator chloris
CAATTCTCTCTGCCTTTCCTTATCTGCCCATGTCCTAGTGCTTCAGTTGTATACCAAAACTGAACTCTAGCTGTACTAAGATAATTACAAGTACAGCTGCACTTAAACTGCTATGTTGTTGTTCCTTTTAGCTAAGAAGGCATTTTGAAAACGTATTTTATGGGGTAATGGTTGCAGTATAATTATTCATTTAGTAGCCGCATTTCTTTAGTCAAAACTAGTAGTGTCAGTTACTGACATTCATTCTGCTAAGGATTTACAGTTCTAAGTCACATCAGGTAAGTGAAGCTGCTCACAGACAGAATGGTTAAATCCTAAAACAGAAGTGCCACAAGGCTCCTGGATCAACTCGGAACAAACACTGCAAAGATAAACAGGATATAAAAAATACTGCTAAAGAGTGTTGCCTAAAGTCCTTGTGTTTTCTGTACCAGGACTTGAAAAGTCAGTTCCTCAGAAAAGAACTATGGTTTGCAGATCAAAAACAAGAAAAAATTTCTCAGAATTTCTCCTTGCATAAAGATGCTAGATTGGATATAAAAATCCATAAGCATTTTAAAGCAGTTGCTACAATACAAAGTGCCATTAAAACAAACCACAAAAACTATTTTTAATAATTCACACTTCATCAGAAGAAAGTCAGCTATTTTGAAAAAAAAAAAATTCAAACCAAACCAAACCAAAAATACAAATGAAAACACATAAGAGAGACGTAGATGTTTGAAGACATGACTATGTGAGGTGTTCATGCATATAACACATTTCCATACATATAAAATGAGACTAATGCTGTAACTGAGTGCATCAACAGCACAGCAGCAAGAGCAAATTGCAGCTGTGTATTCCCTCTGTCATTTCTAGTTTTTCAAAACTCGCCTGAAGCACACTGCTTTCTAACACACCTTCTGTAGTTAGTGGTATGCACATTCCATTTCATTATGTCTGTGAATATTTTCTGTTTTTAGAATGTGGTCAATAATTCCTTAAAATATAACATATTTATATGCATAAATACATTCTAAATAAACTTCTAACTTCCTACAAGATAGGTCTAGGATTTTTAAAGGTTTTGCTTATAAGAGTGAATAATTTTTAGTATGTGGAGATGCCGTAGTATTCAAAAGCAAGAATTTATCCAAGAGAACAGGTCTGCTCTTGAGGTTCAGGGAGACTCATGTTTTATCATGTGGAAGATCTGAATATTTGGCTCTTGTGAAGATGTCTTCTCAGCTCCTGTTGTGCTCATGTTCTAATTGCAAAACAAACTTTTAAAGCCATCTGAGTAGGTACTGTCATTTTTGGTAGTAACTAGGAGAGAATAGAACATTGTATAGACCACCCTATCCAGAAAATTTAATTAGACTGCCACTCAAGACTTTTTCCAAGGTCCCTCTAGTGGAGGTAAAACATTAGGGTTATGACCTGCTTTTTAAAGTCAAACTTTTGTACAAGAATGAAACTAACCTACAAGATCAGTTGAAAGTCAAGGCTAATGCTGAACATATGGGATACATAGGTACATGTCTTTCAGGAAAGATGTATTATTCCTGCACAAACACCCATAAAAGAAAGAAGAGAGAAGTTTTTAACTGCTACAGGATGATATATATGGGTCTGGCACATTTAAATTCTAATCAATATTGGCTAATGTAGTTTGGTATAATTCTTTGCAATTATAGCTAAATAACAAACAAAAGTATATATTGTTCCAAATTTTTGCCTGAGCAGTTCTGAGTAAATGATTTCAAAGAACGTCTTCATCCAAAAAACATTCTGAAAGTGGAGACAGTGTAGCCTCCAAAGCTCTAGATTTACATTAAAATAATTGGGTCTGATTCTCTGTATAATATCTCTGATAAAATCATTGGCAAGACAGCATTAGGATATTTATAATGCTGTTCTTGCTAATGCCAATGTTGACATAGACCAAAACAGATATGCTACTGATTGTCTCTTACTATTAAATCAGTCATTACACACTTTGGGCCAGTTTATGACCAGCTACTAATGCAGAATGAAATAAGCAAGCAGTTTCACAACAGTAAACATGGGTAGAACTTGTCTGAATTAACTGAAACACAAGTATTCTTCATGACAAATAAAAATACTAGGAAAAAAATTGGGTAAGATATAAAACTTCCCCTCAGATAACCATGAAACATAAATTATGCAAAGTTATCTGTGTCATAAGTTGACTGAAAAATTCTAAAAATTCACTTCAATGATTTTTCTTAAATACACATCAGAGGTATCTCAATTCAATTGAATGTTTCAAATTTTTTGCTATGATCTGCCAATATGTGTGTTTTTGAATTCTGGGTATGCATCTCAAATATCTTTTACCACAGCTTTGACCTCTGGCCTGTAGTGCTGCTTTGATTAAATGTAGAGTAAAAAAAAAAAAAAATTGCCTCTACATTGTAATTAATTAATTAATCCATTGCTAGCTATATAACTTCTTGTGAGAATGCTAATTCATAAATGAAATAAAAAGTAACCTGCTACAAAATTATGTTTCACACCTAAGAAAATCATGTATCAGAAAGGAAAAACAAATGTGGAATTACAGAGGAGTTGCACAGCTAAGGATCCAGGTTTTGGGGATTTGTTAACTTTTTGTTTTTCTTTCTTAACTCTAGAGTGCTTCAGAATTCTGATCTTACAAAAACTATATTGCTTATGGTTGACCCAGATGGCAAAGTTGAATGAGAACTGACCCAACACTAAAAGAAACTGAAAACAAAGATGAATGCTACAAGAAAACAATGCTGAAGAAAGAATACATTTGGGGTTCTATGAGGTGTGACACTTTGGTGACAAAGCTCATTTTTCTTGGTTTGAATTGAAGGTTACTGTGGTTCTTCCATGAAATATAAGGTATTGCAATAAAGACTGCACAAGACAATAGGGTTACAGTTTCAAACTTGATTTGCTTTTCCTCTGTAAAATCTACTTTACTTCCTTGAAACTCTGTCTCAGGCATGTATGCTAAGAATATGAGAACTGAAGTAAAAAATCCTACTCTTTCCTTTTGTTCCTCAATGAATGACACCATGGCACTCTTTACCAGTGGAAAGCTCCTGCCTTGGAGCAAGAGTGCATTGGACCTGAAGATAAGATTCCCAGGAATTTACTGAAGCCTGACCTGAATGTGCAGTGTTAACACGAGGTAATAGGTGGGTTTACTACTTTTTCCACTGTAGCAGGAAAAAGGAAATTTTATATGCTGTGTATCATGCCAGTGAGTCACTTTTCGTCCAAAATGCTATTGGGAGGAAAAAAATACACATTTATAGCCAAACTACTCACCTTGAAATATCACTTGGAATTTAGAAATATAGAACATAACTCAGTAACTCAAAATTACTTCAGACATTGAGATTAAAAATAATAATCATAGTATCTCCCTGCAAAATATGGAGTCATAATCAAAGAGGATTATCAATTCCCTATTTTAATACCAACACACCATGGTGTTAACTTCACTGTAATTTTCGTAGTCAGCTATCAGAACTCAACACTATCCTTTCAGCACGTCCTCTCTCCTTCCACTTATTAAAGTGGATAGTTTACAGAAAGTGCAACCTGGTCTGCAAAGGTTTAGTTTTCCATTTCTGACTCCAGGAAAATACATCTCATAAGTTATATTCCTTCACATTCATATGTCACCTCAAATGCACATGTGAGCCACTTATCTAGTTTGACTGCATATCAAACTCCAATTACAACACCAAACATCCCAATTTCTCCCAGCACCCTGATACACTGCTTAATTACTCTTGTGGGGATATTTTTCCCTATATCCAGTCATACCAATCTTTCACAATTCATGATCAAGGTCCTCTGTGTTCCTGTGTCTCTCTTCCTGTAAGCAGGGATAGGGAGTGCAAGGGTTTCCCACAGTTGTCCCTCCTCCAGACTGTGCAAACCCCAATGCCCCAGCCTTTCCTCACAGAGGAAGGTCTCCACACCTTACTGACCACCTTGGTGACCCCTGAATGCTGTTGTCTGTCAACACCATTCTTGCACTGTGCACCTCCAAACTGGATACCTCATGTGAGATATGGTCCAAGCAGTGATGATTAAAGGGGAATAATCAATTCAAATGCCCTACTGCTTCTGATCGTGCTGGTACAGCCCAGGATGCTCCTAAACTTTGTTGGTGCCTGGTCACACTGCTGCCATGTGTTTACCAGTTAAAAGCAACAAAAGAAAACAGCAAAACTCAGATTTCTGGCATTTTTTTTTTTTTTTTTTTTTTTTAAATTTCTGCTGTTTGTAAATGCAACTGAAGTGGACAAAATTACTTTGAACTCCTGAAAATTCAAGGCCCCTATATAATTAAGGTTAGAAGACTAATTAAAAAGAACAATCCATTTTCACATACTTATTTTAATTTCAAAACATCCTGTTCTCTCACTCTTCCTTTTATTTTTCTTCAGAATCTCGCTTTCACATTCCCTCAGAACCTCAATCTAATTTCTCAAGGTGTACAAGGACAGGGTAAAGTGAATTATTGAATTATTATATAATCAGCAATGGTCCCATTAAAGGATTCAGTTGATATGACGTTGTGTAAGGCAGAATCATCAGTTTTAATGTATTATACCATAACGTGGAAAAGAATACATTTTCCTTTTATTTTCTCATGGATATCTGGACAGACATCACCCATCACTAAAGGGTATGAAACACAGGTATACAGAAAGATCTGATTACCTTCAATCATAACAAATCTGCATTTTTTTTGTAGAACTCTGAGTATTTGCAGAAAGGTGCTTAAAAATCTGCTCACTACTTCCTGTGGCTGATGAGAATCAGTTTGTTGGTTGGACTTGTTTAGTGGGCTGGGTTTTTCTAACCTATATTTTAATAGTATTAATTATAAAAATTAGCTGTGCAAAATAAAGACATTGTTTGGATTTTATGCAGTCAGCAGCCTACACCTCAGAACCATGTTTAAAAGGTAGGAGACTTCCATTGCAAAGACAGAAGAAAGGAAAAAGGGAGAAGAAAGCAAACATCATCAACTTCTGTGATGATTTGTCAGCTGACTGGTTACACTAATTTCAGCCTGTTCATGGAAAATAACAAACTATAACTTGCTAAGTACCATTCAAATATATAATTAACAAAAAAAAATATTTAGCAATATACTTTCAAGAGTGAACTATCTGAACAGATACATAAGAAATAATGGGGCATTTTATCTGTTTAAAAGAGTTTTTTCTCATCTCCCCTCCTTAATATGGACATTATCAGAAGTAACACATTGCATATATGGTTCTATATTTCTTTAGTATACACAGGAGATAAATTATTATAATGTTTTTATATCAGAATGGTATTTTAGTATTGACTGCTTAGCTATTTTTTAAGCTGAAAACACAGCTGATAGGGAAAAAAAGAACCCCTCAGAACCTCATATAACACTTTCCACCTGAAACAACAAACTGATCAACAAAGCCCTGCGACAGAAAAAAGCTCCGAGGAGATGGGCACAGTTCCTCAAAAACTCTGAACAGAGTCTAGGGAGTGTCCACAGCAGTTGTGAAGAAAGCTGAACTCATCTTGCTGCCAAGGAGACCAGAGGGTGGCCTTTGCCAAGAGTTGTATTGGCTGAGTGGGTCGGTGGGTCAGACAAATGCCCTTCCCTAAAACAACCTACAGAAAGTATTAGCTCCCTGAGACAGCCAGAGCAGCACACTGGCAGCTCAACACAGGGCATCGAAACCGAACAACCAGCAACACGAACTTCGGAAACAGCGACAGACCTGAGCTGGCTCCAAGCCAGGCATGCCTCCCAGGGAACTGAGGACATGCAGCATCACAATGGCAGCACACAGAAACTGGCAATGGGAATCACATGAGCACTGGGATTCAGCTGTACCTGTACTGCAATTACTGCTATACCACTTGCTTGTGTTGGTACATTGCTGCATCAAAATCCTGTGTAACATCAAATGCCTGCCAGTGAGTAAATTTGGTATTAAAACCTTAGACCCTCTTCATGTGGAATACATATAAGAACCTAGTTAGAAAGAATTAGATCCTCACCAACCTGCAAAGGCATAAGTCTTAAGGAAGAATAGAAAGTGGCCTTTCAACGTAAACAAGCAAATTAAAAACATTATAAACCATTCTCTCTTAAACACAAATTTCTTGAATGAGCATCAGAAACAAATTAACCTTTTCCTGGCACAACACACCATGAGAGAAGGGAAGAAAGCTGTCAAAGGGAAAACTTAAGTAAAATAAGGCGAATTGAGAACAGCTCTGAGAAGAACTTGAGGATGTTGCTGAACAAGAAGCTCAACATGACCCAACAGTGTTTGCTCCCAGCCCAGAAGTCAAACATGTCCCAGGCTGCATCACAAGCAGTGTGGCCAGAAGGCTGATGGAGGTGATTCTATCCAGCTACTCTACTCTCTGTATAGGTGAGACCCTACCTGTAGTACTGTGTCAACTCTGGGGTCCCCAGCATCAGAAGGATGAGGACCAGCTGGAAAAAATTCCAGAGAAGGCCACAAAGCTGGTCAGAGTGCTAGATCACCTCTTATAATGGAGACAGGCTGAGAGAGGTGGGGCTGTTAGCCTGGAAAAGAGAAGGCTCAGGGGACACCTCATAGCACCTGCCAGTACCTAAAGGGAGCCCACAGACATTTTACAAGGGCATGCAGTGATAGGACAGGGTGTAATGGCTTCAATCTGAGAGACTGCACATTTGGATTAAATACAAGGAGGAAAACTGTTACTGAAAGGGTGGAAAGGCACTGGAAAGGGTTGCAAAGCATCATGATGGTGCTGGGTTGACAGTTGATGATCTTAGTCTGATGATCTTAGGATTCTCTTCCAAACTTAATTCTATGATTCTGTGATCTTTTAGGTCTCAACCAAACCATTCCATGATTCTAAAGTGCATGAAAGGCACACTAAATTTTGCCACCATCTCCAAGTAAGGGATGGAGGTGCCTGTTTTCAGATGATTGCAGCTTCTCAGATTCACAAGTTTAATGAAACACGAGCTTCTAGATACAGTAAACAATAGAACTTAAATATATGAACTCCATGTGTTTCACATAACACTAGCTTCTACTCTACTGTGTACGTGAGTGAGGAAAAAAATTACCAACATTTTATCCAAAATAGTTGAGTGTTTCTCACTCTATTCAGAGTAGACATGATAACTGAGAAAAAAAAAAAAGGCTATACTAACTTGAAAGGATAAATTTTCAGAAGATAATCAGAACCTAATAGTTTAATTTGGTGTAGGCAGCCTTCTCACAGTTTTAAGTTTTAATGTATCTAAACTATTTTGTTTTAAGTTAAAAGACACAAACAAAACTGGAAGCAAAAAAGAAGATGCATATCATACTAAAAAATTACGAAACTTGAAATGCATTTCACAGTATCCCACAGTACCACCATTGTTGCCACTGCCATATAAATGTTTGCCGGTCTTTTCTAATTTTTCTTGAAAGCCTTTGACATATTCTTGTAATCCCACAGGCTAAAGCTTTGAACTTTGAAAAACTTTAAACAATGCCATGTTAACTGGCTACTATAAACCAAATCTTTTTACAACACAAAACATGTTTTATCATTTTACAGGTTTAAATCCAGGTTTCAGGATTTTTTTTTCAACTTTGGTAACAGCAAATCTTATTACTTCAAATGTTACACAATGATTCATACTTATTTACAACTGCTACTACAGTGCACCAGTTACGTGTGAGCTCAATCCTCCTTCTGTTACATCCTCATGTGAACTTTCAAATCAATTCTATTCAGTATTTCTGCTCCTACTTTGATTCAAGATTTACTGACATGCACAAAAATGGGACTAACAGAAGGTATTTTTCAACATGGGATATGACAGCTAAAAGGAAAATTGTATACATTGTTATGTAATTGTCCACCAATCTGCAGATCTTGATAGACAAGTCCTTGCTTTGCCTTTTCTGCACAGTTTTCATTTATTCCTTACAGAATAGCATCTGACAAACATCATGAAGACGCAAATAAATGGAAATAACAAGGAAGGTTATAAAGGTGAAATGGGATAGCTGATTTGGTAAAACAAAGGCATGGAAGATTCCTCCAGCAACCAATCCCAATGTAACAGATATACAGTAGAATGATTGGCCTCAAACACCTGATCTTTATTTTTATGAACTGTACAAGCCATTCTGTTTCCTAGGCTGCTAAACTTCACTTGGAAATTAAGGTCGGATAACACAGCTCTGAAAACTGAGGGTAATTTCTGATTCATTGTTTTACAAGAGAATAAATTTTATTAGCTGGACCTAGGGATCAGGCAAGGTATTTGAATTTATTTGTATGAATCTGTGCAGAATTCAGAATTCAGAGCAAATTATTTCACATGTTTAGGTTCACTTTGGTTTCCACTGGTCTACTTTATAATTACAAAAAGTTCATTCCTGAGACTGGACATATCACAAAAAACCAAACCAAAACAAAAACCCCAAACCAGTCACAGAAAACACCATGGACAATTTTTATGCACCTAATGCCTTAAGTTAAAATATGTTAATTATCTTTTTGTTATTAATGCTCCTTTCTTATGACTGCTAATTAATATACTCAGTTGTTTCTCTCCTGTATCCACATCTTGGTGTTTTGTTTGTAAAAGTACAAAATGTGTATACAAGGTTTTAGCAGTGCAATGGAAATATACTCTTGTGTCCTGAAATTAAAACACTGATTATGTATATTATTTTCCCTACCTTCAGCCTCTCTGGGGATCTTTTTGTTGATACACAGTCCAGAAGGGAAATTAGACAACTCAAAGAAACAACAACAGGAGTTTTGTTTACTTTAACCTGCTGCATGAAGGATTCTATTATTAAGCATGTGTTTTATTATTATCTATTCTATTGCTGAATATTAGCTCAAGAAAACAGAGCATTCTTATTTTAAAAATCATGAGAGGGGTCATATTGTTTATTAAAGTAATATTCTATTCCCCTTTTCAAAGGACACGTTAAATTACTTTATCTGTGCAGAGAATATGGTGATGAATGTTGCTAATAAAACAACAGAGGGAGGAGAGAACCACTTCACAATGATGGTACCTTAAACGAGAAAATTGTTCCTTTCACACACCACAGTTGTGCTCAGTAAGTCTCACATTGCCCTTTCAGAGAATGACTTGAGTCTGAGACAGCAGCTACTTAAACTGACCTGATAAGACCAATGCAGGTGCTGTTTGAGACTGCTCCTGCAGACTTCTGAAAATGCCCACAGCTCTTGGGGAATACCCTGTCCCAGGCAGGCAAGCACAAGCTATTGCAAGGCACCCTTCACCCCACTCCCTTGTGCCAGCACTAGTACTCCTACAGCCACGTGGATCAAAAACCTTCTTCTCCTGGTTTTCAGACAGATTTAATATAAGGTTAATTTTTATCTGGGAAATTAATTCCAGTTTGCTAATGCTACTCATCCTACAGCAGTGAGCAGAGTACTTCCAGCACAAAGAAAGGGGTGGGACTGTTGCTTTCAGTGGCAGCCCACTTTTCTGGCTGTCTAGAGGAACTGTGGAGCTGCAGCACTCCACATCTCTCAAGGTAGATTAAATGCAGTTTTGCACTCAGGGAGAATAACAAACTGCTGTTCCCCCACTGAGATCAGTGCCTGACTAAAGGAGCATTCCTCTTCTCTGCTGCCTGTTGCAAAGCAAATAGGCAATTTTGAAGGTTTAAACTAATCTGTTTGATTTCATGCTGGAAAAGGAGAGGAGTGCTATGGCTGGAGCTGATCTCAGCTGAGAGGCTGCACAAATCAAAGGGTTCTGTGCTTGCCACCTTCTCATGCAAGATGCCTGCCCTGTGCAAGGAGGAATCTCAACAAGGCACAACCTCCATCTGGGGCCACTGAAAAATATTCACATGAATAGGTTTGTTTTAGGGGTCTCTCTTTTCTCTCAACAATAGTATAAGGAAAAGATTTCTGAAAAGTAGATGGACTGTTGCTATTCCACATACGAATTCTGTGAAGGTTGAATTCCCACTGCAAAAGGTGGGTTTCCCTCCCACTGCTTCATGAATTGGAGAAATGCATAATACTCATTAAATTAATAGAGATATAAATGTAAATTTGCATTACTAGTTGAGACTTAGCTGTTATATGGAAGAGCCTAAAGGGTACAGATTTACCCCACTTCAAATGCTAGCATTAAGTTATATTCTGTGGTTGCTGCTTCCTATGGAGTGCATTTCTGCTGTGAGGAGTAAGGTGTGAAGTTTTTCCAACAGGAAAATGAAGAACCAGCAGTGTCCACAATGGGATTCAGGAAGGTATTTTTATATTGCACTTCACTGCCTGAGAGGGTGCAGCATCCACCCAGACCTAAAGTGACACACATTTGTACATGTCATAAGTTATTAGTAGGATAAGTGGTATAGAGTCTCTCCTGGGGGACAGCAAGGAAAAGGTAATCTCTCAGGCTTTTGCTCCTACAGGCAGAATACCAGCTGCCTTCAGGAAAGACAGGGTTTTTTGTTTGTTTCACATTTGGAAAAAGAGTATCAGTACAGCTAAAATCTTCTCTTGAGGGTGAGCTCAGCTGGAAAGTTGCCAGTGTCGTTAGAGTCTCAAAAGGTCTATGTGCTATAAATAAGTCTAGTGTAATCTATCTGCTGGTTGTTTAAATTGCAGTTAAAATCTCAATCTTACAAACGGCTCTACTGAGGTGCCAATAAACTTCAAGATCCATATGATCTGTTAAAATAGTTATAGGTGGCATCTTAAATCCCTTTACACTTCCTTACAGTTCTCAGACTACATCTTTCTTCAAACCTTAGTTCTACTTTGAAGAGACACAACTGCATGCTGGGGGATTTTTAAACTTATTTTATTAATTTTTTCAGGATACCATCTTTTCCTCAAACTAGAAAATACCAAATTCTTACTTAAATTACTTCTCTATATATCACCACTCAGAAAGCAATCTTTCTTTGCCCTCTAGGTAATTTTTTATATAACCTTAGGAAAACTCACTAGCTAGAATAATCCTTTTCTCAAATCTTGTTGTGAAATATTTCCTTGTACTCTGGGGCCTTTATTCCACTTATTCCTCCTCCTATTCTTTTCTTTCCACATTTCCATTTGCACACTTATCAACTGTTTTATTTCCTGCCTTTCCCTCTTTTCCCATAGATCTGTATCTCCCAGTGTTGTACTCCTGCGTATGTTATGGACACATAATCTGATCAACCCCAGGATTTTAGATACTTTATTTTTCTCTATGCCTTAAGCACCCCGCTGATCTGTTCCAAACTTCTCTGAAATGACCAACTAACATTAAACACTATCATACCCCTTAACTTCATTGGTGTCTGTATTCTATAACTATATGGTATAAAATATATGTAAATAAACAGCCTTATCTTGTATGAGGGTGTATGTAACAGATGGCAGCAGTGTTTGCTGCTGTAACACTTACTGTGCATGTGCTGTGTACTGCACTGCTTTAAATGCAAGACAAGCTGGGCAGTATGGAAGAAATCCTTCTGCAAGGTGCTGGCTACAGAACTGTGCTTTCACTCTGGAGGAAAGAAAGCAGACTGCTTGATTCCCCAGAGGACCTGAATTGAAACTTCAGGGCACAGAGCAGGGCAAATAGAGACAACCAACACTGAAGGCAACCAAAAGAGAGCAAACTGCAAGCCTTTGAGTGGAGTTGGGTTGTGATATCAGCAGTGAGGAGGTTTCTTTTCAGCCCAAAGACAACAAAGGAAAGGAAAGATTCCTAAGAACCCTGAGGGATATTTTAGAGTTCATTCAACTAAGAAGACACTGAAAGTCATGGGACCCATAGGGAAGGATGCAGGAAAGGACCAACACAGTAACCAAAGAGAAAATTTTCTTTTAGATACTTCTGTTTCATCTGTCTCAGTAGATCTGACTTTTCTATCTCTTAAAAGCCACCTTATTCTAGCTTATTAGTTTGTGCTCTAATACACTTAGCTTTAAAGACTGGAGTTGTTTGATGTCTTTTGTTACACTCACTACAAAGGGAAATACAGAGGTAGTTCCACTGCAAGGGTCTGAGCAACTCAAGGATCTATCACAGGGGTGAAAAGATGAGACTAGGCAGATGTTAATACTGGATGCATTTTATATGCACCACAGCTAAGAGGTTCATTCCTCCAGCTGGAGAAAGGCAAAAAAAAAAAAATCAGTAAAAAGAAAAGCTAATTCCATCCCTTGTAAATTGGAGCATAAATACTGCAGTAGCCTGAATAAAAACGACTTGAGAGACCAAGTAGCAGTAATGGTACAACAGTTTTATTCAAGCTATTAAAGACAGGGTTTTTTCTGTTCAGTCATTTACTTGCAGCTTTTAGATGGGTGCCATAACTAATTTAGGCAAAGTCATCCAAATAATGGTGAAACATAACTTCTAGATGAGAAATGCATCAGCAAAATACTGCAAATTTGTATTGATATATTTATGCAAGACAGATATTAGCTGCACAGCAGTTGAGTTTCTTTAAGTTGATGGATTGAGCAAGACTTTAGAAATCCCATCTTCTCAATTCCCTCACAGTCCCGTGAGTTAACAGTTGTGAAGTAACAACTGCTTGGCTTTAGCATTTTACCAAAACACTCATCCCTCCTTTCTGTCTTTGACTCAAGATGCACATTCACACTACCTCTTTCCAGGAACATCTTCCCCATATACAAAGATAACTTTGCCCAGCCTTCAAAGATAGATATCTACCTCCCCTTGGTTTTCTGTGTTGTCTCCTTCCTTTATCTCCTCTGAGACAGTGGACATCAAGAAACAATGTTTTCATCTTCTTGGAGTACGTATTTCTTTCTGCCTCCATTCCACATGACTAAACACAAACTAAAATCCTTACTTCATTGACATCTAGTTTCCATTCTTTCTTGTCTTACACCACACTAACAATTCAGGACTCTAACCTACTTCTCACTGCACCAAGCTGTTCTTCCTTCCTATTATTTTCCCACCTCAGTTCTCTTTTTCAGATACACCTTCCTGGAGAATGGAAGCAAAAAGCAGGCATGCAAGCATCTCCAAGGGATGAATAACGCACACTTGCATTCAGTTACAGTCTTCATTCCACACTTTGCACACGGACATGTAACTCTTACAAATCCCTTTCTAAATTTTCTAGAGTTACAAAATGTTATCCAGTTTATTGAAATCTAGATGGGGATCCCTGTGACCCAGCCCTTTAAATATCTGATTGCCTCTCCACAGCTTCCTCATTCTCTTTGCCTGGCTACAGCCCAGTATTACAGGAAAATGCTGTATAATGGGCGGTAGAGGCTTCAAATAAAAACATGCAAATCATGCACAATTTGTCTAAATATGCTTATGCAGGCCAGATGCAATCTGCAGCTGCAGCACAATCCTGTTTATATTCTTGACGGGTAGAGTTTACAGTCAAAAAGTTCAGCAATATTCTCAAAATGTAACACAGGCCTCATCTATGTCCTCATCAACAATCCCTTCACAGCCCACATAGCTCTCTTGTGTAGAAATAGTAAACAATTTTAAATGAAATACAAATGTTCCGTTTCGCAGATCAGTGTGCTCCGAGTCAATAGGAAACTTAGCATGCTTTATTTAGCAGTTTTTTACACGTACAGCTCTAAGAACAACAAAATGGTCTCCCGAAGGCAAGGGGCTAAGGAAGCTGTTCCTGTCTGCCTGGTATTTTCCACACTACATATCAACAGCTCCTTTGAGAGGAGTGCTACCTCTCTTGGCACGACCAAGATGGCACAAGACAGCTCAGAACATTTTGCCCTGGTGATCTATTGAATACCCGTTTAGCTCCACAACGTTAAGACTGTCTATCCAAGATGAAATATGGGATCCCTTCCATCTAAGTCATCCTCAGGGTCAGCACTCTCAGAAGATCAATCCTTGATTCATCACCAAGCAACTACCTAGAAGGCAGAACATTATGCAGCCCTCCACATCTTTTCCTTCACTGTGATGCCACTCTGACCTCAGCCTCCTAGAGTTTCAGACAGCTCTTTTAAGGTTCTTAAAAGGTTCTTTTTAAGGTCCTTATGTGCTATAGTAAATCTTGCATTTTCTTCTAGTCCCACTCTGCTGTCCTCAGGCTTCCTTAAAGATGACTTTGCTGTGCTCTGATTCTTTAATTATGTATATTTTGAGATGTAGTAACCTTTGCTTCTCCTTCAGCCACATCACTCACTTCCTCGTGTTCATATACATATTTAAGTTCAACTGAAGTCACAAGAACATTTAGTATGCTTGCATGGGAAAAATCACACTTCACTTAAATCACGGAATCATGATTTACTAAGGCAGTACTATAAACTCCAATCAAATAAAAACTACTGTGTCTAGGTTTCCTTAATGATTAATTTTCATTCTACGTGTAAGAAAATAAATCAGGAAGCTAAAAATTTTAATGCTGTTGAAGAGAAACATCTCTGCAAACAGTGCTTGAGTACACTGACAAGATCAATAGCTTTAAGTAATTGTGATATTCAGTGGAAAAAACATTATCAAGAAACAAGGGATTTGATTCCTCATGGTCTAAATATGCAAAGAAATTCTAGACTTCATTTTTCTGACTGGGGTGTTTCTTTTACCCCCTTTTCCAACAACAAATGGAACAAAACAAAGCACATTACGCTTAAGTACAATTTCCTAACTTTGACGATGCTTAGGAAACAAAAATCAAAGTAAGTGATTAATCGATCAAGTCATGAGATAAGCATTTTAGGCCTTTTCCCTGACAAAATAAAATCATTAGATGCTTAGAAAGCTTTGCAATATTTATATATATATATATGTCTTTTTTTTTTTTCCAAACTACACATTCATAAAGCATATGAACAAGATTGGTAGATATGTTTCATTTGAAGTTTGGAATGAAAAGTCTCATTAAAATCTTAAAGACTATTCTGCTTAGAGATCAGAAACTATCATCTAGAAATGAATTCCTATTAAAGAAATATATCATTTTGTGTTTCTAAAAAGATTACTTGCAGTGTCATGTGCACCATCTGTGGCAGCTTATTTCCACATTACAGCAAGGAACCAGGAGAGTAAACTGAACATCATCTTTCCAACAGGAAAAACTGAAAGGGCCAGTAGGTCTTCCATTGCATACTGCGGAAGAATATTTAACTGCATTTCTAAACTGGTCAAACCATTAAGACAAAATGAGTGTTGGGATGAATCAGCTTTCACTTCCGTAAGTCAGTCACTATTAAAGCCTTTATGTCCTATAAGGAATACAATACACACAGGGAGCAGGAGGCAAGGGAAAACTGAAGGTAGCACTGCACGAAATGTTGCAATAATAGAAGGGTTAGGCAGTACAAACACTAAGACAAATTCTAGCATGCTCTTTTTACTAAAACTGGGTCGTTGTCAAGAAATTGCTGATGTTAGGATTTCTTGTCATGAATAATAAGAGCAACTCTGCCAGAATGTGCAAGTCATAATAGACTAGGCACATAGAAAATCTTATGAATGACGGTAACATTTGAAGCTCACTGTAATGTTACTAGATTTGCCCTCGAACTGATGTTATATTTAGTATCAGTTAAACTTCCTTGGCATCAAACCCGCTGGTTCTCAGGAAACTAGAAAGCAGAGGTGTTCTAAGTTCAGCAGAGCATGCTACTGCTGACATTCAGTGCCTCTGCTGTTTCCCTCTAAGGTTCTAGGGGGAACAAATAATCTCACAATATGGTCAAGAGTCTGTAGGACCAATTTTTCCATGATTCTGACATTTTAAAACATCAAGTATACATAGGAAAAAAAAGTAGAATACAGTATTCTAATAACCTAAATTTAAAAAACAAAACAAAAACCCAAACAAACAAACAAAAACAAAACAAAAACATATTCACAGATTTTAGAAATACAGAGATTAGTTTTCCATAAGGACTACATTCATTATAAACATATAGCTTAAGAAGTGGAAGAGGGAGAAATTTCTAAGGTTTCACTAATGTCAAAGCTGTAAGTAAATTAAACATCTAAAAACTCTATCTATAAATATAATTTGGCATAAATATGTCTGATAAACCTCATTGACTTTACATTTCCCTAACTCTTGTGAAATTTATAGTTCTATACATTTCTTAACTCCCTCACAAAAATCTTCACCACCTTTTAATCTCCATAAAAGAAACACAAAAGGGCAGACTACAATTCACCAGGTAACACATTGTAGAAGGAGACAAGACAAGGGAAAGCATGTACCTGCTACTTCAACTTTGCATCTGTCCTGTAACTCTGTCAAGAATAATGCTCCAGGTCAAGGGAAACCCCTCAGTGGATCTCAGATCTGCTTCCTGTCTTTTCTCACCTTGCTTCTTCCACCGTATTGCTAATATTGTGTTTATGAACTAAAATTTATACCTAATTCAAATAATCATCATTTTATATGAACAAATATAGTAAGTTATAAGTATTAACATATCACTCCTCTTGGCTATTTCAGTAATATTGCAGAGAAAATGTTTAAAAATGTTATCTGTTCCTCTTACTGCTAAGGTTTGAAGAGTAGCCTCCTGTTAAACAAACAAAAAAACAAAGCTATCATATGATAAGAAGTCTAAAAAGGATGAACTAAGGTAAAATTACTCTGCATATGGAATTTCTAGCACAGATTTTATCTTCTTCCATTCCACTGGAAAGTCCAGAGTATATGGTCTCCAAATGGAATATCTGTACTTCTGCAGGCAGCGTCAAGGACACTGAAAGTACAGATTTAGTTGTTTAAGGATTTCTAATGAGATTTATGAGTGGCTCAGCCTCTACAGAATTTTTTTTTTTTTTGATGTTTGTGTTCATCTTCATTTCCAGAAGCAACAAAAAAGCTAATACATGATGGACAGAAAGGCAGGAGGCTCTGAGATGGCAGTTCCTCTAAACTGTCTCCGTGCTGTAACTAAGGCAAGTGGTGAGAAGGGACAGGGCAACATGACAAAAGGATCACAGTATTTTCACTTTCTAAAGTGAATAAAGGAGAGCAGAAAAAGAGGGTTTTTTCCCTTCTGGTTCTATTCTGACTTGGGCATGGAAACTTAGCAGAGGTTTCCTGACAACCCTGACTGTCAGAGAGCGCGTGACGGAAACTGTTTCCGTGAAATTCAGTAGGTGCAGATGTTGGATGATCCAAAGATGCATCAGGCTGGTCATGGTTATCCACAAAGACAGTCAGAGCCCAGATATTGCCCACTAACATCAAGGCTGTCTACAAAGCAGTTGGTACAAACCACTGGTAAAACCTTCATTGATTGCTTTACAGTCCATACTGGGATGTGTAATATGGTGGTTACTTTGCTACTATTAGTCAGACCAAGGTCACCACATTTACTGCATTATAACCACAACTTTTATCACAACACAGGTAGCAAAAGGCCTTGGCCTCTTAGCTTAATGACTTTGTCAAGAAGGAAGAAAAATCCTTGTGGTTAATGCTGTACAAAAAGCTTCAAAGGTTGGTAAGACGACAAAGAAGAAATACAAAGCAAATGAGTAATGCAATCAAATCAAAAGCTTAAAAACAAACAAAGAAAAAAGACACATATATAGCAGAATTTCAGTAAGTTATTCAAAACAGAAGCAAAATCTACAAGAAAAAGAAGCAGATGTATGTGATATTACCAATTAAAATCTTCTTCTGGCATCCAAAATCGTACTATCTATATTTCTTTCTACGCTTTTGCTAAAAAATGCATTTGAAAAGAATTATGTATTGACAATAATGTATACTACCATTTTAACATAGCTGAAAAGTCTGATGACTACCACATTCCTCTGCACAACTAGAGTCCAGATCTCAGATTTTACCCAGAAATATTCAAGGCTGCCATTTGGATCTACAGACAGGCTAATCCTGCACATGCATCCTGCTACTGCCATAGAAAATGCAAGCTGCACTAAGTGCCAAAATAGGGGCTTAACCCATAAGTTTTCTCAGAATATGCCTAACACAAACTGATAGAATTGGGTTTCTTGCAAAAAGCAATTATGGCTCCCATTTTCTCTTTAAAACAGGACCCTCCCTTATTATGTTAGAGCCTAGAGATTAAGTTACATTCATCTGAAAAGTAAGAGACTGAGCTTGAGCTCCTTCTTTTGCTAGAGGCAATGCAAATCTACATTACTGGCTATACAGAAAGTTATGCTAAAAAAAACATTACTTTGCAAAGGCATGGTCATTTATTAAACCACTCTAACTTGATCAAATTCACCCCATACTCAATGTCCATCAATGAAATTGCAACAGCACACTAACCAGTGTACTTAACATAATGTGAAGGTGTTTTACTGCTTTCTGCACAATATAATTTCTCATTCTGTCCTGACATGGAGCTTTGAGTAAATAGTCAGCATTTTGGAAGATGAGGCTGGAAAATTAGAATCTATGAAAAAACGTCAGGAAGACTCTATTCACCCATAAATAATTTCAGCTAATTTTACAGTTGTTATGCTGTCCATAAGTACAAAAACCAAAAGTGTGTACTCACCTATTCTATCAAACTTTTTTTTTCTAATGGGTAAAGAGAAGAAAAGAAAAACAAATAAAATAAATCAATAAAATGTATCCAAGACAGAATATATTTTCAGTAAAACATCATTAATCTCCCTTAAATACACGCTGGATGTAGCAGCAATGTCTTAGCTGTTTCCTGATGAACCAAGAGTAAGAAAACATCTAGCCAGTCACCACTAGTGGCCAAAACCAAAGGCAGAGAAGAAAATAGAGATAACAGCAAGCAGGAAAAGAATGAGATGAAGATACCAGCAACCCCTGGTAAAAACACAGGCTGGGGGATGAACAGATGAGAGCAGCCCTGGCCAAGAAGGTCTTGGGGGATGCTGGTGGGTGAGATGCTGGACATGAGCCAGTAATGGGCACTTGCAGCCCAGAATTCAGCTGTGTCCTGGGGGGAGGGGAGGGGAAGGGAAGGGACTGAAAAAAGTTGTGCCTAAATGTGGTTTTACTGTTGCCACAAGCTGTTCTTAACAGGGAGAAACAATCAAATAGTTACTAAGCTAAAAATAACTTTAAAACCCTACCAAAATGAGTGAGACTAAGAGACTTTTGGTATGAAAAAGATATATTCTTTGAATAATCAATACAACAATTAAAAAAAAGTTATTATGCAAGAAAGAAAAGTACATTGGTAAATACCCTTGACCGGATACCAGGTGCCCACCAAAGTCACTCTATCTCTTACCTCCTTAAGGTGAAGCTTGTTAAGGTGAAGGGGAAGGTCATGGGTTGAGATAAGGATAGGGAGAGATCACTCATCAGGTAACTCTCATGGGTAAAACAAACTCAGGTTGGGGAAATTAGCTTAATTTATTACCATGGACAGCAGGGGCACAGCTGGTCTCCACCATGGGTTGCAGAGGGATCTCTGCTCTGATACCTCAACCGCCTCCTCCCCCTCCTTCTTCACTGATCTTGGTGTCTGTAGAGTTGTTTTCCCACATTCTCACCTCTCTCTGCCAGCTGCTGTTGCACAGCTTTTTTCCCCCCTACTTCTTAAATATATTATCCTAGAGGTGCAACCCCTGTCCCCGATGGGCTTGGCCTTGGCCAGTGGTGGGTCTGTCCCTAGATGGCAGCGGGCACTGGCTCAGCTGGACATGGGGCAAGCTTCTGGCAGCTTCTCACAGGAGTCACTCCTGTACCCCTGTGCCACCAAAACCTTGCCATGTAAAGCCAATACAATCTCTTTATTAAAAAATATGCTATTTAACATAGGAATGTTAGGCTAAACCCATGTCACTGACTGTGCCCAAATCCCACCTGCCAAGAAGCTGCACTGAGACACTGTCTGACAGGGTGATCTGAACCCGCTCCCCAAATCCCACAAACCATTAAGGAAGTTGCCTGTGATGCACACCAGGTGATATATTTCCCATCTCACTCACAGCTCCCTGGAAGGGAACATCCTGAGACATCATTACTTCACGTTTGCCCAAAGCTGTGAGAAGAGGGGGTGCGGGCAGCGGGCTCTGGGCTGTGCTGGCCAGCGCTGGACAGCTCCCTCGGGGGCGGGAGGCTCCTCTCCTCATCTCCTCTCATCCTCTCCTCATCTCCTCTCCTCCTCTCCTCTCATCTCACACAACCTGCGAGCCCAGCCACGGCACACAGCCTCCTTGCCATTTCACCTCTTGTATGCATTCTACTCTAAATAACGCAGAGATACAGTACGGGGGCTTTTTTGCTTATTTGAGGAAAATAAAGAAAAAACAAACAAAAAAACCACAAAAAAAAAAAAAAAACAACCCACAAAAAAAAAAAAAACAAACCAAAAAAAAACACCCAAAAAACAAACCAAAACAAAACCAAACCAAAACCAAAAACCTAAATACTTGGTCATTATCTGCTTTTGTAGGACAGGAGGGAACACTGGATCTCCTCAGCAATTCATGAAGGCTGGTAATGTGAATGAAGTGCACTATCTACAGGCAACATCTGTAACCTCTTTCCAGCTTATTTTTGATAACAACTACCATTTTCACATGCAAGCAAGGTATGACCTCTTCTCAAACTCTTATTTCAGGTTTTCTGAGCTCATTGTAAGAAAATAAATTAAAAAAAAAAAAAAAACACAAAAAACCTAAATAATTTTGCAATCAAAAAATACCTTAATGCTGAACTGCTAAGACAGTCTAAATTACTAACAATTGTGACTGAAGGAAATAGACAGTTTAGCATTTTTCTAGCAAATTGATGTGTAGTCCTGAAGCAGTCTTATATGTCAAATGGCAGGTTGGACACAGGGAGTTGACTGTAAAATCAACATCTCAGTGCAGTTCCAGTAAATGCTAACAACATTTTTGAAAGGTGCACGCATATGCATGTTCATAGAGAGATTATATATAGACATTTTAAAGATGCCATTGCATGCTTCAAATATCTATCAAAAATAACATCTGATGAAAATTACCTTTAATGCCCTGTAATTAAATACAATACCTAAATGATTATGTATAGACATCCACAAGGAAATAGACAGAGATACAAATGGATTTACTAATCTTTCTGTTCATATAAAGACTGACAATTATATCAGAGTATTTAAAAGGAAGTCAGAGAATAAAACTGCAGTATTCCATCACCATGCTATTTAACCTGCTAGTATATAGATAAAGGAAAAAAAACAATGCACAGTATTGTAGATGTTCCTCTAACATCCTTTTTCCTAACTCTAAACTCTAGCTTTCCTAATTTGTTTACTAAAATGTTAAGATTTAAAATTATCTTAGCAACTCTTCTGTTTTGTCTTCACTTAAGCTATTTTTACATATTTTTATGCTCAGGAATACTTGTCTTAATTTATTTGCACATACTTGAGACTAAATAATCTATGACCTGTTTGTTTTCTGAACTTTTATAAGAGGACAAATATCCATCATGAAGAATGCAAAGCACTCCCTCACAAGACCAAAGCAACAGTGCATGAAATTGAACTCAAAAAGAGCCTCCATTCTGTGTGACTTCTTGGCTGACACAATTTTGATATTTATAGCTTTACGAATATGCCACTGGAAAAGAACTTGAAGATTTTCTAGCTAGGAAGGATTAATGAACATGTGCACCTGGTAATTACAGCACTCCATCTTTCTCAAAGCCCTCACATTGCCTCAGTGGCAGAAACTGTAATGAAAAACCATTGAAAATATCAATCTGCAATTCCATAAGTCACTTAATTATTAAAATATATCATCTCTTTTCATACTTTCTATGAACTATGCTAACAGTGGTATGCAAAATATCATACTCTCTGCTTCATGTTATTACCTGGAATACCTTATTTAAAATGAAGAATTCATCTGATACCATCTTGGGGTTTAACTTACTCTAGACTCAGATTGGAAAATGCATGGTGATGACTGTCAAGCACTTCTACAAGAAACAGCAGAAAAAAACCCAAACCAACAGCCTGGGGTAACACATGCAATTCTAACACAAAAATTACACGCTAAATTTCAAAAGAAGTTTACTGGAAAAGAAATGTTTAAAGATTGGGGAAAACAAGCATTCTGTACTTTTTTTTCCTAAAGAAGGTTTTCAGAGTTATTGTCAGGTGGAAACTTTTTAAGAGGAAATGCATGCTGCCACAAACATTTTTCTAATATGTATGCCACTAGAAATCTACAGTAGCAGGGATACTGTTTGTTAAAACACTACCTGAATGTACTTGAAAAAACACTATGCACTTCATGTTCTATTTTGAGATTAAAAAATACTGAAAAAAACTTGGAAAATATTAAAAAACAAAAGCCACTTTATGAACAAAATAGTAAACCCCTGATTAGTGTATGATGAGCATCAATATTTGAATTTTCTCATGTTATTCTGACATTTGATATAGCATTACCCTAAAACAGCCAGATGCATGAAAGGATGAAGCAGACCACCCAAAAGCAAAAACAACATTACTAATACAGGTTATTTTAAGCAGAAAGCCTCAACTACTTTACAAGTGAAATGAAATTTTAAAATACATTTTAGTGAAGTCCTTAGCTATTACAACATTTGAATAGTAGTCAATTATAACCTAAATGCACAGACATCTATATGACTCTAAAAGTAGTCTTTTAAAAGATATTTCAGCACAGGATGCGATTTGAGCATTAAAAATGGCCTTTTATTGTTAAAACATACTGTTTCTTGGTGGGTTATAGAAAAAGAAAAGGCTCCAATAGAGATAAGTGTGCATGAAATGCTCTCTCAAGAGTATTCAACCAAACTGACTGCAATAAGGGGACTTCAAAAAGCAGCAAGAGATGTTCAAAGCACCTTGCAGCTTTGGGCTGCTGGCCTCTACTGCTGTTTTTAATACAGTTAGGTTTAACTTGGGAGTGGATAAATAATTGACAGAGACATTTTCAGAAAGCTTTGATCACCGCACCGTTTGTCACAAGCTCCAAAGTAGTCACTGCGATAACACTTAATCTGGGGCTTCTTATTTCAAGTACAAAAGCATCCCCTCCCACCTACTGCTCGCAGACTCCTGCATCAGAACAGGAGACTTAAGATGCAGCCTGCACAGCACTAACACACCACGCTCTCCACCGGCAGATTCCTTCTCCAGCACGCCTATTTTCGCATCCTTACCTTTGAAAGGCTGTCCAGAACCTGCTAAGTTCCCCCAGACTGTTTCAGTTCAGAGCATGCAGCAGTGCATCCGCACAAAGCTTTGCCATTGCGAGTGTGAAGAGAAAGAGCTGCTGGGATGCTGAATGGCACATCAGCCAACTTTGTGTGTATCCGCGGCTCCCTGAAAAAGCTGGACTGAAATTCCCCTCGCCTGCGGATTGGATTCAACAGCGCACAGTAACTGCGAGAGAGACCAAGGATGTAAAAGGGAAAAAGGGAGAAGGGAGGGGGAAGTGGGGGGGCACGTCTGAAGAGAAAAGAAAAATCCTGTCCTGGACACTGGATAAGTCTTGGCTGTGAAATACAAGCTGCTCTTCAGAGTCCCACAAATACTTGCAAAACTACTCTTCTGTAAGGTTTTTCATTGCACTGTGTACCATAGGATGCCATCGGTCTAACAGCTGATATTTCAATATAGAATGTGTTAACTATTTGCCTAACTAACACTGAGCGGATAACAAGAGCATTTCAGCCTTCATGCTAAAAATCATAAAAAGAAAGTGCAATATATGAACAGATATAGTCAGATTACAATTTTCCTAATCTGCAGACTATTTGTGTACTCATTTAGATTCAACTAACTGTAAAAAAATTGTTTTCTTTCTTCTCTGTTATATACAGATATTGAAGTTCTCATATAATGGCCCATCAGTGTAGACTCACCTGCATTATTTATCCAGTCCTTGTAGAAAATCTACCTATAACACTAAGTCCCACCTTTACACTCTGTGCTAGTCAGTCTAGAGTGAACCAGAGTTTGCAGAGTTGTTACTGGTACATTACACCTACTTTAAATACTCTTTACCAGAACAATGCTTACACTATTCTGCTGAATCTGTCTAAAAGGAAACATTTTTATCTGTTATAGCTAATGATGTACACATTATATACAATAAAAAATAAACTTTATGTATTTAGGAAGATTTTTTTTTTCTCCTGCAAATTTGGCCTTTGCCATTTTGGGAATAACGCTGAATAACATATGACACATGTTTTATCATACAGTCTTTCTCAGACCACAGCAGTGTACAAATTTATTTCCACTTGCTGACAATGAAAATACCATTTTCTAGTGGCTCTGATCTTTTGGCACTGGCACAGTAATTTGAGGTTAGAAGTAAAAAGGAAGATAAGGAGGCCAGATGTACCATAGAGGTGATGACCTCATTTGGGGAAAAAAAAAAAATAAAAAAAATTGCATATTGTTTAAATAGCAGAGTTTATTTCAAGTGGTACTTTTTTTTTGTGAGGTTGGGTGAGGAGGAACACCTCAATCCCCTCCAAGGTTACAGGACCCATTAAAACAAATAAGACACATAGTAAAGGTCAAGCAGGAAAACGAACCACCAAGGTAAAGGACATGGCTCACAAGTACATCTATTCAGTGTATTTTTTTTCTCTACATTGTGTCTGTCTAAATGTTCAGGAGTTCACACTCCAAATTACATTACCAATTATGAGGCGTTAAATTGGCCTGTATAGGTTTTTCAGCTGCTGTTGACCTCATCAAACAGCTGTGATTTCTAAGCAATCAGTCTCTAATGAGTTTAGAAACAATAAAGAGAAGTTAAAATACCAGATGTATTTCATTTATATTTAAAGAAAAAAAAGAAAACCTCTCTTAAGATGGACATCTTGAAAGCTTTGATATGTACAAAATGTTCCTTGGTTTTGCATTTTTGCCTAATGCATGGAAGAACCATCCTTTAGTGACTGAAAAGGAAAAAACAATACTTATGCTCTACCCGTGTCTTTTTAATACAGTTAGTGCCTTATCAGCACTCGAACACACTCCTGTGAACAGCTCTAGGAAACTACCTTAGCTCTCTTTCAATCTTGGCTCGATTTTATTGTCTTATAATGCAAACATCTGTAATGCACTGAAAATTATATTGCAAATTTTAAAACCAGGTAAAACTTCTGCACCTAGTGAAAGCAACATCTCAGAGAAAAAGCTGAAATGCACAATGTAGCTATTAATTGCAAGGGAAAAAATGCTATACATCCATCACAAGTAAAGCTTACAATATTGCTAGAATATTCTACCTTAAAGAAGATTTTTGTCAGTACTTGTTAAGGCTAGTTAAGAACACCAAAATAAATAGATAGATAAATAAATAAGTTACGATATTAAATACTTAACTATATTAATTGAAGGGTAGAATACCGGCTCATTGAAAGGGTTATGAACAGAAGATAATTCTTAGCTGCAAGTTCAGGGATTAAAGTATTTAGCATTTAAGGGCAGTCAGTCCATCATCTTTTCTGTGCAAATTACAAAATTACAAAAGTAATTGAAAGCAAAAGAGCCCTTACAAAAGACACTTTAAATGGTTTATTGGTTTATGTTTGATGACTGTTTAAGTAAGCAGGAAACCAGATAACCTCTCTGCAAACAATTCATTATGTAGCTGCTACAGTACTACAGCACTATTTCAGGAACCATATTGCACACACATTTCAAGTGCACTTAGCAGTCCCTTTTGTGTCCTATGCAGAAATACTGCACACACATATTAAATATACAGTTGTCATTCCTTTTGACTGTACTGTACAAGGACCGAATGTAAAAGAAACTTCTTTGCAAAAAGATTCAAGTGCTAATCCCGATTTTGATTTACACTACACCCTAAAGTCGTTTCACTTTCCCCCCCTGACATTTTGCAGCCTTTCAGCGGAGCCAGCACATCCCATCTCCCCAATCACAGTTCTTTCAGAAAACCAGAGGACTAGACCCTGGAAAACAAAGGTCACTAAAATGATCCCACTGATTGCAGCTATCAAGGAGTTACACAGAGATAGAATGGTTTCTAAGTTATCTAAGCTTGCCTGTGTGGAGAACAAACTTTGACTTAGCAAATGAATAGGAATTCAACAGATGTGTCTGTGTTTGCCACGAGCTCTCCTATAACAGTCAGAAGGCTGCATATTTAAACAGATGTAGATAATCCACAGCAGATCCCAGATAATGCGGAAAACATTTAATCTGAATGTGAAAAGAAGTACGTTAGTGCAGAGGGTCCACATTCAGAGTGTTTTGTGGCCAGACAAATCCCAGAAGAGTTCCCTCATTGCTCCTGGATCATCGTCTGAAACATCTCTGTAAGGAATGTACAAGTGACCTTGCCCTGATTACTGACACTTATGTTTGTGACCATACTGGAGATTATATTCTGCACATTAAACACAAGTCTGTAGTGGGATTTGGGTAGCCAAAACCAGAAGTCAGGAAAACTCTTAGGAAAAAGAATGGCTTAAGTTAAAAGCAGTGAATGTTACTAAAAGAGATTGCCAGATCTATCAGCTTTCAAATTTTTGATTCATGGTCCTGTTGAGCCTGACATCTTTTGGTCAGACAGGTATCATAATAGGAATGCAGAAGAAAAAATAATTTCAGCAGCACTAAAAGGACTGTATCTCAAAGACAGTGTTCATTTTTCTGCAAAAACAGCACAGAAAGGGGCAGACAGAAGGGGCACTTTATAGACAGGCATTTTTTTGTCTAGGTTATTTCCAGGAGGTGTTAGGAATCCACAGGTAAAGGAGACATAGAGGACCTAAAAGGGGTTCCTTTCTATTATCAATTCTCTATTCTTACTGCTAAAAATGCTGCCATTTTGGCTTTAAGCACTCCTGTCATTCCTAGGCCAAGGATTCTTGAAAACAGAAACTGCATAAAAGATGCAGTCACACCTGAAGTCAGCATAGCTCATAGGCTATTGTAGCATGTGGGATAATGGTAATATTACCATTAAGAATTCTACAATCCTAAGGGCTCCTGGAATTCTTTATCCTATATGCTTTTAGAACTTAAGTTTGTGTTTTCTACTTCCCATGACTGTGAGAGAATTCAGGAGCTAACATTGTTAGGGAAAAAGGCCCTGCTGCTGCAGTACACAATCAAGTACTGCAAGTATTACAAGGTCACAACTAAGAATAAAAAATTAAATTAAGAGCAAAAGAATGAAAGAGATAACCTTCAGTTAGCCCTGAAAAGGTGAACACCCCCTCACAGCACTGGTCCCTGTTCAGCATTGTATAACACATCTGCAGGAGGTAGTGATTCCCCATCCCTCCCTCCCATGTGTGCCAAACAAACCCAGGAGGCAAGCTCCTTTTTATTGGCTTTCTTATAGACTGGTTACCTACTGTGAAGTAGATATTTCCAGTTTCCAGCTATTAGGCAAGAAAAGCTCTAGTTATAATCCATTATAAGCTTTCCTGACAATGCAAGTTTTTCTGAACCTTGAGCAGGAGGTGCTGTAGAGGAGCAGGACTTACTCTGAACTCCTGATTTACTCACTTCCACTCCTGTTTTCATCTTGAACATTTTAAGTGACTTTTGTAAAGAGGAAAGTCAACAGACTAAACCTTAGGCTTTGTACACCCCCCTTTAGAACTACACTCATATCTACCAGCTATATCAGATCATCCAGATGACCTTAGAGACTTTCTAGAGATCATTAAAAAAAGGTGCTTAAATTACATGGACTTTTGCTTTGTACCATTTGTGAAGAACTGTTCCATGGTTTCACTGTGCTGTGTGTCCCTAGGTTGTAAGTCCTTGCATAGTAGGTGAGATATTCTGCAGGTTTTCAGGAAGCTGAAATAAGTCAAAAGACTCAAAAACTCTCATGGGTGAACTCTCTTGTTGAATCACTCACTCAAAAGAACAATTTGTTTTGTTGATTTCATCTTTTTTTTTTTTTTTTTAATAACAAAGGTTTGAAGTAAGGTGAGTTTTGTTACTGTCAGGGAAAATACCTTAGATTTGAGATACCTAATTTTTTTTTTAAGTTCTATTAAAAACAGTATAGTAAGGTATGTTAGGACAACCTACCCTTAAAAACATATTAGCAAAGTTCTAAAGGGATGGAAATGTAAGAAATTCCTTAACACTGACAACATCAAAGTTGAACTCAGAAAGGAGCAGAAACTGCTCTTTCACCTATAACAAAAACTACTGCCTGTAACTGCTAGGGCACCTGCTGTGCTATCAGCACTGCAGATCGTCCTGCCAATATACTGCCTGTTTCTTCTGATGTGCCTGCCATCCCCTGTCTTCAGCTCTTGGCATGTGCACAGATTGCTTCTGGATGCAGTAGTCGGTTAATCCCTAAAATTTGCTTTGACTAACACATCTGAAAGATGATACTGTAATATCATGCAGTGCTTTTTCTTTCCAGGCAAATTAATTAATTTGCCAGAAGCCTGTGTATGGAGCCTCACAGATGCAAAGGGCATGGGGAGGCTGGAGACAAGTTCTCTCTGTTGGTATCACCAATACTGATCACCTGCCTTGTGGGCTGAAAACGTGACTGTACCCTGGCAGTTACCAGGGAGGAGGAGATCCCACAGAATTCTCATCCTGCAATTCACATCATCACATCTCGGTCACTTGGACTGGGCCTGTCCACACAGGACATCAGATGTGAGAGGTTTTTTAGATGAATGAATTTTTAGCAAAAGATTTATTAA
Source organism: Nicator chloris (assembly GCA_013400495.1). Taxonomy (NCBI): domain Eukaryota; kingdom Metazoa; phylum Chordata; class Aves; order Passeriformes; family Pycnonotidae; genus Nicator; species Nicator chloris. The sequence continues at coordinate 28,662 of WAAE01009166.1, forward strand.
AAGATGGCAATTTTCCATGACACTAATTGCTTTCTTCTCATCATCCAACAAACATAAAAAAGCTTCGTTTTAATCTTCAGATTATAATTCTCATTATTACAGTTGAGAGAAAAAATGTCAATAACTGTTTTGCTGCTTAGTATTTCTAGACCAATTGCCACATATCTTCAAAAAAATTATGAGGTGCACTACAGGAAGGTTGTCAGCTACATTAAACACTGTGAATAGTATCAGTAGCTGTAATATATAAATTTACATATATCATCCTACTATTGAAAAGCACATTTTAAAACTAATATTTGATTTTGCTCCTTCTGCACATCTTGTGGTTCCATTCAAGATGAAATTTAGCATGAGAAATTGTCCTGTGATGGAAAAGAACATCCTTCAAAGTGTGCACACCAGTTAGAAAGATGAATTTATTCTACTTCAAAGAAATGCATGTTCTATTTAGACTTGCATTTTATCACACTAGGTTTGGATCTTAAATATTCATTTTGATTATGTATTATTTCACTGATTTATTCCCTCATTAATTCAATCCTATAGTAATGTGATCAACTTCAATGGATATATTTAAGCAGTTACATACATCTTATCTTTTTGTACTACACCAAATTCCTCCATCAAAATAGTTAATTAAGGAAGAAAATCAAATTTTTCTTAATCTCACACTAATGCATAATTTTTTCTTTGAAAAAAATACAACTTAATTATGAAAATGAATCCATGAATTATATGAAGACATGTGAGTAATATTAGAAATGAGCATAGCAAATGAAAAGTTGACACAGTATTCATGTTTGATTTAATACATCAAAAGTGAAGCAGGAGTGTGTCTAGAGAGCTCACAGGTCATATCATCTGACAGATATGTAATACCCAAATGAGTGTTGATAAGCAGATAAAATGAGATATATCTGTTTTTGTACCTAATGTTTTGTGAAGTCTGTTTGTACGTATTCATTTTGGTGTCTCAGTTACAAAGGCAGTCTAACACAAAAGGACTTGGGACCTCAAATTTTTTCTTCTCAACAAGATATTTTCCCTGAGACTTAGTGCAAAATCATTTATTCTGTGCCTGATTTTCAAAGAATCTGAAGGAGTCAAGTTCTCTTATCTCTGTGGAATTGATGATCCTTTAGCCCCTTGCTTCTCGGATGACTTTGAAAATCCTTCGTCCTTTCCCTGATTATCCGTCTATTGAGGAGAACATCAAATTTACTTATCTGGGGGATCCGATATGAAAAATGTGCACACATTGCTGAAAGATGACTGTGATGTGAGTATGATCAAAGGGAAACATGGGGTTAGATTCAGGAATAAGGCAGTGATAATTTAACTGCCTTCAGCAGAGGTAAGACTTAAAAAAAAAAAAAAAAAAGCTTTTTTATTCTCAAAAAAGGAGGAGAGTACAAGGCTTACAGTAAATACAGTGTCATTCAAATTACAGATATTTAAGTCAATTAAAAATATTTTTTCTTTTTTCATCCTTTCTTTATTCTGTTTCTTTTCTGACTCAGTCACCAACATCAGCAACAAGACAGTAAAAGCAGCTACAGCATCTCCACATTTTTAGGAGCACAAAGTACTATCATGTTCTATTTGTGTCATAGCTGTGGCCAGTGTGACAGGCTGGAATATTACAAGGGTAGGTCATCACTGAAAAGTGGTATTTTATTTCACAAAGAAAAGAAAATGTTATGAAAAAGACAGCCCATACTTAATAAGTCCTATTTCTGTTCCCAGTCTAAGTAACTTATATATTGATGATAGAGAATTTCATGCATAGCTTATGCAAACTACTTTTTAAACAATTCAAAATATCTATGATTGACAATAGTTAAAGCTACCAATTAAAAACACCCCTAATACTTCTGCTGATGTGTTTACAGTTATTCAATATAGATTTCTTATAGTATCATGACCATCAGTTTCTATATTTGGAATCTTTTCTGCCTCCTTCTAATGAAATAAATATCAGCTACAATTTTCTTCTTCCCCAAAAATGGAAATAAAATATGCAGGATGTTCTAGAAATTTATAAGCAAAGTCATCTAATTGTTTTGTTGTTGTTTGTCTTTATTACTTGCCAAAGCTTAGAATTAGGCTTGAGAAGGTTTATGTCTAAAAAACAAAATAAAATCGTTGTACACAGTGTTAATATTATGAAGTTGAATAAAAATAGATAGCATCTCAATTGAATAAATTAATTGTTGGAGACTTGAACAGAAATCATAATAGGGAGAGAATACTGCCACAGTTTGGCTAGATAATACAGTTGCAGATAATAGACAGTTTTATCCATCTTAGGAAAGCTGCAGAAGTATCACTGAGTTCTTCAAGGTCAAACATAAACTTGACTGCTACGTCAGAAAATGATGCATCACAGTTATAAATTTATTAGTGTGAATAAAACCTTATGTGCTATTTGCATTTTGAAAGTAATATTGAAATATTAACTCCTAAATCCTCAAAGCACCCTAGAAAGATTGTTAGGTAGAAAAGATCACAGAATTACAATATAAAGGAGGAAATTAAATTCACATTTCTATGAATAATAACTATACAAAAACTGAGTTAGAATAAATATTTTCCATGTTTCTTGTGTATATGCAGTTCATAAGGATACAATGAAAAATTTTCATTAGATCAAAACAGCAGCAGAAGAAACTGGATGGCTATATAAATTCCAAATACCTTGGGATCTGCTATTACTGAAAATAACTTCACAGTCTCTCACATGTAGAATTAAATACACCAATGAAGATCATAAAATTAAACTTCAAACTGACTTATGTTTCAGTTGAAAATCTCTGTTCTTTTAGACTAAAACATTGCTGTTTCTTACCTTTATGTCTTGGGCAGACATTTTTAATGACAGCTAGTTAGGAATTTCATCCAATAAGGACCAAGAGACATCCCAGAACATATACTAGAAACATTCTTCCCACCCCATCTCTTCCAGTTTTAAAGGTTGTCCTAAGTTACAGTGTA
>WAAE01009168.1:0-37171 GCA_013400495.1 Nicator chloris
TAAGGGAAAATGGACTGCAGATAAATGGGGTGGGGATAGGGGAAATAAAAGGACCAAAGAAAGCCATCTTCCTCACAATGTTAATTTTGTACTGATCATTCATTTTCTTCATATATATAATTCCTTTCTGCAATGAGTGAATTGCCCTGTCATTAACATAAAATTAGCTACAAATGATCTTGGCCAAGAGCTTTGAAATATGCTACTATAGAACCACACACTCAAAACCATGTGGGAATCCATGTGGGTTTCCAGATGTGAGAATCTTCTGTGTTACAAATATAGTTAAGTTTACTCAGTGAAATCTGTTCTGTGAATATTCTCTCAATGCAGCTGTGCTTCCAGTAGTGGTCTCTTATGTTATGCTCTTCCTGTGTGAATGCATCTTGTTTCTTACAGTGAGTAAGATAATCACTGCTTGGAAACAAATGTTATCCTGCATATTAAAATACTTTTTCAAGAAATTGAGGGACTTCAGCATGGGCTAGTAGATGAGATAAAAAGTGAAAATTTGAAAAATTTCCTGTTTAATTTTTGATTCATCATAGTGTTTTGCTACTTACTATTTTTCCCTGAGTTATTTTTCATCAGTGAGTACTCTCTGCACTAGGGTTAAAATTTACAAGACTAAGTATTGAAGTGTGAAGATGTTGTAATATTTTGCATGTTTTCTATGTAAGCGCTTAAGCTTGTGGTGTGATTTCAGTAAATACTATAAAAAATACATAGATTGATACCAAGATTACTTGAATCTCAATACAATTACCTGATTATGTGTTCATCTAAATAAAGATCTCTACTCATAATGATAGTCTGTTGATGCTCTTTTTCTTTCCCTTTTTTTTCCTTTATGTTTAAAAGCCTTTAACGTCTTGATTTCTTTAACGCAGTTGCCTTCTCTTTTATGTGTAAGAAAAAAACTTGGAGTATCTTTGGGAAGAAAATTGATATCTGCAGGAAAGGACTACTGGGTTAAATAACTCTATAGAGCTGAGTTTATGCACATCAGTTAGTGCCTGAACTGTACAGTATTCAGTCTGTAGCAGTGATTATTAGCTCTTATTAATGTTTGAATTTGTAGGTACAGAATGGTGGCTGAAGGTAACTTAAAATGTCATTCATGTTCACTTTTTAGTGTCATCTTGTAATTTTTAATAGCCACAAGTTTTTCAAAGAAATATTCTTTCCTTCCTGACTGAAAACTGTCCCCACTGATGAGCATGAATAATCACTTTCCATATGCCCTGTGGTACCTTGGCTGTAGCCAAGTCATATATATATATCAAACTGGATAATATGACTCCTGTAGTTGGATCAGAAACCTTCAGAGAAAAAAATATCAGCCAAACATCTGATATGGATCTCTCCTCTGAAATGACAGTAGCTCCATCCACTAGCACAATGTAAGTTCTCTGTAGAAGTAATGAAATTTTTTACACAATGAAAAAAAATTTGTTTTACATGAATCACCGTAGCCTAAGGGTTCATTAGTGTGTCAACTGATCCTTTGTGTCTTGGAGGTTGGGTAAAATGGAGATTTTGATTGTAGAAAGCATTTTTCACTATTAAATGTTGCATAGCGTTTCCAACATTTTTAATACACGCTATCTTCTATAGTTCCTATTTCATGGGCAAATGCATTACACATATCTAAAAATAGTCTTGTCCTTATCAGTATAATCTTGAAATTGTCAGGGAATATTGTGCTACTCTGTTTTCAGGAGCATTAAGGATTGCAAAAGCTGGAAGTAACTCCCTATTGCTAACCTCTTTAAGCAAAATATGCTTTGATATTCTTCACCATAACCTGCTAATATCAGTCATTATCTGTAATATCAAATTTTAAGAAATGTCCAGTAAAGGAGACCTGTGTGATAAAAATGATGGGAGTGTGCCAGTCTCTGAATAAGAAATTAACTGAAAAGATACATCTGCCAGCTATGCAAGCAGTGACAGCTTGAAGGAAACACTAAAACTGTCCTACAGAAGCTACGAAGCTTTCTTCTGTCACATGCCATGGGTCATGCTTGCCATGGTAGGTAACTGATGTGCTTTGTGTCACATGGGTAAGAGAGACCTATGTGGCATTTCTGCCATGAGAGGCTGGGAATATTTCAGTCAGTATGTGACAGTCTTTGTGGGCTGGTGCTGTCCAAAACCATTGCTGACCCCAGCTGCATTGCCCCAACAGTCTTTTAGCAATGTGCTATTTTGCTTTCAATAACTAAAATCTTAGAGTGCATGTGTGTGTTTGTGTGTGTATGTGTTCACAGCAAACCAAGAAATATGAAAAAGTACATGCTCTGGTAATTAAAGCCCAGTCAGATCTCATGGAAGACTATGCAAAATCATAGGCCTCTCAGTGCCTTGTGGACATCAGACTTCTTTCCTAACTTTCATCACAGAATCTATCTAGAACCTAGTGAGGATGCTGCATAAATTTTGTGATTATGGAAATGTATATTTAAATTCAGTTTCACTTGAAAAACATTGATATTTGTTTAAGGATTCTGCCAGTGTATCTCTGAAGCTGTTTTATGGCACTGCTTTTCATTAATTATATTTTGACAGAAGAAATTCTCGCCTTTTTTTTTTCAGACTGAAGAACAAATGAGCCTCTCTGAAGAGCAGCTTAAGACCCTTCTGGAAGAATGTATGCAGCCTCAGAGAACAATAAGTAACGTTACCATGCCACAGTCTCAGGAATCTCTTTCTTTTGGATTAAGTCCCCCTTGTTACACAAGTCAAGACTCCACTCTTCACTCCACATCTACTCTTTCCAAAATGTTAGTTGAAGACCATATTGTAGGGATGTTAATGGCTCAGGAAAAGGCTGGACTCGAAGACAAAAGCTTATGTGTTAATGCAGAGAGCAAAATCCCTGGCTACTATGTCAGCAAAGCATTGGCTGGTAGTCACTTATCAAAGGATTCACTGGCCCAAACAGAGGAACCTGATGACCTAGAAGGTTTACAGAAGATGGAAGATAAGAGTATTACTGCAGGTTACTTTATGTCAAGAGCACTCAACACAAAAAGATTGAAGAAACCTTCTTTCTTGGGTGAACCATTATATTGCATCAGCATGAACAATGAGCCATCCACAGAGGCTGACATTCTCAGCATACCACTGCAAACCAAAGGAGGTGAGACTCTTAACAACCCTTTAGAAAAGGCTTTTGATTCTAATGAAAAAACCTAAGCAGGTTCTCACCAAAGGTATGCACCAATACACACTGATTATTATGGTGGGACAAGAATGTTCTGTTAGAAAACATGAAACTGTGCCAAAAGTAATGCACACAAAATAACAGAATGTTTATTAAAATTCATACCCTGATATAATTGACCAGGAGTTTTATGAAATATATCACTGATGTTGATTAATTCTGTCAGCTGGAAAATAGTGTTGAAAACACATATGGATTACCTTCTTGGTAGCAGAAAGTCACGTTCACTGTTGTGTGGAGAGCAAATACTCTCGCAGTAGCTGGTACAAAAAATTCACATGAAAATTCAAATGCTTCATGAAAGTTTTTAATAAGGTAAACTCGGTCATATAGAAACAAGCATGACCTGGCTATATTAAAGGTAATAAACTGCTTTTAGGGAGTTCAAATTTACACATATAAGATACCAAAATTAATAATACTGAACAATTTCTATAAATTACTTTTAGTTTGATAAAAGAAAGAATAGACTTTAACCAGCAAAAAATTAAATTTTCTCTCTGGTATTATAAAAAGATTGCAGAAATGTCTCTTGTTTTTATTTTCTTTACTTGTATGTAATTACATAGTGGTATTGTAATCTAAATCTTTATTTAGATTTTTAACCTAAGCCTAGTTCTCTTCCTAGAAGGCCAACTGTTCAAATAAGCCAAATGTTAGGCAGGTAAACCTTTCAGTCTTTCATAAAAATTTTGACAGTATGAAGTTTGTGATTATAGTGCTACAATCTAATCTTACTAGAAATCAATACATTTTGCTGTGTTTGTCGATTGATCTTTGTTATACTGGTAATCTGTTCTGGAATTAGAGAAACTCTTTTTTTCACGTACATCAGTAATTTAGAAGAACATTCTAATCTCCTTCTGGTATCATTTCGTAATTACTATATATATATCTCGCAAGACTTTGATTGTTTGTAATCTTAGTCTTTCTACAGTGAGGGGAATGTTAATATTTTTTCAAAGGGATTCTGCCTGTCAGAATGCAGGAAGTCTTGTTACTGCTGTTTTTACACTGCCAGATAAAGTTGATATCCATACTTACCTGCACTGTTTTCCCCTTATAAGTGATAGCTCCTACATGAAGAAAATAGAAATAGTACCTGTAGAAAAGGTTGGATGGTTTTGGTGCTTTTTTTTTCTGGTGGGTTACTTATCAGCTACCTTCACAAGCTGTCTTTGCTCTTCATGTAGATGCAGGCATCAGAGGAGCAGAGTGAGGGAGGAGAGTGGTCTGCCCAGAGGAGAGCAGGGTGGCAGTGGTGGTCAGGGGGAGCACCACAGAGATCACCTCTGCCGGGGGCAATCTGATCTCATGCAGGAGTAACATGATTACACACTACACCACCAGGCCTCTTTGGCAACCAACAGTGAGACAAGCTCAGTACCTTGCTGCCTTCGCTCAGGTTAACATTCTCCTTTAGTCCAAACAGATGTAGCACGGTCAGAGCCGAGTGTGACCCGGCCCCAACTACCACCTCCTGTTATGAGTGGGTTTTTAGAGGGGGTGTGCTAAATCAAGGAAAGCACTGTGCACTGTGACCACTGGGTAGTGAAGGGAGCAGATAACTGTAGATACAATCACTGTGAAGTCATTTTATTGCACAAGAGAGGAAGGAGATCTTCACTATTAAGTGAATTTCCATATGGGACATCTCACTGTAGAAGTCTACAAGGTGAATGTGTTAACATTTATCACATAGTAATTTAAGTATCTTTGAGTCAAAATCATGTGTGTCAGAGTATTGTAATGGCGTATTTTGATTATCTGTTTTCAATAGTGACTGAAAGAGATGATGAGTAATGTTCAGTCATGCAGAACTCAAATCTGTATGGTTAATAAACATCTTGGTTTTGTGATGGTATTGCTTACCAGTTCTTTTTTTGAGAGGGGAAGTATTCTGAATTTTCAGTCCCTGATTTTTTTTTCATTTTTTTTACTAAGAAGCTAATTAATTTGTTTCCTACAAAGGTGACTCAGTTCTGTCTGAAGCAGCAATTAGTCCTGGACATAGGCCAAAGGGTGTGCTATTAATCAAATTTGTAAACTTGCTTAACATATTCTGTAGAGAATTTGCTTGTTAGTTCAGTCATGATTAAATGTGCTAATTGTATTGAGAACTGGAGATCCCAGTGCAATCCAGTTTAAGGCAAATACATCTGCAGATGAAGGTATGAGAAGTGTCAGGTGTTATTTAATTTGTGAGAGATATTTACATAGTTGAGTTTTGTTAATGTCTTAATTCTAAAGGACATTTAAATATGTATGCATAACCTTCTGTAAGTAGTTTGATTTTCTTGCCCACTCTACATATGGTTTAAATTCATTGTAGTGCTGGTTAAGCAAATAAAATAGTGTGAAACTGGTTTAGCACAATTTCAGTTTTGCATTCCTTATGGTTCTGTAGTCTGTGATATAGATTTATTGTAATACATTGAATTATATGTATTTTAAGGCAAGCATAATTATTAGCATAATGCATATATATGTATATATATGAAGAAACTCTCGTGTGCCTTCAAAGATAAATAATGCCTGTTTCTTGAAAGAAGCACTAACCTCCACCCAGCTCATATGTATGTAAACATAGATGATGTTTACTGAGGTTAACAGAATCCAGACTTGCCCGTATGCAGATATGAAAAGGCTGTTATTTCTCATAGTTGTATGAGCCAGTTAATAATTATTTCCAGCTCTATTTTGAGGGCTATATTAAATTTTAAGTAGAAGTTGGATCACAAACAGTTATGTTTCCCTCTTGCAAATTATGTTGTGCTTACAGCAGCTCAGCACCTTTTTGTTTTCTTTTTTTCAGATCATATGAACATTGAAGTTTGAGGGGAGAGCGACTACATGCTTCTCTGCACAACTGTTTTCTGGAAGTGTAGCTAAACCTCTATCAGTGTTATTACACTGATACACTATCATATCAAGCAACCTGATGGGAATAAATTATCAGAATTGACAATGTTCCATGAGTTGATTTTTTCTTTAGAGATAATTATTATTGTCATTATCATATATTGTTCCAGTTTGATTTCAAAATAAACTCTTGCATTTCATGAAATTTCCTGGGAGTGTTCTGCCTAGTGAAGAAATGTACACAGATACTTAGTAGCTGTGTGTCTGATAAGACATGCATGTCTTTGTTTGTGAAAAACACAAACGAAAAAACCAACCAAATTAGAAAAGTTTAGTATTTACTGATGGGGCTTTATTAGAGAGGGTGTGAAATATATATAATCATTCATTTTTCTTTGCGCGCACACACACACAGAGTCGAGCTTTTTCATGAAGTTAGCTAAATCATGGCTTCTGTTATCTCACTGCAGTTTGCTGGAGCTTGCAGCCTGTCTGACTCAGAGTCCTGACTCAGGAAGCATCCCATCACTCAGTTCTTCGCCCCGGGGCTGTCTGTTGGCTGGACCCCTGGTTTGGTTGAAGGCTCGAATTGCACAAGTGCTGTGCTGGATCTGAACATCAGCACTGGTCTGCTCAGGTCTGCCTGATCCTTGTCTGGGAAAACGGGAAGCACACAGCAAACGTTCAGATCTTCTACTTACGGGATGTAATTGAATGAGGAAGGGTGGCAGTCCCTGGTGAAGGCTTGGTGGGAATAAAAGTGGAGGCATTCAGAAGTTTGCCCTAGCAGCTACTAGATTGTGAAACCTTATAGTGATGGGAGAGGAATGCAGCTGGTTTGGGTTTGAGAGAATAGTATCAATTCATTACAGGTTTTTTGATTGTCTAGTCTTTAACTAGTATTTTTCCTGATTTTTGTCTTATTTTCTCAGCTGATGGTCAGTTTTCCATTTCATGTGCTGTAATGTCAAAATAAGAAAACATTATTAAAAAAAACGTGGTTCTTTTTAAAAAGTTTTTTAAGTGGGGAGAGATACTCTAGCAAAGAAGATTAAACAGATTTATCCCATTGACAAGCTCTCATGTGACTTGACCTGAAAGGACAAATTATATCTCAGATCCTATACCTATAGTTGTTTAACATTCACCAGGAAAAGATGTATGGATAGAATATTAACTGTACATGGGCTGTTATTGCATAGGGTTTACTTGATCTAATATGAATGTTTAAATTAATGCACATATTGGCCCAGATTTTAATCTAACTTACAGAGTTGCCAGTGGGAGTGGATGCACACTTCTGGGGAAGTTGTAATTGTGTGGATATAACAGAGATCAGAATCTAATCAACTTGCTTTTAGTTAAAAATCTGAATGGGACGTTATATTTGCAACAAGCAGTTGCTATTTATTTTTTTACTTTCTGATATTTTTATTTTCTGATATTTTTTACTTGTTCTTCAGCAGCAATAACAAACCTTTGGATAGTGGATGTTGTGCACAGGATTGCTGTAAGCACATTTCATGGAACTTTTCAAATCTCACCTACATGCATTTCTTACCATAAGAATATTAAGCCTGTGTCATAATTTTGTTAGCATAAATACAATTAAAGCAATACTGACAGGTGTTTTTAAGAGTATTTTCTGTGCCTGTACAATATTCATTCCGGACTGTCTACTAGCTCTAATCTTTCCACAGTCCAGTTATTTTCACATGGAACTTGTGTTTTATAGAGACCTTCTCAAAAACAGTGTTTCAAGTGCTTGGGCAGTTTTTGAAGAAATCTGAATTATGTTTAAAGATTATATGTATAATGTCTAGAGAGCATTAAGAAAAATACTAAATAATTCTTAATTTTCCTGGTTTATTTTCTTATCTTGAATCTCTTGCTGCTATAAAAAAGCTTTTGCTAGCACCCTCAAGGAAGGGTTGCTGTTGCTAACAAAGACTTAGAACATTCCTGAAGCCATGCAAATTTTATTTCCATCTGGCATTTCAGGGATAAACAGGTAAGCTTGGATGGCTATTGACTTGAAGTGTATTTTCCTACAGGAGGTCTGTAACTTAACTTTTAGTCTTGGGAAGTGCTGAGCACCCTGCACCAGTTGTAGTCACTGCAAACCATTGGGACCAAGCATTCATGGCTTGCCATTCCAGAGGTGTGTTGGATCAGAGCCCAAAGCTCAGATACTGTGAAAAAATTAGTGACCTAATATTTATCTGTGCTTGGTTTCTACTGCATTATATTAAACAACAGATTGTTTGGAAATATTTTATTTCTTGCTTGATGTTACAGGTGAAATATCAACTCAAGCCCTCCTTTCTTTTTGTATTTTCAGTTCTAAGTAAAACTGTTGGAAATAAAATTATTTAGAGAAATGTGTTGGTGAGAGGAAGTCAATAGCAGAGATATTATATAAAATATAGTGACAAGGTCATTTGCTAAAATATTGTCAATAGCAGGGTAAAAAGAAAGTTGAGCCCAGGCAGATTCATGGGTTTTTCTTTGTTTTTCCAGTGACTCTGTGTTGTGACCTGCAATAACCCCTCCATTGGGGCCACCACTTGAATTCCAGCTGCACTGGAATGTGGCAGCTTCTCCTCAGGGAGTGATGCAGCAGTGATGATTAAGATATTTAAATTAATTTTCTTTTGTAGCCTAACTTGGGATTTGGAAACAGGTTTTTTGAAATACATACCTTCATTCAGCATAAGATGTATTTTGCACAAGATTCTGAAAACTAACTTCTCTACTGTCCTCTCTAGCTCCTTTAATCCAAAACATAGCAGAGCACAGGTGACTGATTTTTATAGTTATCCTTCTGATTTTTGGCCTTTGAGATGTTTGAGGAACAAGAAGTTTCATGTGTGCATGTAAATTTATGCTGTTTGTTCTCCTTTTTTCACACAATGATTTTACAGCACAGATAGATGCTTTGTTCCAAACATTTAATATTGGTGAAAGCAACATAACCATGAAGAAAAGGTTCTGGTGTGCTTGCATCTAATTGCTGAGCAATACATGACCAAATTATTCTGTCTTTGTCACTGAGACCCCTCAATGATACACATACAGTGCTGGTGTTCATGGTGGCCAGGGCTCAGCTGTTGATACTGATTTTCTCCAGTGAGGATGTTTTGATGCTGCCATGGTTTGCCCTTTTAAATGATAAACTGCATGTTGTTTTCCTCTGAAAGTGGGAGATTCAGGTGGTTTAATAATTTTCATGAACATTATATATATATATATATGCATATATAAATTGCATGTTTTAATTGAATATATAATACAGAAAATATACTATACATTTGAGTGGGATATTTTTAAGGATTGATTTCAGTATAGTGTAATGGTGTCAGAAGTTCACTCCAGCTTTGCAGTTACTGTGCAGACTTAGAGTGGTTGACGGATTTTAATTTCATAGAAAAATGACAATCTAAATATCCTGATTTAAAAAAAAAAAAAAAAAAGTTAAAAAGTTTCTTGAATCTAGACAACAATAAAATGATTTAAATTATTCTTGTATGCCCAGAATTCAAGTTTAAATTAAAATAGTTCTACCTAGGCGTGAAAAAACTTCCAGTTTCATGATTAAAAAAAAAAAAATGCCCCACAAAAATCCTCAGCCTAATGCCTTTTTCCAAGACAATTTTCCTAATTCCTTTTTTCCAAGACGTGGGCTGCTGTCTGCTTGGTGGATCTGTAGTGCATGCTTTCCTTCTCACTTCCCGAGCAGAACTCCTGCAGAGCCAGTGGGCCTGCTGAGCGCAGAGTGAAAACAGGCTGTGCAAAAATTATCTGCTGCACAGATCAGAGAGGAAAGCGCTGCTTAAACATGTCAGCAGAGGAACAAGGACTAGTCTAGCAATGTGAAAAACTATGCCAGTAAATTCATGTGCTGGAAAGGGTGCCTTTTTACCTCCATGTCAGGGATGGATAAATGAGAGGCAGTTGTTTGCAGCTCAATTTCTGTGATTTCAGTAACTACAGGAATTTTTATATTTTATTACAGCCCCCTACTTGCTGGATAAAATTTCACCAAATAATATGAGAATGCACCTTTTTGCTCTGCTTCTTAAAAAGGCTTTCTAAGTACAGCTTTGAAAAAGATCCTCCCTCTCTTGCTTTGTACATGAAAAATTTGCCAGAGTTTACACTTCCAAGCATGTTTCCTCCCCCACTTATGAAGAGAGAGCCTCACCTCTGGGAGTCTCACAGTGTGAAGGATAGACACCAGACAAGGTGGTTTGGCAGATCCTCAGGAAGCTGACAAGTTGGGAGGGTTTATGAAAGCTAGGAAAAATAGTAACTGATTTTTTTCTTTAATTTAATTTAATTTTCAACAGATGCACTTATTGAGAAATAATTGCTCCTTTATTTGTAGTGAGATTTAAAGGTCAGAAAAACTGTTTCCTTTTCAAATAGAATAGAGGCACTTGAATACTACTAATGCCATAACCTACATTTATCCAATTATACGTTTCATTGAGGGATTGGCTAGAATCCAGATGCAGTAGTTGGAATAAAAGGCTCCCTGTCATTTATGTCTATGTGAAATAGTTCACTACTTACAATCGAATCTGCAATACCTCTTGTGCTTAAAAAAACCTGAGTAAACTGGAATATTTGGGTGTGTGCAGTAACTTGCAGAGTGCTAAAGTGCATGAACAATTTTGCTTTGTAGGCAGGTATTCTGTATTCAGAACGTTTTTTTCCCTTAAAAATCTGCTGTTTTCTTGTGGAAATACTGATCTGTGCCATTGTTTTCTTATTGTTTGCTTTGTGTATTTGGTATGCATAGTTTTGGTGGGAAGGGCATTGCCGGAGGCATTCTACCCTAATTTTACAATAACACTAAAATGGTCTCTCCATACACATTTTGTGAGCACAGCTATCAAGAGACATGGACCCAGAGTCTAAGCAGCCCTCAGTTTAGCCTTGCATGTTTTGCCTAGGCTAACAGTTCTTCACATTGCAAGCAGGTGAAAAATAAAAGACAAATGATGTCTGGGCTTCCTGGGATTTGTTTAAATTTGAAAATCCAAGTTTCTCTGTGATACTTGTCTAATTTTATGTATTTCCTGTGGAAGATTTTATCTTTAAGACTTCTGCTTGCCAAGCACTTTTTTTTTAATGAGTTCTCTTCCTCTTGTCGTAACTCTGCTCAAATATTCATGACAACTTTGTGCACCTGTTTTTTCTCTTTGGAAAAGGTGAGAAATAAGAACTAGAACTCCCCTTGTGGATGCTTTAGGGTGCTTATTTCTGCAATCTCAACAGTCCTTTCCAAAGCAAACTTATATTGAAAATCTACCAATTACTGTAGACTTCCCTGCAAAAATCATGCCAGTATCAGTAAAAAATGCACTGTTGCCATTAAGATGCAGATCTTTCTACACTTATCTCAGTCTTTATCTCCATAGCTTATGAGTACCTACTGGTTAAACTACTACACCTGTTGAATATAGGTTTGATGCAGATGACCACTTTAAAACTTAAGCTCCTGAATTTGCTCCTGAATTTGGGCTCTGAGAAGACCGTGTTGTGGAAGGAAAACATGGTGTTCTCTACCATAGCATGAAATTAGAAGATTATTTATGCAAAAATAGTTGGCCAATACCAAGTAGTTCTAGAAGTGGCATGCATTGGTTGGTACACTTGCATGTTCCACTGATGAGTCTCCAGGGAGGCTGGGAACAGCAAATTTCCCACAGGCTTCTCTGCCCTGTGAAGTGTGGCCACCTTCCATGTTCTTCCTGTTCAGTTTTTCTTTAGTAGTTGTTTCTTTGGACAAGTAAAGGCCTAACTTACCTCAGCTATAGCTCCTTCTTGCGTCCTACTGTATTCACACCCACCAAACACAGAGTGGGTGGACTCAACACAAAGCATATGGCTTGCCTTTTTTATTCTAATTATGAGAAAAGCTGTGTAAATGCATGCAATAAATCAGCATGAAAATTTGGCATGGCTCAGACAAGATCGCTGGAATGGGCTGCCAAGGCTGTCTTCCCCACAGCAGCAGCAGTTCTCTGTTTCAAACTTTTGGTTAGACCTACATATATCCATTTATAGATATGTTCAGATATAGATATATGCTCAGAAAACTGGTTGGCTTTAAGGTATCTCCTTCTTCGTGCAAGTAAATGATGAGATTCCTCCAGGTTGGAACTTTGTTTCTTTGTAGTTCTCAGTTTTCTCAGTGTCCTTTGGAGGCCAGAAGAGTTAGGAGACCAAACCTGCAGGACATATGGTACTGCAGGCCCAGGTAACATCAGATGGGTTATACTGACAGTGGACTCCCACTACCCCATCTCATTCCGGAGAAGTCAAGCAGACTTGTCTTACAAGACAAGTCCTGTAGCTGAGGGCAGAAATTCCTGGCCCCTCATAACAGGCCAGGAGTTGTTTGTTCTCCTTGTTCTCAGTAGGAAAAAATCAAATATACAGGACTGCCCTCAGAAGCGTAGTGACATAGAGCAGGAGTCTTCATCCTCAGGAAAACATGTAATTTTCTACACCTGCAGGACCCCCTAACTACACTTCTCATGTGGGTGTCTAGCACTCCTGTTATAGCACCTGCCTCTGCTAAGGGGTGCACAAGACAAGCTGCTGCTTCAAGTAGGGATCAAAGAACCAGTCTTGACTGTTCTTAGTTTTAGCAGCATGTTCTAGAAGTTGATTGAGTGCCCCGGCATCAGCTCTTTGATCACACTAGCAGTTTCAATCTTGAGAGTCTAATGCACCAGGCCCTGCAACAGTGCTGCCTCTTTTCATGTGAAAGGGGGCAGGCCTGGCTGGGCATGATTGCAGTCACTCAGGGTTTTGCTTTGTGGCTGCATCAAGGGCAGCACAGCTTAGAAGTCTTCAAGGGCAGCCTTCCCAATCAAGCGTGCCAGCTGCCCACGCTGAGTGACTGCAGCCCTGCCTTCAGGGGGGCCAGCAGCTACACGTAGGGCAACAGCTCAGGTGCACCCCCTCAGCACAGCTGGAATGTAGGGTGCAGACAAAATCTTGCATCAAAGCCAAATTTGACACAAATAACACATCAGTGATCCAGAGATGTATTACAAAACATTAATAAAACCAGAGCACAAAGGTATAAATATAAATGTCCTTGGTGGTTTATTGTTCTTCATATGTAAGAAGCTTTATTGTACAACTTACACAACTTTAGAATGGAAAAATGGTTAAAAATGTTTACAAAAAAGCATGTTCTTAGAAAATTATGCTAGCAAAAACATTGGGAGGAGGGAAGCAAAAAAATCTTCAGTGTGCAAACTTTTTATAAAAATAGAAATACTAACTCTACAGGTAGCATTTCATGATAAATTATTTAAATAGCCTATCTACACAATTATGTGATTAACTATTACAATGGCAATGAGAAAAATAATTTATAAAAATACAAGCAACGGTATACAAGATGACAGGAAAAAAATATAATACAACATTAGAAATTGTATTTGACTTTTTTTTTTCCAATGCCATTTCCTTTCTGGGAATACATTTTCTGCAAAGAAATTTTGACTATGTACAGCATTAACTTTGTAGTACTACAGTAGCTTTAAAGTTTGTTAGACATTTGAACTCTGCTTGCTCCAAAGGTTTTTCTCAGTCACACAACAATGAGGTAATATTTGTACGTAAAACTTTCACCATGTTCATTTCTTTTTGTTTTTTGAAAAGACAAGGAAATATTATAAGGATGCTGCCCCTTCTCTTGGGGAAAACAGTCTTTTAATGTACATCAAAGCCTCTCCCTCTTTTGCAAGGAGCTCCTGAAGTTGTCTAGTCTGTGAGGAATTCCTTCTTTTGTAGCTGCACATCACTAGTTCCAAACTGAGCATGCAGTGGCCCAAAGAGCCCTTTTAATGGTTATTGAGGGCTGTCCTTGTGCCTCTTGCTGCAGTCTCCTCAGGGCAGCTATCCTGGCTCTGGGTTGGGCCCACTGACCAGTGGTAAAGCATCACAGACATTTCCCAGCACTAGAGAACACTAAGAGGGTGAATGGCATTCCCTAACCTCTAGCACTATGGATGGGACAGAAACTGCTACCATCTAAAGGGACTTGGATTTTAGCACTGCAGAACAGTTGCCTGCCAGGCTACCAACTGCCTTGCACAAAGAAAGGAAAAGCCAACATTGAGCTCAGACTGAGAAAAACAAACATCCCATTGCCCACATCCTCACTTTTCCTTGTGCCTCAAAGCCTTTATGGGAAAACTGCTCTTTGTAACAAATACATCACCACTATCTGCTCCAGAAAAGATTTCTTTTTTCTCAACTAAACCCTCTATTTTTCAGTATAGAACAGAGACAATAAATAATCTGTATTTACAATCTTACAGTCACGAAGACTTGTAACAATGATTAGGAGGATAGTCTAGACGCATTTCTTGTTGTTTTAATCAATAATCCCTCAGTCATTATAACATCAAGAATAGGCAAAAATAAATATTTTACAATTTTATCTACAGGCCCCTTTTCCTCCCCTCTAAAGAAGCGAGGGGTTTAAAATATCTCTGGCATGTAGAAAAGGAATGTTTTCATTACATTATTTTTGTGCCTCTTTAACCATAAAAAGTGAAGCATGTGCTGGTTTCCTGAAGGACAGCACAGTGCTAGCTGAGATGGTGGTGCTTTCTGGCACCGTATCTGAAAGAATACATTTGAAGGTAAGCAAGACCTGCATCTAGATGAGGAAAAAACAGAATCTAATCATAAATCCCAGTTCTCCCAAAGCTGATGTGATCCAGTGTACCAGTTTTTATCCTCTTTCATCCCCTGCCATGACAGAAATCAGTTTTAGGATATCTGTTTTGTCCTGTGTAGTACAGCAGCTGATCTAGCTCACCACAAACAGAGTAAGGCTATGTTTTTATCTGAAAGGTATGACATAGAAAATGATAATTTCTCCAAGTTAAATGGATGTAAACCAAATTAGCACAGCCTTCCTTAAAAAAATTCTCTACTCCATAAAGAAAAAAGAAAGAGCTAGAGTTCCCCCTCCCACCCAAACCCCCTCTTCCCCACACAATGAAAGGTCTTCAGTTTAAGTAGTCCACAGCACATCCAAAGATGTTCTTTTACAAAATGCTACTCCATGGGACCTCCAGTTAGAGAGGCAGTGACACTGCACTGTGATAAACAGCAAAAAATGTCTTTCCTACTGAAAGAAGTGTGCTTGTTCAGTGACAACAATTCTCATTTGCAAGACACATTTGTTTCCTTCCACTTCAGCAGAGGTCAGATACCAAGTATGTTCTCAGTTTCATTCTCTCAAAAGCATTCTCTTGAGGCAGGTCATGTGTTTCGAGTCCACATTTATGCAGAAAGAAGAAAGGAAGGAATAATATAACGGTCCCAGGATTTGTAAGGCTAAACGTTTCAAAAGGTGCAATTACCAGCATTTTTAAATTAGTCTCTGAATCCAACAATCTTGTGATTATGAATCTGTGAAAAAAGAAAGGATATATTTAAATATTTCTTTGTATTATGCATGATTATGTCCAAGTCATTAATGCCCAGAGACATTTGTAGAGAAAATTGAGAGTACTTTCAATTAGGAACTTCCTTGAGTTAGACTTCATAAGCTACTCTATGTAATCATTACATAACGAAGTGACAATTTCAGAAGACTGGGACAGCTGGAACTACTTGTATGCAACCTTACTGCCCCTGAACTTCAAGACTGCAATATATGGACAACCTTCTACTTTGCTTACTTTTAAGCAAATCAGCCTTTTACTTGCTAAAGTCTATTTACTGCATTTCTACCTTAGATTTCTTCAGATGTGCTCATTCATTCTAGTCAGCACTTCAAAGAAGATTCAAGATGTATTTCATTTCTTGAACTCAACATGGATTTCCGATACTTTGAAACAACAATAGATATATACTTAAAAATTTAAATCTATAAAATCTAACTGTGAAGAGTTGATCAAGGTGTCCTGTTTCTGCCTGCAGAACTTCTTTAACCTGAACCATGGAAGATTACAGTTGAACTTTCCCTCTTGGCTCTTATGTCTTGAGCTTTCTTGAACCAATTCATTTATATAGGATCTCTTAAATGCAATGTCATCCTTACCTCTGCATTCATATTTCAGGTCTGAGAAGAACACCATTTCTTGAGAGAAGACAAATAATCCTAGCCGACCACCAGCATAGGTTTTATCGTAGATTGGTCCTGAGTCTGCCATGATTTTCTTCCCTTCATACATTACAACCCTACAAAGAGACAACAGCTCGGTCATCTTTGACAACATCCTGTGAGGTTCATCTTCAGAGACATCCACTTTTCCTGTGACATTTACTTCAGATAAAAGGATGACACTCACCTGATGTAGCCAGTCTTTGGTCTATGGCTAAGTCGCCATCTGTATGCAGTGAAGTCTTTCCAGCCTATGTGACGAGGATCATGCCACAAAGTTCTCACCTATGAAAGAACATTTTTTTATAACCAAAGGCCAGAGATAACACAGCAGTTATTTTGACATGAAGGTGCCTTATTATTAAAGGCTGCAAGTAAGTAATTAGGCTCTCTAATAGCCTAAAGAAACAAATAATAGAAATCAACTGCATTTAAATTTGCTTTTTAAATATGTGAATTGGAATCTACAGCACAATTCCAGAAACAATGGCTTCACTGCTGCTGGAAAGCCTGTCTGCAGCAAGCAACTTATTAATTGTATACGATATTTTGTTTGATTAGGAAAAATTACAAAGTTACTGGTCTTTGCCAAGAAGCCTACACGATCAGCATGTGCAGGCCCCCTCTAAGTGTCTCATTTGCTGGAAGAACAGCCTGCCTTATGCAGAAGAGTATGTTATTACACTGGAGTACTCACGTTATCACATTAAGAGTACTTCAGCATGTAGTAAGTGCCACTCTTACCTGGCCAGGAGTGTTTCCTGTGTGCCACAGAGCATTACGAAGGTGTTCTCCTGGACCAGTGGTGGAATTCACAACTTTGATGGAGAGACCTGAATAGCCTTGAGCTTTGGTTGGTGTGGAGTCCCAGTAAGACTGGGTGATTTGCTTCCACATAACAACATAGAAACGACTGCTAGATTGGTAGCCAAACACAAAGCCAGCATAATCATCATCCCTTTCTGTATTGATAAAGAAGGTACCACTGAAGTCCACAGCATTGAATTCATCAAAACCTATGGAGACATTAAAGAATAAAGTTTTAGGTGCTACTTTTCCACAATTCTTAAGCAACTCCTTAATAGTTACTCAGGTTCTCTTCCTCTCCCTCACCCCAACTAAGAAAAGCTAACAAAACAACCTCCCACCCCTACCAACAAACAAACAAACAAACAAACATCAAACCACCCCAAACAACAGTGCCTGTTAAATTTTTTCCCTTACCGACTGCAAGGCCAGGGTCACAGTTGACTGTCTGAACCAGTTCTTTACCCTGGTGACGAACAACCCAGTTTGGATCATTTTGGGATGTTCCTTTGGGATCCA
Organism: Nicator chloris; assembly: GCA_013400495.1. NCBI lineage: Eukaryota > Metazoa > Chordata > Aves > Passeriformes > Pycnonotidae > Nicator > Nicator chloris. Next base: position 17,571 of record WAAE01009168.1, read on the forward strand.
GGGGAATCATCTGAAATTTTCGGAAATCAGTCTCACTAATTTCGACATTTTCAGGGCAGATATCATCAATGTCTGGCACACTGTCTTGGTCAAAGTCATCTTTGCAAGCATCTCCACGTCCATCACCTGTAAGATGAAAGTAATTTTACCATTATCACCACTGTTTGCTTCTGAGCCTTACAGCTTGGGAGGTGAAGTCTGAATTGCAGATCTCTGACTGCCCAAGTACCTGGCAGACATATGACAGAAGCCACAGCAGCCCTTTCACTCCACTTAGGAGTCAGTTGGATATGTGGTCATTTTTACATTGATCTTTAATTCTGAGAAGTACTGTAACAACATTCTGGTTTTTTTCCTAGTACAGACGTTTTTTTGATACTTAGTTTTGTCCAACATTAAATAGTGTGAAAAAATAGCATCAAACTATTGGAAGACACTCTTAAAATGTGATTATGATACTGACTATCTTACCATCAGAATCAGCTTGATCTGGGTTGGCAACCAATCTGCAGTTATCTTTGTCATCGGGGATACCATCATTGTCATCATCATGGTCACAGGCATCACCTTTTCCATCCTTGTCATGGTCAGCTTGATTGGCATTGGGCACATAGGGGCAGTTATCAAGATTATTTTGATGGCCATCTTCATCTATGTCCTGGTTGTTGTCACACTGATCACCTATGCGATCAGAATCGGTGTCTTCCTATCAGAGGAGAAAAAAAAAAAGAAATTTTAGAAAGCCACTTAAAGAAGGCTGAGATAGGAGTCTCAGTACATAGAATTAATTGGGATTTCTGCTTGCTCTATCAAGAGCTAAAATGGATATAGTGGGTGGATTAATACACACTTAAAACTGCCTGTGCTAACTGGTTTTATGCTACTTTAATCTTGTTCTAGTTATAATTTGAATTCCCAGCATCAGAAAGCAGTGTGATCATCAGCTATCTTGTGCCTATCTCTTCTGTCACTAGTCTACCATACTGGATGCAGGGTACTTTACCTCCTACCTTCCCAGGAAGCAATGTGGTTTCAAGGGCCAAATCAGGGTTGCATTGCTCTGTACCTAGCCAATAGAGACTGTAACATTAAAACAGTCTCTAGTTTTAACAGTCTCCAGTTAATGCTTGCTGTTATATCTTCTACACCACAGCTTAATCTTCTCTGTCATAAATGCTCTTCATGCCCCAATTCATCAGCCAAGACAGTTGTTCCCAAGGTGGTCACAGACTGCATTAACTAACTAGTGCACTTGCTGATCACATATTTTAGCCAGTCATTTGCACAATCAGCTTCTGAACTAAGAAAAACAATCCCATCATCCCTGAGGTTGCCTCACATTTAGCCTGGTAGTCTTGTGAACACAGGTGGATGACCCTGGTGTGGACAGAAGGCATACCATACACTGTTGGATTAGCTACTAATTCTGGCACTTGAAATCTAATATCTCCACTTCTAGAACTTGATTAGGATAGTGTTTGGAAAGCCACTAGAGTCTCATATTAAGATCTCAAAGTCACAAGAGAAAGGATCTTCCTGAAAGAAGCTGCCTCAAAGGATCTTCAGGCAATTCCCTCCCTCAAGTGGTGAAGTAGTAAAGCAAGTGACAATGACTAAGACATTCTGTATTATCTATTTAAATCCTTTAAGTAACACTGTTTTAGGCTACATGGCCACACTACACTACATTCCACTGATTTGCAACAGCTTTTCTCACCCTTCAAACATTCCAGTTATGTTTCTGAAGCTATTAGTCTTAACTGACAGGATGTCAGAGACTTTATCTACTTCTGCCTTCAGTTTTTGAATCAGTAAGTTGTCTGAGATTCTGGATCCCCCTGGATTTTTATGAAGGTGAATTTTAAAAGTGTCAGAATATTCCTTTTTCTTAGGCAAAAGCAACTTGTGCTGCCTTCTACTTACTGCTGGAAAAGTTATCTTCTGAAATGCAGTTGGCTCCAAGCTTAGGGACAAAGTTTAAAGGAAACTTTGTGTCTAAGTGATCACAGCACTACAGGCTATGAAGAGAGTAGCTCTACTACCCACATTTTACACAATGCTCCCAAAATATTTATACAGAGAATATTAATATTCTCACTGTGAGGATCACCACAACTGACAAACCTAAGAAATGTTTAGGTGACAAGCACATGCAGTAGTCTCACAGGTCTTCACTACAGCTACTCTTCAGAAAATACCTAACAGCTGTTCAAACTTGGCACCATTTGGAAAAGTAATAGGAATGATTTGTGACAAGTCAAATTTCAGGTGTAACCTTTTCAAGTATTTTCTACAACATATAACACACTGTGTTTTTTAGCAAACCAGTCCTCTACTTATATAATTCAAATCCCTTACCTGGTCAGGGTTGTGTTCTAGTGGACAGTTATCACACTGATCTCCAACACCATCCAAGTCTGTATCCCTCTGGTCGACATTGTAGACATACTGGCAGTTGTCCCTTTCATTAAGCACCCCTGTAGAAGTTCATGAATGGAAGTCAGACATATAAATGCTGCAAAGGACTGTATAAAGCCACCACACACTTCTTGATACCTTTGTTAAAGCATTTTGAGCAGCATTTAAAAGTTTTGAAACATGACTCATCACTAGCTCTGCCACACACTTTGCTCCTACTGCCTTGTGAGACTGGAGCTAGAATTGAACTGTGCCAAAACATATATTCCTAAGTGAATTTCCATTAGCCCTAACTGTTGCTTCAGTAGCCTTCACATCCTGAAGCCACCACAAGAAAACTTTTGTGTATTCAGGGATGAAATTTTGGTAGGAAATCAGCATTACATTGAGTTCATTTGATTCACGGCTGATTAGAAAACCACCTAAAGGAGTGATTAGAGGGCACCTACCATCTCCATCAATATCTACTGCACATGCATCTCCTTCTCCATTGTTGTCAGTGTCAGTTTGATCAGGGTTGTGATTGTAGGGACAGTTGTCACAGCGGTCACCAACATCATCCCTGTCGTAGTCATACTGCTGTGGGTTGTAAATGAACGGACAGTTGTCCTGCAAAAGAGAGAAGTTCAGTTTTAAGAAGTTAAGTTTTAAAGAGTCAAATTAAAACTTCAACCAGATTCTGCTTATGCTTGTACTGCTATATGAAAGAAGAAATGAAAGGTGGGGAACCAGTTAAAACTCAGATGCTACTATCTCAAAACACCCCGTTGCTGGCACGAGTATATGAATGGCTGAATGAAAAATGAAAATTCACTTCCAAAGCTCACACAGCTGCAGAAAGTTTGTCCACATAGTTATGCATATCTAAGGTTTCTAGGATAGCTGTCAGTGCCAGCAATTTCCTATGATCCTCTCTTAAGATTAAGGTTAGAGGCTAGACCCCAGCTTTGGGAAGGGGAATGGGAAAGCCATGTTCTCAAAGGCTGTTCTTTTCCGTTTCCTTACCCGGTCATCAGGAATGCCATCATCATCATCATCACTGTCACAGGCATCACCAATCCCATCCTTATCATAGTCTTCCTGCCCTGAGTTAGGCAGATTAGGGCAGTTATCCTACAAAGAAAGAAGTACACAGAGATGTTCACTCCTGGTATTATTACAATATGGATTTGAGCAGGTAAAATCTAATCATTAGGCAAAATTGAAACACCTCCATCAGGTAGGAGTAACCTTACTGTAATTCTCTCCATTTAAGCTAGTCATTACAGTGATAAGTCTTAGAAAACCACAGTTAAATAGTTTTTAAAATGAAGATTGGGTTGCTTTTGAGAATCTTACCCTGCTTTTCTTCCCTTGGAGACTGCTATCAGAACAAAGCTGATATAGGTATGACCTAAACTAGAATCTTCTTAGAACACTTACAGCAATCAGGCTTCATTTATTCCCATATCACAGGAATATAAAAAGCAATACAGCAACAGCAAGAGGTCTCCTAGCAATGCCCTGACAATGGTATCCCTACACCTTCTCTATCCCTAGAAGGTTATTTGCAGAGATTGGTTTAATAGCTTAGGCTGTTATAATGGCAGATGGTAAAAGAGGATAAACTTACTTTTTTGCAGTGGTAAGTAGCATTGGCAACACAAACCAGGTTCTCATTTGGCCATCCATCCAAGTCAGTATCTTCTCCACAGATGATGCCATTGCCAGCATAGCCTGGTTTACATTCACAGCGATACATGGGGTCACTAAAGTGGCCAAGGTAATTGCATTTGGCATTCTTGTTGCAGTCATGTGTTCCATCTGTGCATGGATTACGTGGCTTGCAGACCTAGAAGACCACATAGAAATTAAACCCTGAAAACATTGTTTTATCCCTCACTTTTTCCCCAAAGATTCAAATACATTTTAATAATCAGGGAAAAAAAAAGCCTCATATGTGGCTTTCTTCCAGTCCTCAACTGCAGTACCAGTCTTGGCACTAATTATGTTTCTTGTTCAAACCTTATGTATTATCAAATGGAACCAAGCACTAATTTATCTGAAGATCTAAGCACTAAGATCACTGTTGTATCATTAGTGAATACTGATTTACTCCTGAATTACTCCTGAAATTATGTGTAACCTCTGAACCTTCCATGGCTGAGGAGGACAATGATATTTAAAACTCATTTTGATCTTCAAAAGAAACTGGTTAATGCTTCTTCTGTTCTGAATCACAGAAGATGGGGTTTTATTAAATGCTCCAAGTCTTTTTTGCCTAAAACACATAGGTGTTTTTAGAAATTTTGTGAGATTTCGTAACCCAGAACAATTCTCAAATTGACAATACCTGTTTGTTAGTCATGGCATCCTCAACACTGCGGCCAAATGGCTGTGTCCCCGTGAAACGTGGTGGACAAGGCAGACAGTTGTATCCAGGTTCAGTATTCTCACACCTGTGCACTCCGTTGAAGACAAAGCAGGCATCAGGAACCTCTTTGCACTGAATTATGAGTTTGAGATAAAGGAGGAAAACAGTTAGAATTATAAAACACTGATTTTCTTCTCCCTTTCCATTTTCTTTCATTCCCTTTCAAGGAGCAAACTATAGTCTTCTTACCTCATCAATATCTTGGCAGTGAATACCATCACCATGGTAGCCAGCAGGACAGGCACCACACTTCCAGGAACCATCAGGGGCACTGGTGCATGTAGCCCCCGCAAAGCAGGGATTAGACAAACACCCATCTGTGAAACAAGCCAGGAAATGTTATGATAAAGGATGCTTTGCCATGCTGCTACAGTACTACTGTATTTGGCTGATATCCTGGTTTAAAATTCTAGCACTTGAGGTTTGCAGACCTCAAGTGGTAATTTATTATTACTGTAATACCTCATTGGTATTTTCAAGATTATCAACAACCTTCAGATGTTTATGGGCAAATGGGCACTCACCAATTGGACAGTCCTGTTTGTTGCACACCTGAGTCCCTCTAGCTTCACCTACACAAGTCTTCCCACCATACTGAGGCTCGGGATTATTGCAGAGACGGCTTCGTTTCTGAAGTCCTCCTCCACATGTCACTGTGCATGCATCCCATGGAGACCATGGTCCCCAGTTGCCATTAACTAAAGGGAGAAGTCAGAGAACATGTATAGCTTTAAATTCAGTGCTACAACTGGTTTCTACCTAACTAAGGGTAGAAACTGCTACTTTTGTAGTGACAGCAGTTCAGACATTGTTCTGACATAAATGACAGAATTAATGGACTCCATGGAAGAGGCATAAAAATAGTTTCATCTGAAACTAACCTGTGAGGTTTTACATAGCCCACCTCCAAATTTAAAGAGAGAATACTGGAACAAGCTTATTTAGTAACTACTCAGCACGCTCACTATTTAAGCTGCCAACTACTAGTTGCCACCAGGACACACTTACTTGGGCAAGGATCTTTCTGGCAGGCTTTGTTTTCTCTTGCTTCACCCTCACAAGGTTTGCCATTCAGCTGTGGTACTGGAGAGTTGCAAAGACGAATTCTAGTGATGATGCCCGTGCCACAAGTGACAGAACATGATGACCATGGCGACCAGTGACTCCAGCCACCATCCTGTTTAACTGCAAGAGAGATTTCTGTTATCCATAGTTTCTGAAGATTTCAGCTGTACAGCACCTAGGACATAGCCAGTACCAGGGCTGTACCAAAGACTCAATGTGTAATGGATAGCCCCCTGACTGTCACAGATCAAGTTTTGCAACTAAGGAAATTTCACACCTAAACTGGCGTCACATTTTGTCCTGGGAGCAGTGCCCAAACATGCCTGTTTACTGCATTAACTGTCTGCTCCCCTCTACCTTGTTAATACAAATCTTTCAAGCTAGAAGCCAAGGATCCATGTCAGTGACAGAGCTACACGGTAAGCTTTGCTTTTAACATTCAGCCAATAAAAGCAGCCTCTGTTTTACTACCAGCATGAGCCGATTAAGTACTCACATCTCTTATCACACTCCTGAAGGTGGCAAGTCCGAGTCTGCACAGAGGAGCCTTCACAGCGGTTATTGAGGCTGTCACAGGAACGGCCTCTCTGCTGAATCCCATTACCACAGGTCACAGAACACGAGGTCCATTCAGACCAAGGAGACCATCCATCATCTGCGTAGTCGCTAGCTGCAGAGGGATACAGCTCTGAATAAGACTGCAGGGATATTCTTCTCCATACCTTTTCTCCCACCCCTCTCTGCAGAAAAGGGACACAACTGCCCTCAGAAGCCACATGCATCTTCCTTCTTTGTATGAGGTGGAGGCCATGAACTCAAACATTCAGTATGTTGCATATTGTAGAAAATATTTGAACATGTACCACATAAGCAATTAGCCTCAAAGACACACCAGATTAACCTACTTCAGAAGTACAAGGTTTTCCTTGGATATGCAGTCCTGGTATACTGCAGAGCAGCATGTGTCTAGTTAGATGTGGCCAACTGCTACAGAACTGTGAAAGTATTAAGTACTTACGCCAGCACCGAGGGCAGCACTCCCCATCAGGCACGGTGGCATTGGAACAAGGCATGAGAGGACAGGACACTTTCCGGCATATAGTGGCAGAGTTCTATAAAGAATTGTGAGAATTACAGTTACCAAGTGGAATACAAACAATGTCTGGAGTCTGGGTAAATAATACAGACCTTTAAGACTCAGTAGCATATCTAAAGCAGAGACTCTTGTATTTAGAGCTAATACAACCCAAGGGGTAGTCCCAGGTATTTTCAGTCAAACTTCATCTCATTTCCATTCTCACCCATTATTTTTTAGTCAAAAGCAGAAATATTTTGGTTCTGCATAAGTTTGCCAATAGTAGCTAGCAGATGCTGGCTCAAGTAAATGACTATTATGTGATACCCAAAGTACAAGGTCAGATTTCAAAGAAATGAAACAAGAATGAGAAGACAACTTGCTTTTCAGTTCTTCATTCAAGCTGATTATATGGTAAAGGAAAAATGAGTTTAGTGGACTCTGCTCAAGCTCCATGCAATCTGTAACTTATACTTAGAGGTTTGTGATCTGTAAGCCAAACAGGCAGGGCAAGAACACCCACCTCCAATCTCAATAAGAGCTAAAGGGCAGTCTGTGGTTTTGCTTCTTGAAGGTAGCAGCTTGGTCAGAAGAATGCTCTCACGATTACTATTTTAATCTCCCCAAGCAAATTACTAGATTAAGGCAATTACAGCTAACATTGAGTAAGCAGGTTGGTAGGAACAAGACAAATGCAAAAGTCACGGTATCATTTGCTGACTACAAGACAAATGATGCAGAGAGCTAAAGAAGTAGATGCAGAATTTGAGTTGCCTTGTATTGCACATACACAAATACTCAATTTTTAGTTTCTAAAGATTGGCATGCTAGTTAACCCACGCTTTGGTAGACTGGTACTCCAAAATACTTTTGCTAAGGTATACTTATATGGAACAAGTGAATAGTTTAAAGAAACCCTGAAACTGTATGTTTTGTGTATATTTACAACATTCAGCAGAAGTGAAACAAAAAACTTAATGATCTTGCCAGATGATCCTGGGATTTAAACAGCTAAACTGAAATCCAAAAGGGATTGCTGATCCATATAATCTGTAAAAGCTAACAGGACACACCTAGAAGCATTTTCTAGATAAAGAAAAACAAGTTTAAGTGCCTTTACTGAGCACCAGAATGTCTTTTTCTACTAAGTTAGCAGGAGGTTCAGTAAGGACAGAAGGTAGATCTAGCAAAGCTGACAGCATTATACATTTGTTCTATTGATGCTTTTAGTTTACTGATGGATTTATGTAAAGAATACAGGCATTCCCCAAATTAAGGAACTGAATAGAAGTGTTAATAGCTATATCAGAGTGATGTTTCATATAACTTCTAGAACATTGCTGTTGACACAAGGTATGGAAGCTGCCTTTATAGTAGAGATCTAGTAGAATGCAATAAACTGAGCAATTCTATAGCTTCTCTAGTATGCCCAGATGTGTGTATGATTCACTCTAACAAACAATGCCGTTTAGAAATATCTGTTCATTCCGACTGATGAGTTTATATTCAGGTGATTTGTGAATGTGAGGAATCTTACCTGGCAAGTACATTCTGTGCAGCTGTCAATAGTCCACTCCTCTTTATTTTTGTGCAAGACTCCATTATGAATGCACGCTCCAGGAGTGATCTGGACTACTTTGGCAATGATTTCATTTTCTTCAGTCTTGGGGGTGAGAAGCAAAAAGAAGATATTTAGAGTTTAATCCAGAAATACCCTTTTTCACAAAAGTCAAAGTAAATTTTTTTGCTGTTTACACAGGCTATCAAAAGTCAGGTTATAATTAATTCATTAAGTGCTAGTTAATGAAAGGAACCATGAAGTTAACCATCACTCACCACTTTGCGAACTCTGTCTTGAAGTGTTGTAACCATGGACCGTAGCCCTTGCAGCTCCACAAACATATTTGTCAGTTCATCACAGGAAAATCCACAGACTGCTTGGATGTCCTTTGTTTTATGGCCAATGTAATTAGTACGGATAGCTGGGCTGGAACCATTGATGGGGTTGTCCAAAGTAATGATTGCGCTAGTGGCTAACAGAAAAAAACAGACATGAAGTAAATGCATTTAATACCATATGTATTTATCATTCCAGACTAACACCTGCCACCAGATTCATCAGGGTGCCTGCAGAAATATAATCTTATTTCTTATGCAATGTGGATTTATATGTCAGCATACTTCTGAGTTCTGTTTCAACTTGTCTTTCTAACGTAATGAGAAATCTTATTTTTAATAGGTCATTGGATTCAGAAGATTGTAAACTTACAGCTGGAGCAGCCTTTGTTCCGCAGAATAGTTTCCAGAGTTGTTCCAAACACAAACCGCACATTCTGCATCAGACCCTGTGGACAGAGGAAGAATTACAGCTACTTGCAGCAACTGCAAGGCAAAGAAGTACCACTTGCATGGAGAGACTGAAGGTCATGCAAGATCTTACAGAGCAATTTCATGACAGACAGATGGAAAAGTGAAACACATTGCTCTATTCTCCTTAATGAAAACCAGCTCTGCTTCCTACCAGTCTTATTCTTGAGCATAAGGACTTGGCAACTCTCCAGGCAGGAAGGAAAAAACCCATAGATTTCTGCATATCATATAAGAAGCTGAGCAATGAAGCTGCAACTACCTGTCTGGAAGCTTCAGTGCCTTCTTACTGCTGCAGAAAGTTCCATCTCTGCAAATCTAATGCTTTACCCTTCGAACTCCATTAGTAAAGTTTAGTGGATTTAGAGGTCTTTGTCACTATTTAGGCTCATTGAGTAGCTCATGCACCTTCAAAACAGATGGCTGAAAATTCTAGGGAAAAACGTGAGTTTAAATCTTACCTGGAAGTTGTCATTGACTCCTCCTTTGGCAATACGGAGCCTGGCACTGCTGACCAGGTCCGTAGTGAAGATGTTCTGGATGGGGATGTCCAGTTCAGCGTTCTCCATTTTCTCACACCCCACATAGAGCTGAGCTCGGTCCTCCTGCACAAACAGGGTGATATTTTTCCAATGTCCTGTGGCTAGCAAGACATCCTCTACTGACACTAACTGCTGCTTGCCATCAACAGAAAGGCTCAGGTCCAGGGAGCCTGCCTTGCCATTTGATACTAGACTGAAGACATGACCAGAGCCATCCTTCTGTTCCACAGAGAGCAGTGTGCCTCTGCTTTTCTTGGCTTGCCGGAGAGTGGCCAGGAGAATGAAGCCCTTCTCAGCATGGATGGCATCTAATAAGTCTTGGAACTTTGAGTCAGGGACAGCAGGGATGCGACTGGCATCTTCAATGCGGTAAGCAGGGCTGGAGGATTCTGGTCCCTTCACCAGGTGCACCCCGGGGGCCCGGCGCCCGGCTCCCTTTCGCATGAAGCCAATGAGTTCAAAGAGATCGAAGACACTGTTATCATCATTCCTGGACTCTGCAGAGAGACATCAGGACAAGCATCATGAGAAAAGGACAACAGGCTGAGTAGGTGCAAATCTCCCAGGATTGCTTAGCATTTTGGCTCCTGGTGCACATCGTGCAAGGCACAGTGCCTCACATTAGAGCACAGACAGTAGCTCTGATGGTGCAGCAGTCCCACCAGGAGCTGCTGTGCGGCAGTACATGTGCATTCTTGTACAGGAGCCAGTCGGCACAGGACTGCCAGGTACCCGCTGACTGACACACAAAGGTAGCAGCCATTCTGGCACCCCATAACACTCTAGCAGCACAGAAATATTCAGCAAAGCCCAGACGACAATATTCCTATGCTAGGACATAGCAAAGTGAGTTTTCATAATCCAGCTGAGCAACAGCAGCACAGTAGCAGCTTCTCTATGGCACCAAGACAGCAGCCTACCACCCCATTCCTTCTTCAGCCAGCTCCTACATCATGTTCCTCCTTTCCTCTGCTCAGCGCAGAGGTAGACAAGCTACATGCTTAAGTTTGGGAGACTCTGCGTTCCTGTTTCTGAAGGTTACACAAATTCCACACCAGAGAGAAGTTTCCTGTTCCCAGCTAATCAATACTCAGGTTAAAACGTTTTTGCTCAATGATACGTTTGGAGCTCTTTACCACCGAGCACAAGTTCATCTGCCTACACAGGCACCGAAGTTTTTTTATTTTTGTTCCCCTCTTCCCTGATTTCCCCGGGTACCAGCACAGTTGGCCTTACCTGCAGTGCGCTTGGTCTCTGAGCCGCCGAGCACGAGGAGAAGGAGGCAGAGAGCAGTCGCTGGCCCCATGGCAAAGGTCTGTCTCTGAACCAGCCTGGGGACACACACGAGGAAGGTCACCGCGCTGCCGTCGCACCCACGACCGGAGCCGGCGCGGCTCCCGCAGGCAGGGAGGCTGCGCAGCGGGGACGGTGCAGGTGTCCCCGGCCACCCCCGGACGGGACAGCGAGCGCGGCCGGAGCCGCTTCAGCACTTACCTGCGGGACGAGCGATCCGGGCGGTCAGCGCCGGCCTCTGGGTACCAGCGACCAATATCCGCGGGCAGCCCCGACTGTCCCGGCGCGGGAGGGCGAGCAGCAGCAGGCAGCTGTAGCGGCGCTGCCGGGACTCTGCGGGCGCAAGCCGCCGCGCGCGGCTATAAAGGGATGGCTCGCATTCCTGGGCGCACGGCGGGCCAATCGGCGGCGGCGGGGCAGGAAGCGGGAGGCGGGAGCCGGGTGGCTCCGGGGCCAGGGACAACTTTCCGCAGGGGCCGGGGGGCGGGGGCGGGANCCTGCCCGCCGGCCCCGGGGCCGGCAGCGCGCACCGGCGCAGCGGGGGCGCTGGGGGCGCGTCCCGCCGCCGGCAGCTGACGGGGCCCTGGAGGAGAGGTGCGCCCAGGCGCCACTGCCGGCGGGCCTGAGGCGCTGGTGAAAGCATCCTTCGCTTAATTAACCCAATTCACGTAATGAGACCTTCTCTGCCTGCCTGCTGGTTCCAGTACACAGCACACAGGACACCGGCTTCACAAAAGTGGAATAACGTGAATTCTCGTTAGCCCTTCCTGCCCAGCCTTGGAAGTGCCTTGCCCTGTGGGGGAAGAGAGGAGAGAGGGCAGGCTGGAGGAGCGGGGACCTGCTGTCTCCTTTCCACCCTCTACCTCTCCTTGTCACTGGAGAGAGGTGTGTGGAGATGACCCTCAAACAACTTGGCCTTAGGAATGAAATTACTATCGCTGTACTGCAGCTGAGACTCTCCCATAGCAGCTTTGTTTAATGAACAAATTGACTAACATTCTTCAGCTAAGAATTTCCCATGTAATATAAATTCCAGGTAACAGGAAATCTAAAAGTTAAAAGGTAAATTCCTCACATCATGTCATATTCTGAATGACTAAAAGTGACTTGAGCGTGTGAAACGGCTTTGAAGTAATCGAATTCCAAAAATGGTTAATTCCTCTGCATTCCCTGGCCTTTGTATGCTTGGCATGTGCTCCTGTGGAAAGTGGAGTGTCAGTGAGCAAGAAGGACTTAGTCAGGCAATTGCGTGTGTGGTGAGGGAAAATTGTAGAGAGCAGTGACTGAGTTGGGCTCTGAACTGTGTAAAATGCATCAGACAATTGTGCTGGCAAATGTATGAGGAGGAATTACTGCACTATGGATTATCCTAGGAAATGCTCTGGGAAATTCTTGACCCAAAGAATGAGATAGCTGCAGAACTGTGTATATTAGGGCAAAGCCGGAATTATTGTCTGCCCTTTTCACTTAGAAGATAGAGTATACCATCTGAAGTAGGCCTCTTTACTGTACAGTGATTCATAGAAGAAAAACCTCAAGTGTCTCAATATAAAGAACTGTGAGAGAAGAGAAATAATGATGATGATGAGAGCCCTGTCAGTAAAAAAACCCTAAAAGATCAGCTAGAGAGAGAGCATGCAAGATACATTGACTGCTATAACCTGGACAGGTTTAACATTTTATGCTAGTTGAGATAATTTTTCTCCCTTCTTCTTGCAGTCAGTATTCTCAGCAGAATGCTGAAGAGCACAGTGAATCCAATATCATATATCACAGAGTATTTTGCTTCTGTAATTATAATGGTACAAGAAAGAACAGCTTATCTGTTCACTGTTTGCTGGATAAGGAATTGGTTGGACGGTCACATCCAGCAGGTGGTGGCTAAGGGCTCAGTGTCCTCATGGACATGAGTTCCTCAAGGGTCTGTACTGGGACCAGTTATATTTAATGTCTTTCTCAATTACATAGATGAAGGGATCAACAAGTTTGCAGATGACACCAAACTGAGTGATGGAGTTGACACACCTAAAGGATGGAATACCCTCCAGACAGACCAGGACAAGGTCAGGAACCAGTCCATGGAAATCTCATGAGATTTAACAAGGCCAAGTGCAGAGTGCTGCACCCAGGTCAGGCAACCCCCCGTATCAGCACAGTCTGGGGGTGAACAAATGGCTAGCAGCCCTGCCAAGAAGGACTTGGGGGTGCTGGTGGATGAAAGGTTAGACATGACCCAGCCATGGGCACTCCCAGCCCAGAGAGCCAATTGTGTCCTGGGCTGCACCCAAAGCAGCGTGGGCAGCAGGGCCAGGGAGGGGATTCTGCCCCTCTGCTCTGCTCTGCTGAGAGCCCACCTGGAGAGCTGCATCCAGCTCTGGGTGCCAGCACAGGAAGGACAAGGACCTGCTGGAGGGAGTCCAGAGGAGGGCCAAGTTAATAAGAGGGATGGAGCACCTCTCCTGCAAGGAAAGGCTTAAAAAAATGGGATTGTTTATCCTGTAGAAGGCTGTGGATTGACTTCATTGTGGCCTTTCACTACCTGAAGGGAGCCTACAAGAGAGCTGGAGAGGAACTTTTTACAAAGGGATGTAGGGATAGGAAAAGGGGTAGTGCCTTCACACTGAGAGAGATTAGATTTAGATTAGATACTAGGATGAAATGCTTTATTCCATCTCTGGAAGGCCAGGCTGGATTGGACTCTGAGCAACTTGGTCTAGTGGAAGGTGTACCTGCCCATGACAGAGGGTAAGTAAAGCAATACCAGAGTGTTTTGCCCACCACCACAATTTCTCCTTCTGACAGGAATCCAGTCCCTGGAAATTTATGTGAAATGGTATTGAATAACTTTAGGGCCTGGCCACACCCCCTTCCTGACTACTATAAAAAAATTAACCCTGTCCTGGCTAAAACTAGGACAGTGGCTAAAGTCAGATGAGAAGGTCATAATTTATGACTTTCTGTGGCATGTCCTCTGTTGGTGTTTATTGTCCTGACAGTAAGGAAGCTAATGGTTGTCTCCCAAGGGGAGGTAGATACCTGTTGAAGGAGTGCAGATTTCAACGCAGAGCATAACCCTTCCCCTCTGGGGTGGAATCCAGGACATTGCTGTTTGGCAAATCTGTGTCATGTCTGTGAAAGAGTCATTCCACATAATTTGGAGTAAAAAAATATGTTGGTGCATATGTTCTTGACAGAAATACCTTGCTTATCGGTATTCTTTTTTTGCAGGCATATTCTGTGTGCTAATCACAGCTGTAATCTGTCTGCATGCACAAGTCAGATTGGATATTTTTTGGATTTTACGTTCTTCCATCAAAATCAGACTTTTTCCCATACCAAAAAAACTGTGGGGAAATTGCAGTGTCTGATTAACATATAGCTAGCTCATTGAGTTGAGCCCCTACCCCTTAAAAAAACATAAATGTTTTAATTTCTTCTAAATTGTAGTGGGTGTGCAGCACATTTGTTTACTAAGAGTCAGATTTTGGGGTTTGCAAAATGTACTACAATTTAAAGAGAAGAATATATTTTAAAGGGATTGAGTGATAAAATTTTCTTGCAGGGTTGCCTATAGTTTTGTACCAATGTAATGTCAGTATCATTTTTTTTCACCAGAAAAAGTGAATCCATTCAGTAATTTTTAAGCCTTTTTTTTCCCTAGAAGGAGAAAGCATTTCTTTTAAAGAAATATTGAGAATTTGCATCATTAAACCAAACTCTATGCCTGAAACTAAAAACATTTACTGTACTTTAGAGTTCAAGTTGGTTTCTTTTGTCTGTGAAGGCATAAAGAGGAAAATCCTAGTATTCTCTATCAAAAGGCTTTTTCATGTACTTCCTTTGTAAGTAACAGATCAAAAGTAACCGTAGATATAGGCATCTAGTCTCTGCCTCAGTGAAGTATTTCTAGTCAGTGAATCATTGGAGCATGTATTCAAATTCAAGCACATGGTAGAGTTTCCTTGGTTTTCATTAGAATTCTTGTGGACATACTTGTGGACATGCGTTTTCAGATGTTTTATTCAGCAGAGGTGACCATAAGTACATGTTTGTACATTTATATACTGGGACCTTTGATCCTGTGAAGTGAAAGAAAGCTGTTCATTTACATCCTATAGCAATCTGTGTCCCAGTGTGTTTTTGTGAGTTGTAAACAAGCAGCTGCAGAGCTTATATTCCTCACAACATAATCACAGATGAAGTGAAAAAGAGATTTAACTTTTTGTTCACCTATCAGAACATCTCTCGTTTCCATTAACTTCATATTATACAATCAGGCAGGATTGATTATGCACAAGTCAAAACAAACCTTTTGCCACAGCGTGAAACCACACTTGAGCAAAATACCATATCATATACAAATCTTTGCCCTGTTCTTTTCTTCTTTTAATTAGGCAGAAGCAATCAATTATTCACAGATCTGATAGAACACTCTTAAAAATGCTATTAATTACTTAATATTGCATAATATCTTCCAATCATCAGGAAAAAAGGCATTGAAAGATCTGTGCAATACATAGCTGGGTGTTGCTGGCAGTCATGTGGTAGAAAAAATGAATAACTTGTATATTAAAAAAGGCCTGTTCTGTCATTACACAACTTGAAAGATATGTGTTTAAAATAACTAAGAGAATTGATGAATAAACAGTAATGTGCTCATGAGAGGGAAGATTAACTTTATGCTAGGAAGTGATGTGCCTGGAGTTTCTTAAAGGGCAGTTGCTTAAAACAGAGTGTCTAGAAGGGACAGAAATACAAAATAGAAAGCCTGGTTTGTAATTTCCAGTGTCCTCTCTGTATTATCTCAATATGTGTAGCTCTCTGCTTTTTTCTACTTGCACAAAAACTGTTAGTGCAATCTATCTATATTACGGTCTGTCTTATGAACTTGGTCTAGAGTTAACAAGATTAGACAAAGGATGAACTTCACAACTGAGCTGTGAAATAAAGAATACTGGCATTTAGTCATTCCCTTATTCTGCACAAGTTTCTGTGCAGTTTGATGCAGCAGCAGTTTTACAATGTGCACATACAGAGTAAGAATAACCACATTAGGAAGAACACAGACTGGAAGAGATTCCATTTCATGTTGAAGAAGGAGACTGAATAACAAAATTGCCTGGTATAGTTATTTTCAGGCTTTTATTACAAACAATGCCTTGGGGGCAGGGAAGTAAGATGTCTTGCCAAGAGATTATTTTGAGCAAATAAAATGATCTATGAAATTTATGACTAAGAATCCTTGACACACCCCAGCTGAAGCTCCCAAGCAGTCTGCTACTTAGGGAAACTGCAAGCCACATAATGTATATACGTGAGGTGAAAAGTGCATAGAAAATATGCGTACATATTATGTCTAGCCTTTTCTTTATACCAGAGGTCATAATAGTTGTGTTGGATACTGCAAAGCCTTTCCCATTCCTGTAGATTTTAAATACATCATTAGCCCTGTTCATCTGCTTACACACAAAGTCAAAATTTCTTCAGAATCAGGTTCTTACATGGTTTTATTAAAAGTTATCTTGATTTTGTCCTGGATAGAGTTAATTTTCTTCCTATTAGCTGGTACAGTGCTGTGTTTTGGTATTAGGATGAGAATAATGTTGATAACACACTGCTATTTCAGTTGTTGCTACGTAGTGGTTATATTGAGCCAAGGGCTTTTCAGGTTCTCACCCCACTCTACCAGCAAGAGTCTAGGGGGCACAAGAAAGGGATACAGCCAGGACAACTGACACTGACTGTCCAGAGGAATGTTCCATACTATGTGACGTTCTACTGTTCTACTATGTGATGTACTACTGTTTGATAAAATTGGGGCATTGGCATGGGAATGCTGTCTCACTGCTTGGGAACTGGCTGGGCGTTGGTCAGTGAGTGGTGAGCAATTACATTGGGCATCACTTGTATATTTT
This sequence comes from Nicator chloris, assembly GCA_013400495.1. Classification (NCBI taxonomy): domain Eukaryota; kingdom Metazoa; phylum Chordata; class Aves; order Passeriformes; family Pycnonotidae; genus Nicator; species Nicator chloris. Next base: position 34,659 of record WAAE01009168.1, read on the forward strand.
TATTCTTATAACAGTAATAACAAACAGCAGTATTGTTGTTATTATTTTTCCTTTCTTTTTCTGCCTTTTAATCTTTGTCTTAACTCCCAGATTTTATTTGTTTTTCTTCTGATTCTGACCCCATCCCACTGATGGGGGGAGTGAGTGGCTGTGTGGTGTTAAGGTGCCTGCTGCGTTAATCCATGACTGAAGTGCAGCTTGCTGTTACTCATGCTTTCTAAATTCAAATCACATATAGCATTATATCTATATCAATTACAGTTGTCTCCCAAATTGGGTCAATTTAATTACTTTAGTTGTTGGGAATGGGAGGAGATCTTGAGAAAGTTGTCTTAGCAGTTTGCTTGATACTGTAGCATTGCCAAGTTGCACAGCAGGTAGAGTAGAGTAAGCAGTTCTGGAGAGAGTCATGCAGGAGCTAAAAAAGTCTGATGTGCAGTACATACCTTCCTCTTTCCCCTGAAAAAATAAAACTAATATTTTCCACTATCCAGACACCTCTCCATTCTCTGAAATAAAACCACTTATTATATCTGAAATAGGACAGTCTGACCATTCCAGTAACATTAGAGATATCAAATAATTTGATCCTTAGTGAGGAATAATTCTTATGGCCCTTTTGAGGCTCCAGACTTGATCTGCAAAACAGAACAAAAGCACAAGCAGTGCTCTGCAACAGTTCAGCCCAGGGTACTTTCACTCAGTGTTAGGAAGTTCTCTAGGAAATTACTAGGGACACATGGGCCTTGAAGTTACAGCCTAGTATATTCTTTTAGTAGCCTTACTTTGTTAGCAAGCACTTCAATCTAACAAACATGACAGTGAAAATAGTTCCTAGGAACTGAGAATGTATACATCAAAATTACTTTGTCTATGATTTAAATGGGAGTAGATTTTTTTTTTTAGCCAAATTTTTTAAGGAGATGAGACATCTGTGATCATGCTCTGTGTCTGTTTGGATATGTCTGTGTAACAAATTGCTCTCTTCCTACCACTCTGATAACTTTAAAACCGTTTTCAAGCACAGTCCAACGCAAATTCAGTAGAGGAGCAGCATTTTCAAGGAAGTTCTAAGAGGTCCTATGAAAATTGGCATCTGAGTAAAGAAAGACAATCCAAATTGGGATGCCACTCAGAGGGATCTTGACAAACTTGGGAGGTTGGCCTACACAACCCTGATGAAGTTCAACAAGGCCAAGTGCAAGGTCCTGCACCAGTTTTTGGGCAATCCCAAGCAGGAATGCAGGTTGGGCAGAGAACAGGTTGAAAGCAGCCCTGAGGAGAAGGACTTGGGGGTGTTGATGGTTGAGAAGCTCAGCATGACCCAGCAATGTGCACCTGCAACCCAGAGAGCCATTCATGTCCTGGGCTGCATCAAAAGGCACATGGTCCTCAGGCTGAGGGAGGGGTTTCTTTGACTCTGCTCTGCCCTTGTGAGACCTCACCAAAGTACTGCATCCAGCTCTGGGAATTCCAGTATAAGTAGTTTGTGGACCTGCGGGAGCAAGCCCAGAGGAGGGCCATGAAGATGATCTGAGGGCTGGAGCACCTCTCCCTGTGTAAACAGGCTGAGAGCTGGCTGAAGAGAAGGCTCCAAGGAGGCCTTATAACACCTTCCAGTACTTTAAGAGAGCTTAAAGAGGCTCAAGTACAGCAAACCATTTCCAAATGCCCAACCTGTTTTTGTAAACCTTCTATTCAATTTAGATCCACAGCTTGCCCGTGCAGCTTGCTTACACATCTCTTCTTGTAGAGTTGCTTTCACAGTACAGTTTTCTGTGTTGGAAATGACTCTGTTTTCTTCTTGTCCTTCCTTCAGTAGACATAGAGATTGTTTGCTGTCACCTTACAAGAAACCTTGTGTATGAAATCCTCCTATCATATCTTTCCTCAGTCTTCTAGACTAAACAAAGCCAATTTCTTCAATCTCTCTTCATAGTTAATATTTTCTGAACCTCTTCATCTCCACTTTGGAATATTTCCAGCTTTTCTTTAGCTTTTTTGAAAAGCATGGTTATAAAAACTCTTATGCAATGTAATTCTCCATCATAAGCCTTAATAAGAGTTAGGGAAAAATTTAGTTGCTTATGTATAGAATATTTCTGGTAGCATGTATTGGCATGACAGTGGTCTCCTCCTTCTTTCCTTGAATTTTAGTTTTGCAAAGTGTCATATCATTAATTTTTATGCTGCCTGTGTTTTAATACAGACCTTCAGTCCTGTCAATGTTTTTTGTTGTCTTGCCAGTAATTTTTGCATTGTATTTAATTTCTTGTTCATATATACAGGAGTTGGTATTCACTGTGATGAATTTCAACTTAGTTTTTGTATAGAAGACTGTTTATAAGGTAGAGCAGTTTGCATCTCAACATGGTTTTAGCCAACTTTGCTAAGATAAGTGAAGAACAAGAATCTGATATAACTGCACAGAGCAAGCCAGCAGGTCTTGGAAGTTACTGTCAGCATTAGAGCATTTATTATAGAAATACTCAAGAATATTCTTTAAATATTTG
>WAAE01009174.1:0-70945 GCA_013400495.1 Nicator chloris
AAATATTTCTCATTTGGGGTGAAAGTAATTGAATAGCAAAACAAAAGGCTATCAAAAGAGAAGACACAAAGGCTTTTTTATCTTAATAATAGGATCAAAAGACATTACAAAGTATTTTTATGAATACGACCATCAAGGTTTTGTTGGTCTTGTTGAGGTTTTTTGTTCTTTTGGGGGCTTTTTTGAGGGTTTTTTTGTGGTTTGTTTGTTTTTAGGGATTAGTTTGGTGTGGATGTTTTTTGGTTTGGGTTTTTTTGTTTGGTTGTGGGGTTTTTGTTTGTTTGTTTGTTTGTTTTATTATTATTATTCGTTAGTTATCATCCCTGTGTAGAAAGTAGGGGAAAATAGCTGCATCCAGATTTTCCAAAGGCACCCAATGGAAATTCAAGACTGACTTCACATTTCTTTGGAAACAAAAGGTTTCTAAATTTCTTCCTATATGTTGGTATAAATAGAGCTCTTGATCCCAGGTCAGTAAGGCAGTGTGCTAGCAAAGCTGCAGGTATAGAAGGAACATATGTCAGATCATTTCCATTCATAGACTCAAGAAATCTGGACCTGAATCGGGCCTGCACCCTTCTGATTGTTAGAGCTCCCTTGAGAATATGCCATTTATCTGAGAGCAGGTTCTCAAAAATAGTTTCCAAATATTTTCACATTTTCTGTGTAGAAACCTTTGGAAATCCCTGTAAATTTTTTCATTGGAAGTGTGTCATTTCCTTATTACTCTTCTCTTCCCAACTCTGTGTAGGCTGCCAGGTTGGACATCTTTACACCCCTCTGATGCTACACCAGGAATTTCTGGCTCTTACACAAACAGATTTCTGGAAATGGCCAGTACTGCAATACCTCTTCTTACTTTGTGGTTTTAAGAGTCATTAATTAAATTTTAACAACAATCAAGTAATATTCTATGTGTCATTTGAAATAATTAAAAGTAGGATTTGTACTTTTGACATGTTTTACAGTCATGTACATTTATGTTTCATTCTTCTCCACTTCTAGCTCGTGCAGACTGTGTTGTTTTCAAGTTAGAAGCACAGTGTGCTGTGCCTGTGTCAGAGAACAGTTTATACAACTGGAGAAACTGTGTTCATATCTGATTCCTAACTGAGAATAATGAATTCTAATTCAGTGTCTTTTGTTGCGGTTATTTAGCTTCTTTTTTTTTTGTTACAGAATAATAATTACCCATGAGAGTTCACAAAAAGTACACATACTTATTTGAAATGGTGCTGTTGGCATCCCGATTGTATTTAACAATATGCAATAAATCTGGTAAAACAGAAGTGCAGTCTTTATGTATTTAAAAAGAAAAAAGTGTAAATTCCGCCTGCTGTCATGATAAACTAAGCAATTTACTGGCATTTAATCCAGTTTTATTTTCCTGTGGAACCTGTTAATGAACTTCAAGATGCAGGTCTCATTGCCCATTTAAAATGTGTCTATGAGTGAATAACCTGGTAATACAGCTCTCCTACTGCAAAACATCTAAAGATTGTTAGATCTGGAATTTTTATTTTCTTCTAGTGTCTCGTCTGTCATCATCTACAATAGGCGTTTGCCTTTACTTTTAACTAGCTTAAGGCAAGCTACATTTTTGTCTTGGCTCTTGTTCATGATGGGATTGCCCTGCTTGCACATTCTACTACTCTGCAGGATAAAGATGTTAACTGTGAATCAGAAATCATATAGTAGGTGTAAGACATGAAATAAAATCGATACATTTTTCTGAGGCATGTCACTGGTTAAGTGACAAAAAATATTCTGATAGTCACTGAAAAAGAAAAGTCAAAGGTACATTTGAACCTGTCAGTTCAACACATTCCTGTTATCCCTTTAGGGGATATCATACAACTTGACACCAACATTTAAGCTTTGAAAATTATGAGCTCATCTATTTCAAATGGGATGTCACATGTTCCCAAGCCCTTGCCATTACTTATAGTGGAAGACAGGATGATCACTTTTGTCACATATTGATAGTGAATAAGATCTTTCTTTTTTTCTTTTCTTTTTTTTTTCTTGTTTCAGAATGAAGAACAAATTTTGGTATTTTGAATTTGGCACTTCGGAAACTTTCTCAGCCACCTGTAAGAAGCTGCATGAATCTGTAGAAATAGAAGTAAGAAACTAATTGTTGCCTTTGTCCTTGAAATGTCACTAGTTTGGCTGAAATGCAGGGAGCAAGGGTGCAGAGTGCCTGAATCCAACAAGGCAAAGCAGTGCACATCCTTTCGACCCGATATTCCAAAATATTATTTTTATCATGTCTATTTGTAGTATAGCCCTGCACACTGGAACAAAGTTCAGTTTGATGATTAGTGAAGTCTTAATACAGTAGACAAGGTCAAGAGGTGAAGTATAACATTAGAAATCAATAGGGAGTGTGGCTAGGTCAGATGGAAAAATGAAAGACTGTTGGAGGGAGTGAGAGCTGCTGCAGGATTAAAATAAAAAAAATAATCTTATTATTTCTAGGTCTCAAGGTTTTATAACCTTTAAAACTCAAATCCCTAAAATTGTACTTACTTTCCTGAATAAAGGTTAAAGAATATATATATTTTTTGAATTATTCCCCTTCATTAAATAGCTTTTCTCTCTGCACAAGGGGTCATCTTTCCATTATACATTGAACGTTAACTAAAAAGACACAGGATACTTACAGACAAAATAGGAATTTAAAACAATGTGCCACTGCCACTTTGATGGCTGCTAGAATAAGTGGCCAAATTACATAAACTGTTTGGGCATCTGATGTTTATGAATAAGTACATGAAAAATGAGAAATGAGTGAAGATACAAACCTGAGAATTTAGGTTAAATAATGAAATCATTTCTCAAGAGGGTTATGGTGCTTTTCCTTTCCAGTAGTAATGAGAAACTGTATGTGTCAATGGAGTATTTGTATAGTAGCATGAGGCACTCAGAGAGGTCTGGTGGGAGCTGTGAGAGTCCAGTCAAAGCCTCTGAAAGGGTGAAGTCTGAAATGATCTGAAGGGATCGTGTACCTGGTAGCAGAACAGTAGCAAAGAATACTGAGACTGAAACTGTAAGACCAGCAGTGCCACACTTGCCTGTTATGCTGTTATGTTTCTCTTTGAAGTGAAAACCTGCTCCTCACGTGTTGGATTAAAATATAAAAAAAATTTAAAAAACTCCACCAAAAGCCTTAGGAAAAAAACCTTAACAAAAAAATCACCCCTGCTTCCCAAGAGAGTACTTCGCACACGTGAGTTGAAGGAAATGTAGCATGAAAAATATTTTATTAGTTATTGGAAGAAATGCTTACCTGGTTTGATTAGATTTGAATAAACTGCAAGTTAAATGTACCTTTTGATGAAACACAAATTGAAGAACAGGTTTTCCCAATAAAATACTGATATCTAGAGAAAGTCATATATCCTGATATATACTAAGATGTGAACTTTAACCATACAATTTTAACCACTGAAAGGGTGATTAAATGTTAACATCACAAAGCAAACAAGTAGGTATACAAGTTTGTGGTTCTGCTGCTATCAGTTGTGTAATTATTACCTAGTCATGTCAATAACTATTATTACCAATAAAGTGTTACATTGCCAGTATATGAGGCATGTTTGTTAATACTCACTTCATCTATTCTGGTCATTTCCATTAGTCATCCAATTAGGAACAAAAAGCATAGTTTCCAAAGTTTACAAGAACTGTTAGGAGGTGGTTATTTGCATATTTATTTACAATGAGTAAATTACAATGCTTGCCAGTATGCTTGTATCTAATGTTTCTTGTTTGAACATTATCAGCGTTATAGTCTGATTTTTAACCTGATGCCTCTTGGGGATATCACTGTAAATGGGAGGTTGATGCATCAGACCACATTTCACTCCAAATAAAATGCACAAAGAATGTGTTCGCTCTACAGCCAAATTTTGGATGAACAAAGCCTGAGAAGATTAAGGATCTGTATCTCTGAGCTGTGAGACGGTGATCAAATGTTCTCTGGGCAAATATTTGTTTAGCCTTGTATTTGATTTCTGACCTAATTAAGCTTGGTTTTTCTGACATGCATTCTTGACTCATGTTCTGTATGTTTTCTTGTGTATGAGTGTGAGATGCAGAACAAAGTTGGACACAATTCTTACGTTATCCAGAATAAGATGTATTTTTGTTTTCAAAATGGGATGCAAGAAGTTGAGGAGAGGTTCTCAAGGGAAAGAAGCCAAAATGAAACAAACAAACGAACAAAAATTAGGACAAAATTCAGTATTTATTTTCAATAATAATGTGTCAGTAAACAAGGCTGAAGATTTTATAATGTAGAGAATTTGCAGTTTATTTCCACTTCATAAAAAAAAAAAGTATGTGAAAGATATTTAATGAAAGCAGCTATAGGCGTGGTGTAAGTAGGGATGGCATGGACCATACCTGCAATGCTGTAAAAGCATAGTGAGAGCAGTGTAAGCCTGCTATACCACCTGGTGTTAATGGCTAAGGGAAAGGAGTTTAAAACATTCCTGTACACTTGCCTGATATTGGCATTGGTTTCACAGCAAAGCCTTAATATCAGCTCTTTTCAGGTATAGATGTGTATTTTCTCAACAGAGAGATGATCTGAAAACAATTGATATGATAAAAAAGGTATAAACAATAATACCCAAGAAATGAATGAGGCCAGGAAAGAAGGAAAAAAAGAGAAGAGCTAGTGTTTGTTTTTAGTCTAGGTAGGCATACTCCACATTGTAAAAGCATGCTTTTGTTTTTAACAGCATCATTACATTATCTGAAATAAAAAAAAAAAGGAAAGCAGCAGAAGACCTGTGTTTTGTTTTTGTAGTATATGAATGTGTTAGAACTATGCAGAGCTACCTGTAGGGCAAACTTTTTGTCTATGTACGAACAAAAGAAATGCTCCTTTCCTAATTCAGAAAGTTGCTCATCACTGGGGGGGCTCTGAGGCCTCGTCACATAATTGTCTTAGTGTACTACCTGCTGTGCTCAATATTGAGTGAAAATGGAAGCTAGACCCAGCACCATCCCATTTCACAATTCTTCTTTTATTTAAATAATTCCAGTCAGTTTGGGGGACGCCAGACCTTTATAAATTAACAGCAGGGAAATACCAAAGGTGTCAGATTGCATATTTATCATCTTTCTCGTGTAATACTTAAATATGTATTAAGAAGTGACTGACATAAATTAGGCAGATTTCAGAAGCCACAGGCCGTGGCTTGTAGAGGACCCCCTTCTGCTTGACATTTCATCCTTGTCAAAGATCAAATTATTTTAATTTAGGCTGCAAATTATAAGAAATGAAGACTTCTTTGTGGGAATTCCCTGTGGTAATCTGACTTTTGTTGTTACTGCTGCTTGTCAGTGTGCAAAAGATATAATATGCATGCAAATAAGGTTAAAAAATATGTACTATCTAATTATCCAGCCAGTACATTCCACTTGAAGACAGTGGGAGGCCTGACACACAGTATGTGTTTGATTCATTGAGGCCTGCAGGGTATTTACACAAGATTACTTTTAATTATGAAATTAATATCTGTTTATCTAGAATGTATAGCAGTAAGTGAGCATACACATGAGCAGAATTTTTAGCAAAATAAATCATCTTAGTATTTAATACATATAAAATACCGGGGAAAACCACAAATTTGCTTCCAAAAATGACAGTGAAACCCTATGCCTTTATTCTTGTAAGAAAAGTGTTATTAAAAAGTTACACTTTCAATTACAGTAGTTGCCACAACTGCCAATTCACTTTCAGATATGCCTTTTGACTTTAAAGGCTTCCCTGTATGAATATAATCCACAGGTTTACAATTTGATTCTTGAAGAGCAAATACGAAATGGAAATCTTAGTGTTGAAATTGTTCTTTCTCCAGATTTATGCTCTTCTAAGAAGAATTAAGATGTGTGTGCATTATAATACAGTTCTGTTTTATGATCTCAGAAAGTTTCAGAATAAACAATTATTCACAGTTATTCTTGAGTTGTTCTTGGCTTTTCTTCTTCAAAGCTGCCATAAAGCTTTAGGCAGAGAGGAAGAAGTGCCAGTGACCCACAGAGCAGCAAGCTGCAAGATGTCAGTGGGCTATTACTGAGGCATGTTTAATTATTTTTCCAGTTTTCTCCCTTATTGTGTGTTGGAATTGCAAAATAATACCCTTAATCCATTTGAAATGGATGGCTGGGTCCTCTACATTGCATCCTACCTTGCAGGAGTACCATCAAATGTTTTAAAAGTATGCTGCTCTACACTGCGGTCCCTATGACTTGTCAGGACATTGGTGTGCACTATCTGTGTTGTGAGGAGTGAAGCTAATCCATCTCTAGCCAAGGTGCAAGCACATGAATCCTGGGCAGCTCTGGCTGGTTCAGTGAACTAATGAGTAGAGCTGGATGCTTTGCTTTCCACCTGCAGGTTCTACTGTAGTAAAATGAAGTTGCATTTTATTTTCTCCTGTGGAGGTTCTTCAGTCTTCTGCTACGTTTTATATGAGTTAAGAACTTCCTAATGTTGGTAGAGAGGAGGACTTAGCTTGAGTATATTATAGCCAGTGAAGGCTAGGTGTATGCTATCAAGCTAGGTTCATCTCATCCAATATATCTCAGGTGAACTGTGTTTGCAAATGTTGGGGTTCAACCACCTGAGAGAATGCTGCAGTTTGTCACTGGGCAGGCTGATATGTTAACATCCCTAAGCCATTCTCCAGAAGTGAAAAATATGGTCCCTTTATAAGATACAGTTGGAAGCCAGATTTAACAAAGAAATGTATAAAACATCATAATGTCCAGGTTTGCTATAGGAAGCATGAGAAATAGACACTAGTGACACAAGCTTGGTGTCATTCCAGCACTGAAGGGACTGTCCCACAGCCTAAGATTACTTCTCTGTGTCCAGTAAGTCTTGGAAAGGTTTTAGATCACTGATGCCTCTTCTTTAGCTCCACATCCTATGCTTTCCCTTAGCAACAATGTGTATTTCAGAGAACTGTGAAGATTCTGGGGTAAGAATTGCTGCAGCCACATCAGGAATTGTTGTACCCACTTTTACTAATTTTATTTCTTGTTAGGAGCTACTAGTCAGCTATAGCCCTATACCGATAAGCTTGTTTTGCCTTTGGATTGAAACAAATACTTTTGTGATGTTCGGTGCTCCTGGGGCTTGCTTAGACCCCTTTCCATAAGTCTGTGTATTCTCTGCCTGCAGGGACTTTGTAATCCATTTGTTGTGGAGGGGACTCAGTTGCAAGAGTGACAGGCATCATTGCAAAATCATAAGGCAGAAAATTTATCTGGAAAAGGCAACAAAACCTCCAGTTATTGATAAAGAAATTTTGGTAGTACAAATGTTTTTCCGCTAATAGCTGTAGTGAAGCTAGAAATATATTTCACTTGGGTCAGTGAACAGGTATCAGATAACAAGACAGTACCAAATGGTCACACACTTAGGCAATCAAAAGCTGAATAGCAATCATATTTTACCTTCTGAACGATGATCTCTTCTTATCTCATACCTGCTTTTCAGATACAAGTATATCTCTTAGGTGTAAACGTTGAATAAACTATTAGCAGTGTTGAGAATGATAAATTGCTGAAGAAAAATATCTGAGAAAAAGAACATTCAGATTTTTCTTTTTCTCTTACTGCTTTCTCTCCTTTTTTTTTTTCCTTCCTTTCTAATCAGTGTGATGGAATTCAGCTGGACTTAATCAATATCTCTCTGGAAGGGATTGCCATTCTAAACATCCCAAGCATGCATGGTGGATCGAATCTTTGGGGAGAGACAAAGAAAAGACGTAGCCACCGTCGGACAGAAAAGAAGAGGTCAGATAAAAGAACCACCGTTACAGATGCCAAGGAATTGAAGTTTGTATGCCAAGGTAAGCTTACAGATGGATATAGGCTATCTGGCTCCATAATGTCAGCTGAGTTATATAATTGACCTTGTCAAGAAAAAGGATAGACAGTTCTTAGATATTTCCTTTCTTGTGTATTTAGCTTCTCTGATGGGAAGCGCTGCCACAAGGGCACAAACAGAGATGTCCTGCCAATTGCAGTCTCTATGCTTGCAAACCTGCCTCAGATTTTACCTGTTAAGCAGAGTAATCACACCATGTGGCACTGTTTGCTACTGGGACATTCAGTCTAGAAATAGTTGGAGATTTTGGACTTGGAAAGTGCTTCCTGAACATTTATAATGTTTCTTAATGTCAGTGTGCATAAAACTTGGGGATAATTGTGCCCTGTTTCTAACAAGCTTTGGCCAGAGGTGAGAAAAATTACTTCAGAGTAAAAAGAGCAATCTATATATAAATTTTATGTTACTATGTTGTAATGCTGTATGGATCCTTGAATACACATGCTGTAGTTGGCTTGCATGGGCATGATCATTTTTTTCAGGGCTCATATACTTTCCTGGTGATTAGATGCACTTAGTCAATTAATTTTATTATTAAACATAACTCTTGACAAAACCAATAATAAATAATAATTGCTATTCCTCTCTGAGAATCTGAATACTATGCATTGTAACACTTGACTGAATGTCACAAATCTGAGTGATTATAAGTCATCACTCTCTTCACACCAGAGGAATGAACAGCCCAGACTTTGGAAATGGTTTGGGGGTTTGTTTATTTGGTTTTTTTTCTCTATTTATCCTACAAAAAGGATTGCCTTTTGCCTCAGAGTATATCTTCTTGCTTCTCCTTATTCAGACTTTATAAAGATCAGGACTTCAGCTGTCTTAGGCTGTTGGGATCCTTTAGCTAGTTTTGAATATCCTATTTTTACATTTCATCAGCACTAATTTTTAAGTCACTGGTTGTAACATAGTTCATTATTATGTGTTGTAGTTTTAATTCAGCTAAATTATCTGGATGGCAAAAGTTTAAGAATAAAGTAGTTTTTTTATGGTTTAGAGGCTGCAATAGGTACCAGCATTCAATTTCTGTGAGCTCTAGCAATTTGACATATGTTCTCAGGATCTCAGTGTGACTTACTGATACATGCTGTCAGCCAAAGTCTCACCAGGCACTACAATTCTACATACACTACAAACAATTCTACATACAAACATACACTACAATTCTGTATTATGCCCTGATGTTCAAGAGATGGAGGCTGCTGGGTAAAGGGCTCACCAAATTTTTTCCTTTTGTGTTGTTCCTAAACACAGGAAGACACAGCATTTATCCTTTTGATAGTAGTGAAACAGACATTATAACTTCTTTAATTATTGAAATTGTGTGCATCTTTGATAGATATGTAACAGTGATTTCAATCTACTGACTATAATTGATGTATTACAATTGACTACACACAATTTCCATTCTCCTGGACGGGATAAAATAAAATTACAATGAAAATATTGAAGACTGAACAGAACTTCCCATGTCGAAGTGTGCATAATGCAGATGTTAAGCACCTCACTTCAGAAAAACTGTTCTCATTGCTTGGTTTCTAATCACTTCATATGCACTGTGAATGGAAGTAGCTTCATCCAAAAGGCAGTTTTAAAGCAGAGTTTGACTTCTCAATATCCAAAACTAGATCACCTCTCACATCACTGAGTACATAGATAGTACTATTGTTTGCATCTTCACTAGCATTCCAGTGCTGAGCAGGAGTACACTTCTTGGATTTTAGAGTGGCCCATATTTATTTTGCTCCAGTTTGCAACTCTGAACAGTCTTAAGCAGGCAAAGTGGACTCTTTGAAGATGTGGAGTATGTGGGGATGGGAGGTACATGCTCTGACGGCAAGGGCATGTTTAGTCCATGAAACCAGGTTAAAACAACTCAAAGTAAAACTCAGAAATAAAGATAGTGTGAACATTTCAGAACCAACTAATTAGCTTTGAGAGTCCAGTCCTACTTTATACTGCAAAGAGCAATCACTTAATTCTGCTATCTAAGAAAGGTTCTTAAGCTGAGTGTGCTTCTTCAAGTCAGAATTGAAGATTATTGCTGAATAATGGAATTCAATCAATTTTATGTCTAGGCTTCTCAAATAGTTTTGATAAATCTGAATCTACTCACTGGGGAAATAACTGACTCTCACTTGAAAGCGTTATGATTTTTTCACTAGCTGATTATTTTCTCAGGCACTATGCACTTTTGGCACATTGTACGTTTTAGTTTGAAGAAAACATTTTGCAAACTGTTAATACCTGGTGCAGGGATAGATATTGCTGTTGAGAACTATGATAAAGACATACCTGCTTGTTAACTTCTGTTTATTAACTTATTCTGAATAAACATCCTTGTAGTTATTTTTATGTCCAAATAAAGCATCTAATCACTTCACAACTAAGCACTCCACTTCCTAGGAGACAGCAATCAATCCTGATGTTTTCCTATGGATACATACACATATATATATATATCAGATGTTGTGTTGAATTTTGTTTGTTTTTTATAAATCTGGTGGTTTTTTATGGGACTCCTGAGTAGCATGCACATTTTGACTTTTTCAATTGCAGTACAACTGTGGGGTTTTTAGCTGTGTATCAATCTGTATTCTTGTCTCTGCTTTTCTGGTTTTATAACGTGACCATAAATACATGAATTGAAGGTTAGTACTCTGAGCCCTTAGGAGTACTTGCCCTTAGGGTACTTGCATGGACTACTGGAAGCTGTCTCCTTGCTCTGGGTGGTTCGTTGCCCCCGAGCATGTGGAACAGTCCCAAGGAGGGCTTCTCAAACTGCCTGAGAAACCTCTATCAGGTCCTGCTGCTGTGTCTGCCTGTGCTCTCGTGCACATGTACGTACAACATGATCATCACTGCAGGAAAAAGGGTCAAGTTTCTCCAAAAACTGGTTTTCTTTTCTTAGGTATCTGCACAATGCAGGGAAGGTATATATCTCTGAGCCCACTCCCCTCTTTCTTTCCTTTCCTATTTAGGATTGCCACTTTTTGATGTCAAAAGGCTTGTATTTTTATTGCCCTTCCCATTATCCCCCTCTGCACACTCAGTAGCCAGACCACAATTTGCACTTTGAGTACTCAAATGGATGTCTGCTTAGAAAACAATCTGATTACGTGCATGTAGTCTGAAAAACAATATATTGAAATTGAGTGGTTTAAAATGTGCATTATTTAAATACATTCCCTGCTTATCTTGTTAGGGGTTTGTGCATGTATGCTAAAGAGAAACATTCAGCAGTCATAGCATATGGGTGTGTGTGCCTGTGTATTGCATTTCTGTCTAACTAGTAACATTTTGATATAAAAGATGTATGAAAATGTATTTGATTAGCTTATAACTAATAGGAAAAAGAAGTACCCCGTAGTGTACTAAGTATTATCATAATCCTTGTTAGTGGAAAAAATACTAAAGGTTTCATTTCAGCTCCTGTGCAGAAATAGAGAGGGTCTTTCAACACATTTTATTAGGGTAAAAATCATTTGGTTCTATTATGATTTAATTTCATTTTAATTTCTAATTTATCAGTACAATTTCTATTGTGAAATGTCAACGCATTTGGAAAAAATATAACTACAGATATGTGGGACAATTTGTGAAAGTAGATGTCAGTGTTTTGACATTATGAATCTCACACTTGCAATGTTTCCATTTGTTATTTTATTTAAAATCTTCTGGTATGTACATATCTGTGATACATATATTCACAAGCCACTTATAGAATTTAGATATTACTGTGGACTACCCTTGAACGTTATTTAGGTAGGACTTCTTTTTGGATATTCACAGATATTGTAAAATACCAAAAGTCAGTACTTTAAAAAGGTTAACATACTGCATAGAAACAAAACTGAGTTGAGAAACATAAATGCAAATAAGTGCACTACATGGTTGCAAATTGCATCTAAAACAAGTTAAATCATGACAACATTTCTTACATGAAAATATATATACCCCGTGTGTTATGTCTTAAACAGTTTTCTTCCTCATAGAAGTTCTAAATAAAATTTATAAACATTTTGTGACAAGAAGAATTTTTTTTTTAATTTCTCCAGTAAACCTTTTGCTAAATGAAGTTTCCCTTGAGGTGGAGGTTGTTATGCTTTCATTTGCTTTCATTGCTGAAGTACAGTTAGAGCCCTATTCTGAAATGGGACCTCTTTTAAATTCTCTTCAGATTTGGTGGCAGAAATACACGTAACTCATTTTTGCACGAGTGGTTCCACTCCCCTCAAAGGACCCAATGCTTGAAGACAATACCTATGAACTATTAATGGGTGAAACCTTTGGACTATAAATATTTCAGTGAAATACTTTTTTCATATTTATTTGGTACATCACCAGGCACACTGATACTTAACCAAGTCCTTACCAAGTTGATCTGTGCAGCTTGTTAAGACCTGCAGTAAGCTGTCCCTCCACAGACTACTAGACAAATTCAAGACAATGTGCATTCATATCACAGCACCTAGGCATAAACCAGGCTTACCAATATGATTCAATAACTCTGTGTGGAAATCTCTTTTAATAACTGCATTATGACTTTCTGAATGGAAATGCAGAAGCTCTGGAGATGGAATAACGTGTATGCAGGCAGTTCACTGCAGTTTAAAGCAGTTCAAGACATGCAGAGACTGTGAAGGCCTTAAAACACTTCAAAATATCCATAAATATTAAGAGAATAGAAAATGCCTTTCTTATTAGGTGTCAAATTCCACTCTACAGGGAGAGAGAAGCTTCCCTGCAGATAGGGGATTCCTGGCATGTTCCCTAAACAGGTTATAACTTTGTGAGCTAGCTGTCTAATTTAATTTATGGAGGTCTTTCATAACCTGTACTCTGGCTAGGTGACCTTTCCTTGTTGAAAAAGTTGAAACTGTGTACCATATACGCAATCTGTGTAGTATATACACTAAATATACTCATTGTATATTCATTATTGGTAGACTTTGGGTTATTTTTGACATGGTAAGGCATGTATAATGAACTCTCTATAATATTTTTATTAAATGTTTTTGATGATGTCATGGCTACATAAGGTAATAGCCTTTACTTTGTATCTTGTTTAGACAGCTTTTCACAACATAGACATTAACACCTTACCACAGAGAAAAAGAAGCTAATTAGAGCTATTTCATAGCTATGTTAAGACATTCAACTTTCAACATTAGTCAAAACATTAGAAAAAAATTCTAAATTTATTCAAACAGGAATTTTTTTCTTGTCCATGAATATTCCACATCTATTCTGAAACTTTCAACTAAAGGGGACATATTTCTGTGTAGAATTTTTTGTTACTATTTTGGGAGTGTGTGTTGTTTATGGTAAATGAAATAATTGTGAGGGCTGTTAAAGTTAGTATGGTTTAAACTTCAGTATCTAAAAAATCAACCCTATAGCCAGTAGACATAGCCACCTCAGGAAAAGGGTGGTTATCCTGCATTCAAATAAGTACCTAAAGTAGACAGAATAAAATGCTGGAGTCACTGGAGGCGACTCTCTTTCCAGTTAAGTAGAACCTAAGGAATAGGTTGGATTAGATACCTCCCTTTCTGCCAACTATATAGTGAAATTATTTTCTGTATGTTCTGCTTGTGGTGACAGTTCATCAAATACTTGAACAGTCCTTGGAGCAGGAATGGGAATTGGGAACCACTGCCAGATAAGACTTGTTGAACTGAACCATGCTTGCTTCGATAGATCTGGTGCTGGTGTATCCCATGTCTTTCATTAGCTCCGTGGTCACCAATCTTCTGTGCAGAAATAACTGTGGTACAGGATCTGTCTTTCCAGTTTGTGCAACCCCTGCTTGGAGCGCAATTTCCAAGTGCTGGGGACGAGAGCAGGGGAATACCTGGTTTGGATATTATTGTGTAAGCAGTGTTGGAAAATAGGGGAGTGTTCAGTGGTGTTACGTGCTGCCTCATCTTTAGTGTGTACTGCATTTTTTGTCACCTTTCAAACATCTGAATGACATGCTGAGTATCCCTTTTCCTTTGGGTGCATTTGTGTTACAGCACTAATTGTACATTGGCCTCTTCCACCTGCTGAGCAGCAGTGACCAGCCACTGTCTGAGCAGCAACTCGGTGTGCAGTGGGAGCTGCTGTCTCCCTGGGGCAGCTGCAAAGTGGAACTCATCACTGGGTGAGGCGCTGATCTCTGCCTTTGCTGCAAGCTCACCCTGGGCAAGGAAGCCTTACTGATTTCTCCCAGTGGAAGCACCTGTTCTTGCAAATGCAGGACTTGTGTAAGGCAGGATGCAACTGAGAAGTTCCTTCTACTGATACGTGTTAATTTCCAGGTTTTCGTTGGTTCCTCTAGAAACTAGAGAACAGAGAGAGAACAGGGTGTTCCATAAAGTGATGTGTTACCACTCAGCAGTAGCATCTTATCTCTGGAGGCACTGCTTTGGAGGGGGAGGGAAAGGGAGAAGGAAAAAAAAAAAAAGTAAAAACCAAAGGATGTAAGACATAAACATCACAGTTTTCCCATAGTAACAAATTTCTTCATCAAAGAGCTGTAATTTGCCTAATTCAAAACTTGGATTTTGGCTGACTGTCTGAGGGAAAGGTTGGTACTCAAATGTTTTTTCTCATATTAGCTAATGAAGACTGCGTGGCCTTGGCTGCTTATTTCTGCTTCATGCTCATATTTACTGGAACAACATATTCAGATATCAAAAAAGGTTAAATAGCATTTTGTCCTGACCATTTAGTTAAATTGTGCATAGCACCATTAGTTTGTAAGATCTGTGTTCAAACATTTACTTTACCAAGCTGTTAAAGATAGTACAGGTTTCCTAAAACGACACTGTGGGCTGGAATATCATGATTTTATTATGCTATAGAAAAGGTCTTTTCCTATCTTCTCTGCCATCCATCCCCACTACCCCCTATGCATCCATCCCCACCAGTAAAGTTTTGGGGGACCATTATCTTTCTCTCTCTTTTATCTAAAAGAGCCTTACTCATACAAGTAGTTCCATCAGTGTGCAGGATGGAGCCCATAATCCATAACACAGTTTTAATCTTTCAGAAATATAAATAAAGTACCTTTTGGCTGTGAAACACTGAGTTTATTGTTATTAGAAATTAATAAGATCTTAAAAAGTGGCTTGATAGCCTGATTTGGTTTTATATTTATCGAGCATGTATATATGTTTCTATGCAATATAGATCACAGTAGAAAAACAATTTCCTTTTATTTACAAGGCAGTTGAGATTGTCATTGTATTATACTTTTTGGTGCACAGAATGTTCATTTTCTTTCAAACGTTATTCATCGAAAGAGGATAATTATGGTGTATTTCACAGTCTGCCAGAAGGAAAATGTATCTTTGAAAAGTTTCATTTCCCTTAAGTTGCTCATTTTCTATAGGAAGACAGAGCTATTAAGTAACATATCCATGACAAAGATTGATTAAAATGGCATAAAGAACTGTCTTATCTCTAAGTACAGGGCTTTACACGTATAACTCCTATGACATTAAATGCAGTAGGTGAAATTAGCTATTGTATAAAAAAAAAATTCACAGTAAATTGGTTCCTACAGAGAAAAAGGTGAGAGTGGGAGGGATGGCATGTTAAGTACCAACAAGAAGTAGGAAGTTACTTATTGTTTCAGGATACGCCTATAATGTAGCATCCAAATAATCACACCAAGCTCTTTGCTGTCAGCTTTACTGCATTATTCTGCTGGGGCTCACTTTGGCTGCTAGAGTGGAAGCATCACCTTGCTGGTGTGCATTCTCATATTGGGCCAGATACTTCAAGCAGCTCAGGCTCCTCTGCAGCATTCAAGGTGAATTTAGCCCGGGTCTGGCTGACCTGGAACAAGGGGTATGCCCTAAATGTGCACCTTGTGCCGCTGTGTGGCACAGACGTCAGCACAGGTGGCTGCAGAAGGCTCATCTGACCTGTTCACAGTATTCCCAGTGCTTTACTTGGCTTTGCTGGGAGCCCTTCGTCAGCCTTGCACCTCATTAACCCAGGTAGATGAACACTTACCTGTATGACAGCCATTAGTTAAGACATAAATGATAAGGGATATGAATGCAATATCCAGATATTTGGTTGGATTTTTTTTCTCCCCCATCCATTGCAGACTTAGTAACACATATCATTTTTTGTTGTAGCAAAAACTGATCAGCTTACCTAGGCTTTTTTTTTTCCCTCCTTTTTTTTTTTCATAATTGGTTTTCCATTTCTAGTACTGAAGGCAATGGTTATCCTGCTATTTATCTCTGCAAAGACTTGACTGTCATTTGAAAATACACCTTACAGGATGTGAAGCTCTGTAACTATCTCATTTGTACATGACAGAAGTGTAAGTTTGCTTTTCCTGAGCTCTTTCTTTGAGTCTTTCCTCCACGTTGATCTTGCTCCGACTATACTTTGGCTACCATGTTTCAAGTACCATGTCATGCCTCAACTATAGATATTTGTATAAGAGCATTAGCACAAGGCATAACTCCTTTTGCTCCTTTTGAGTGTGATTCCACTGAAATTACCAGATTTATGTGAATGAAAATAAAGTACCATAGCTTAGGGCACAATTTCACCTTTTTTTTTATATTAGAATACAGCTGGAAATAATTAGCAAGTCTCAGATTCAAGCTACTGCTACTACTACTAATATGAGTGCATGTCTGGATATTTTAACAAAGATAGATTAAAATGACACTGAGGTTTTAAAAAATGCAAATATGTGCTTTTGTCTCAAATTCACCAAGAATTCAGTAGAAACAAGTGAATTAATTTCTTTTTTTCCTCATTGAATAAATCTTCTACATTGTATATTGGTTTAGGTACGTATACTCTTTTTTAAAATTCTCATTCCTTTTTAGGGCTTAATTTTTATTTTCTCCTACTGTATAGTGGCATTAATAACAATTATTGCAGAAGTGAAATGGAACAGAAAGTAGCCCCATCTTCATTATAAAATAACTGTATCTTACTATGGTACTTTGATACAGAGTTTTTCTTTCATTTACAAAGTGAAAACATCTGCTACTGTCTCCACATACATTTTGAGTTTCATATCAGTTTTAAAATTCATGTGTTTCTCTGCTTCTGACGTTTTTCAGTTATAAATTATTTGTAAATGTTCGTTTTCCTCTGAAAGCTTACAAAAAGTCAGCAATTAACCAACTACAACAGGTGTTTCCTTTCTTGGGGGAAGGAATGCATATGATTATTGTAATTTAGATTCCTGTGTGAGTTAAGGAATTGACCTATTATTAGAAAACTTTGGAAGCACATGGAAAATGTTTAAAATTAAGTAGAAAGGTTGCATGAATTTAAGACTGACACAGGCTTAACCCCTTCAGGCTCTCTTTACGTGTGAATGATACTTGCATAGTTGCATTTATGGCTTAGATTTACAGTGAGATTTTTTTTCTGCCAAAGATATGTTTTTATATTGTGACCTTTGTATGAAAAGCTTCAATAACCATTTTGCAGTATTCAATTTGTGTAATGGCAGACAAGCATTCCCTAGGAATACTGATAGCATATTACTCAGATTGTTTGCTCATTTAACCCTGCCCCAGGTGCCGGAATCTTTAGATTGAAGATACAGAA
Organism: Nicator chloris; assembly: GCA_013400495.1. NCBI lineage: Eukaryota > Metazoa > Chordata > Aves > Passeriformes > Pycnonotidae > Nicator > Nicator chloris. The sequence continues at coordinate 17,507 of WAAE01009174.1, forward strand.
ATAAAAATAGAATAGCCTAGCAGATCATTTTTGGCTGCTGTAACACATAATCATATCCTCTGATCCATTCTAGTTTTCTATTACTTGTTAATAGAAAATCTCAAGTTCCTTGAGTGTCTGCAAAAGGTGTCAGATTGACAGCAATTTAATTTTGAGTAACAACAGGCGAGACAGCTTCAGTTAATGCACACATTAGTATAACTGATAAAAAAAAATCTAAAATATTCTAAAAATATTGATGATATTAAGAAACTGGTAAGACCTCAGGTTGTGTGTATATACATTTGTATTACTTACTAGAGGTAGGAGTAGAATTTACAAGAGAAAATTAGGTTAGGAATGTAATAAGACAAAACTGTGAGATTCAGTTTGTTGTATTAAAAAGACTGAATTTATTCTCTTAGTGGTGGGGTTTTTTCCCTTCACTCTGCAAAGACTTTTATTAACCAAAGCAGTCAAATACAAATAGCTAAAAATACATATCGGAGTCATGCAAGTATTTTACTAGTACCTAATTATTCTGCAAGGAGATAGGGCTTTGGGTGGGGTTTTCCATACTTGCTGTTAAAATCAATTAAAAGATTTCTTCTTTCCCCTTCTTTCTCCATTTGTTTTCTTACACCCATAGTCAGCTAGCAAATATACTATTAGCAGAATACTGTGTAGGAAAAGCACCAACAAAAAGAGCACTTTGATAGTAGCATAGTTTTTGTCACATATTATGGAGACCAAGTGTGAATCTGGTGATTTTGTGCACTTGTGCTGACGATAGTAAAATTAGGGGAGAGGAGGTTTGGTCAAACGATGTCATCTCCGTGACCTGCTCCATTTTTTACCTGCTGCCTTTAAATCATAACCTCCCTCCTGACATTGTTGAACACTGCCAGTAAACCACCAGGTTGTTTATAAGAGCACACTGTAAAATAGTTTGTGTTGGAAAGTATGAGCTGCCCAACAAATTAATGGCATTGTGAGGTGCTGCCTGCTGGTGTGAAAATAAATTGTAAGAAAATATGGGGAGACAGGTAATGGGCACTAGCCATGCTGCACAACACTTCTGAAACTGCTGCTGAGTGTGTGCCAATAGATATGGCAATAACTGTCAGCAAGATTTACACTACTTTTGCATTTACACAGCAAGAGTAGAAAGGTTGAAAGAGTTCTATAATTTTATTTAAAGTTTAGCGCCAACTATTTCTGGACCTGGTATTTCCAGGCAACAGGGTTACAAACACACTGCTTATCTTTCATATGTGTCAGTGGGAGGGTTTTTATTACCATCAAAAGTCCTTGAAATCTGACATCAGAAAAATAGCAGTGAAGCAGAGGTATATACTTAATTGCAAAATCCAAGTAGGTGCAAATTTCACCACTTACTGTATATGTTGTGATTTCTGATAGCACTAAATTGTGCTACCTATCTGTAGCACCAGTGGGTGGTTCCTGCAGGTAACACATTTCCTGGCTGTGCTTCTTTCCGTGATACTGAAAAGGCACAGCTTAAAGTCCCCATGTTGGCTTTGTTGTCCCCTTGGCACTGCATTCCATGCTGTAGAAATCTGCATGAGGTTAATTGAACCATTTTAAGGGTCCACCGTGTGGGGCTCAGGAGTTGTCCCATCATCCTCCTTATCAGTATTCAGACACGTCTTTACATTTACAATAACTTTCAGTAGTTGTTAGCACCATAGAAATGGTAAAATTAAGGCTTATTCTGGTTTGCACATCCTCAGTGGAACTTGTAATTACTTTCTGTGTATGTTACTATATGATGAAAACTCTGGATACTCATTAAATAACTTTGTTTTACCAGAAAGGCTGGCTTGCTTACTGGTTTTCAGGGGATTCATCTGCCAACCAATAAGACACCTTTTTTCAAATCATGGACTGGAGCACCGATGGATTTGCAATAGATTACAGATGATATTAGTTTATCTTTTTTTTTTCTTTCTTGTGTGTCTGTTATAGTCAGGAAAAAAAGTGCTATCCTTACAAAAATCCCAGTAATTTCAGAATCCAGTAAATAATCTGAGGCTGACCAAACCATTCTTTGTATTACTTTGTATAAACTGTATGAACAAATTGGCAGTTAGTAATTATTATTTATTTTTTCTGTGGTAACACCCAAAGGTCTCGGACACTGGGTGCTTTATAAACACAGATCAAATGGACATTTCCTGCTTGAAGAATCAGAGGCCCAAAGATAATTTAGGTTGGAAGAGACCTCCAAAGGTCATGTAGACCAACCCTCTCTGCTCAAAGCAGTTCTAATTGGATCAGGTTGCTCAGGGGCTTGTCTAGACCTTACACTCTAAAAAAATCTAAGAATTTATGATCTAAGGTTCATTTGCTAAAATCTAAGGGCTTGGTTGCTGAATGCAAGGTTAAAAAGTCCAACTTCATACTGCATGTATGTGGCAGTCAGAATGTAATTAGTTTTATTTTCATCTGTCTTATTCACTCAGTCATGGGCTTAGCTGACCCTGTAGTCCTATCCTAGAGGCTCCTAGTTCACGCTTAGAAATAAGAGTTCTCTACTGGGGACTTCCTTTTTGGCAAAGGCCTCAGAATAGCTACCCATGGGCAAATTCAGCACTGCCAAGTGAAAACACAGAGGAGCTTTCACCCCTACTGAAAAAGAGGACACTGGAATTGATCCTCTCATTACTTTTTCTGATCAATGTTCCTTGCCTTTTCCTCTAAAGTTTGTAGATGATCATTTTTGGCTGCTTCAGATGGAGTCCCAGTATGTTCATCTCTTCCTTACAGACCTGCTTAACCCATTAATGGTCAACAAGGAGGCACATATTAAATTGTAAGTTTGTGTTGAAAATGAAATCAAACCAACAGTACTTATGGGAACTCCTAGTATCTTTTAGAAAGGCCTCCCCCCTCATTTACCTGGACTCTAGATATAGTTGGGGATATAATTTTCCTTCTAAAGTATTTAGTTTCTCCTTACTGACCTCCTACTTCGTATTTCATTTGATTTCAACTCTACTTTCTTATGAAAATTAGTGGAAAATTTAGGACTTCTGGATCCCAAATGGCTTACAGACCTATAGAAATAATGGCAAAAAGCTTTATAGAGTGCAAGTGGCCTCGTATTTATATGACCTCCTGCAGATAGTAAAACATTTCTCATAGGTGGCCATTTTCTCTAGGCTGTGTGGAAAAAAATTATTCATGACTCGAGTTTTTATACTTATTCAGTTAAAAATATTCTTTGCCAGTTTGGGGATGTTTAGAACCATTACCTAAGAACAGATAAAATGAATTATTAAATCTTTAGAGCTTGGAAAAGTTATGCTAGTAAGAAACAATCAGCAATTTTTGTTATAACATCGGAAATAATATTAAGATGTAGACACTTTGAGAATTACTGAGCAAGACGTAATCAGAAGACATTTAAAACATCAGAAAATAATTGCTGTATAATTAATTGGGGTGATGGAGTTGATTAATCTAGCTCTGTCTGAAGCAATTTATTAAACTATCATGTTCTACAGGTAAAAATCTTCAGGGTTAGTCTCATAGATACTGACAATGCTTTTCAGCTATAAAATTGCCAAAATATATAGGGATAGTTATGTAGGTATCCATTCATGAGGAGATACATGTTTGCTTTTTAATATTTTCAGCCTATGGAGCCTTTTCTATAGGGAGACACAAAGACTTACTTCAAATATCACTGTCACAATGTCACTCTCTTTATTTATAGATGTGTCCAGGTTTATCAAATGTTGACTGATGAGCACTAGGCTCTACCTGGGTGTAAACGCTAACAAAGTTAGACAGCATACTCTTCAATTACTTTGCAATAACCTGTATTTTAAAGTAAGCATCGGACCAGTATTAACATAAAAAGCAAAAGAAAAATTTCTGCATTACAAACACCTACTGGAAGGGAGAAATCATGATATGTGGCTGCAGTATATGTGTTTTTCAATTTTCCAGTGTATTATTTCCTGCTTAAATTGTACCAAAAGAATTGCTTGAATATAAAGAATGAAGAGGTCACTTTGATCAGACCTCTATGAAATAATTTCTCCTTCTTGAAGGAAATAACACTGAGCATAAATTCTAACATTGCTTGTTGTGATAATAATTTTAAAACTTATGTATTTAGAGTATTAAAAATTAAGATCATCTGCTAATTTTTGTTGAGTGGTGACCCGTACTAAAGCATTTCATTCTGTTGCTATAGGATTATGTCAGAGTTATGATTCCTGTATATGTGAAAAAGTCAATTTGATGGAAGTAAACAAGCAAAAAAGATTCAGTACAGCACATGAAAATTCCGGATTTTTTTATCCCAGCTAGAAAAACTGTTGTTGTGTTTCTTTCATTTTATTTACCTCATACTTTAAGTTACCCCTATGAAGGAGAGAGAATGCAGATGGATGACTGAGAAGGCTTTCTCACCTGGCCGTCTCTCTGGCCATGCTGTATCTCCTTGGGAAAGGAGCCTGAAGCAGCTTCTGTTGACCCTGTGTTTTGAGCTGCTGAGGCTGGTTGCCAAGAGAATGTCTTTTTTCAGACATGTTCTTGCTACCTCAGACATATTCTGTCTGAGTATAAACATTTGACATCATCTACCTAACTGCATTGGTACAGTTACAGGTTTTTTATCACTTCTTACTCATGAGCTCATGAAGTATTGTCTGCTTTGCTGAATTATTTTAACAGATTGTGTCTTGTATTCTATGTTGAATTATGAAGTAGTCATATGCCAGAAAATTCATGGTAATTTGTTGTCAGTACCAGAAAAGACAGAGATGAGAAGGGTTTTGACCTCATTTGTCTAGGTAACGTTTCATTTCATTTTGTATAGCAGAGGTTTTGTGGGTGAGGTGGCAATTGTTTGTTTGAATGATTAAAGGTAATATAAGAGTTCACTTTCACATTACTTTAATTCAGCCAGAGTCAAAGGATAACACCAATATAAAATTATTACTATATCTATGATTTTTTTTCTTTTTGTAGATCACATTTCTGAGTATGACTCTTTTTATTATTGAATAAATAGAACAAAAGCTATTTTATAAAACTAATGAGGAAACTAGTATGCTTAATGGCATATTATCTCTTTAAAACTTCCTCTAAAACTGTGTTAAGACTACCTCTACCAAATTGGTAATGTCTGTTTAGTGCCTTAGCATTCGGAATTTTTTCTTCACAGGCTAACTAGAAGATTTTATAAAATCTATTTTGAATAGCTTGAAAAATGTGTCGAAGAGTATGTCTTGTCAAAATCTGAAAAAAATTCCCAAATTGTCAGACATTTCTTGAGGGTAATATCAAGGCTTTGGGTGGCTTTGAGAGACAGGTAGTTAAAGAAAATTTCTCTTGGCAGTTGGATCATGGAAAAAGATTTGTTCTGCTGGGAAAATGAAAGGACTGTGTTAAAACAAAAGCTAATAGGAGAGAAGATGGCCTTTTAGCTTTAAAAGTAGAGGAACTACTTGCAAGAACTTGAAAGAGAGAGTGACATTGTGACCAGTGAATTCAAAAATCACTAGATTCCTTTCATTGTACATGCATTAAATATCTTTTGGTCTAGGCCACATGTTTGATTTTCCTTTTTTTTTTTTTTTTTAAGGGATTTGGGGCTCTTCTTAACATATGTTCCATCATTATAGGAATCTGACAGATCTATGAAGTTTATGACAAGTCTTGCCAATGTGAGCTGCTAGATAATTGACAAAATGCTGCTAGATAATTGAAAAAGAAAAATCCATTTAACTAACATGTATTACTGGTGCAGCATGGTAGATGACACTGTTACATATCTAGCAACAAGAAGTGAATTGGCATAGCTGGGTTATTTTGGCAGGGAGGTCAGATCAGTGTGTGTTTCTTACCCTTAATAGAAAATGGTTCATACTATATGTTGAGACCCCAAAAAAGCATTACATACAGCCTAGATATTATTGTGATGGCTTTCCATGATGATGGTGCTGCTGTAGGATTTATGCTGTAAAGGATATGTGTTTACAGTGGCTCTGGTTTCAATGTAATCTTAACGGCTGCCTTAATCTGAAAAGTTAATTAACCCAGTAAACAAAGTAAATCTCTTAATTCAGTGTTATGAAGCATATGGGTGTTTGTTGTGCATCAGCTGAACGTTTCCCAAGTATTTAGTAAACACCTGTGCAATCACAGGATACTTACTAATGAGGATAGTAGCCTATCCTTATGTGTCTAATAACTTCTGAATGTAAACCTTGGTTCCCAGCACTCTTTATTAATGCAGTCTTCTTAGTAATGTAGACTTTGTGAATTAAACCAACTGCATCTAGAGATCACCCAACTTTTTATGGCAGTTGCTACTTTTTCTCCTTTGACTTCCCTGACCTCCCACAGCAGCTGTTCTTACAGTGATTATCATCCTGTTCAGCATGCTGCTGTAAAACAAGCTTGCTTTTTAAAAACAAACCTGTTAATTTAGTGTATACCTTCATTTTAAATGAATGAAATTTAGAGAGAAAATTAAGAAAAAGAAGTTCTTTTAAAGCAGTTGTTTACTTTTTTATGGTATTTCTGTATCCCCATTTTACCCACCCATAAGACAATACTTTCTAATTGGCACAAGTTCAGCATGCTCAGAATTGGTACATGAGTACAGAACTGCATAGCTAATAGTTTCATTTAGAGGACCACACACAGTTGCTGCACATGTGGGGGAAAAAAGCTGACAGATGTCCACATCCCCTGGCTCTAAGAATAATAATAACCATCCAACCTAACAGGCTGTGAGCAGGAAAGGCTCTCAGAGCAGTCACCTTTTCCCCTCCCCGAGAACCATGTACATTCTTGCAACTTCTTACATGAATTTTCCTAGTCCAGAGATAGAAGTTATGTATCTGAATAACTTCTATTGTATGTATCTGAATGGCATATGATAAATCCCCTTATGAGAGGAGATTAATTTGTGCTTCTTTATTATACAAAAATAGTATCACTTTCCCCTACAATAATAAAACCTTGAAAGCCACCTCCGTCTCCTGTGAGAGAGAATAAAAAAATGAGAATTCTTTCACACCATAAGGAAGAGTGATGTGATGGTTCAGTAGTATCTGGAATTAGTAGATGAAGTACTTGCTGTCCCACTTCCCTGCCTCACAGAAAGCCTAATTTATTTTGCCACACATGTAGTCTACATCAAGTTTTCAAGGTCTTTTGGTAAGCTTGGGTTTTGATAAGGTGGGTCTAGTTTTTGGCTCTTTCAGTCACAGAAAATTACATGATGTAAACTTGAAGACTAAAAAAAAACCCAGAAAAAAATAAAGAATTATATTTCTTTGGAGAAAAAAAAATCTCATGGGTATGGGATATTACACATAAGCTCTAAGTGCCTGAGACTAGTGGCACTGTGAATTTTTGCCACCCATTACAAGGAAGAATAGCAAAAGCAGAGTTGAGGTATTTGTAAGAGAGACAATACATTATTTACTTCTAAAATTGCATAAACTCAAAAGTTAGAAATACCACTGTCATTTGAAAGTTAGGAGCATCTAAAAACTGTGTGCTTTCACCTGAGGTGTTCCTTCAATTTTTCCCTGACATACTGAGTAGGTTTTGAAATACGCGTCACTGCATGAGATACTCAGGAAGAAATGTTTGTATAGGAAGAGTCATGGTCTTTTAATTACAGACTCTGTTTACACTAATATCACAGCCATCAGCAACTGCATCCATGCAGTGTCAGCAGTAATTAGCACCGAATATATAGGCCTCTACTCAGGAAGAATTGCTGAATGTATGATTTAACAGCACTGGAAGTGCTCCTACATTATCCCACACAATAGCATTTTTAGTATAAACTACAAATGTCTAAAAAGGATTTGCTGTTTAAGTATAGATCCCAGCTTGCTCTGCATTAACCTCCCAAGAAGACAAGACCAGAATAAGTGGAAGACATAAGGTAAAAAAATTAACAGTATAATGCAGGAGCAAATTTCATTTGACAGGAAAATTTTGGTCCCAGTCCCGTTACCTTTCATGCAGTTATGACTGTAGCTATGCTTGTTAAGGAGACAGTCCAGTGTTAAGGCACTGATAAAAGAGTGCTTCAGTGGACTCACTTCTGACTTGCAGTGCAGCCTCAGTTAATGTAATGGAGAGTTAAATCCTCTACATTTCAAAATACTGCAAATTGAATATCACAAGTTATTTGGACTAACTTAGTTACACAGATTTATGCAAGCCTATTCTTCAAAAGAGTATTTTTCCCCTTCAGTGCTAAAAACATCTCTGCAACATTTGTTTATGAGGTCACTGGTATTCAAATCTCAGTTTCTTCTTAGACCAAATTCCTTCATCCTCTTAATAGCATGCAGAACATAGTCCCAAAACCACAGGGAGGGTAATTTCATTTTTATTTCATTTTTAAATAATGGAGCCTTTATGCATTCTGAAATGAAAGTCTGCCTTCAAATGGAGGTTTCTCCTCTTCCCTCAGTCATGGGGTATTGGGTGCAGAAAGCTCACTGAAAGATGGGTGAAAATTGTAAATAATTTAGAAAAAATACCATACACTCTAGAATCTCCTGCTCCTTGCTGAATTTGTTTTGGCATGCAGAGACACTAATGCACCTGTGGAGAGAATGTTCTCCGTAATGGATGACATCTGGTTTGAAGACAAAAGTGGAATGTCAGTAGACATTGTTAAGGGAATGACAGTGGTAAGAGCCAATCCTGCTGGTAGCTGCAAAGAGGTCTCTGAACAACTGTTGGAAAACACATGCAGCTTCCTCAGAAAACTCATCATATATATATTAAAAAAATATCTGCAAACTGCTTACAGAAAATGCTTTAAAAAACCCCAAACCTTCTCTTTTTTTGGTTAGATTTACCCAAAGTTTCTAAGATGTTTTAGAAGCAGTCTTAAAACAGACTTTTATTTCCAGTAGTGGGTAGAACAACAGTACAGCTGTTTACATGGGCAAAATTCTGCTGTATGTATTATTTCTTGTGAAGACGAACATAAGGATAAACTTCCTTGACATTTTTAATACGTTTTGAAGTTATCTTTTGTTCTGCTCTAAATTAAGTTTAGCCATAATAAGTCTAAGGAATTGTTCAGTGTTTTGTAATCTTCTCAATGACTACAAAAGACTTGGATTACTGACTACTTTATGATTAAACACCTGCACAGTCCCCTTAAAATTAGTTTGTTGATGAACTTTGAATCAAGATCGAGATACATTTGAGAATTTGACCCAAAATTAGGATGCAATTTCAGGTTAATGCTTAACTCTTATGAAAATTTTTCAGTTTGTTAGCTGTGAATTTCTCAGAAGTCATCCCCTCTTTGCACAGAAATAGATCCTAATGTTTTAAGGTGGAGCATTCTCTGTATATGTATACTTAAATGTGTATGAATCAAAATATTAAATAAATGACTGATGAAATAAAAAGTAAATAGATTTATCTCTGCTTCTAAAGATCCTACATAAAAGGAATAGCTCTTCATTTGCACTGATGGTATGCCTTATTACTGCATGCCTTATTGTTAGAAATAAATCCAAACCAAATCCATTTATTTCCATTCATTTTTATAGGGAATGCCATGTAGATCTTTTTGAAAGCAAGTAAAAAATACCTAGACTTCTTTGTTATATGTGATTTACAGTTCTTTCCTACTACCTGCCTTCAAGAGCAAGCAAAGGTCTCTTCCTAATTTCTTTTCATATTCTGAGTAAGACCTAGGTAGATAAAGACCCCCCAAAAGTAATAGTGGAAACAAGGCAAGTAGACATTTTTAATTGCACAGTTGTCTAGGTCTTGCAAACCTTGACATAGAAATTAGTTCTGATATTCATCACATTTACCTTTCAGAATTAGCTCCACCATAGCTGTCTGCCTCACCAGGGCATGGCTCCTTTTGTGCTTTGAGGTAGGTATTTGAAGTAGATCAGATGAATCAGATTGTAGTCATGTGTGTTATTCAGTTATTAAGACTGGACTTAATTATTCACAGCAATATTGCCTTCAGAAATATTTGCCAAGTGTAGTTGATGAAAAAAAGATGTCCCAATAGCCCACTCACCAATGCAGCTGTGACAGGACAGTCCAAACGGGGCATAAGGTAAACCTGAAGGGCTTTTGTGTGGCAATCCTTCTTCCTACTGTCTAATGGTCTCCTTAATGTGTCAATATTTCATTTACATTTGTGTGACCGTGCTTTGACAGGAATGCCAATAAAGCCTCCAGTTGCTAAAATCGTTCGGAGTTATTTCTGTGTGTGGGAGTCAATAGGATGCAAACCAGGTGAGAGACTTGGTTGAATCAGGCCATGATAGATGCAGAGTTTTCCAGCAGCTGTCCCAGAAATTTCTGCCCTCACAGCTGTTTGTTCAGCTACACTGAAGACAGGCCACAAGGAGCAGATGGGGGCTGAAGCAGCGATAGCTGGGGTAGTCAGACCGAGGTGGAACATGAGCTCACGCCTTCACTCTTCTGCGGATCAATATGCTGCAGAGCCCCTTGGTAATGACTAAGAGGTTTTGATGGCTCTGTTTCTAAAGATATGTTTCTCCTGCAGAAAGATCAAGAGACTCTCTTCTGTTTCCAAAAGCAGGGAATCTCTGTGATCCTTTGTAAAGATTTTTCTTTTTGTATAGAAAAAGGCAAATATCTCCAAGATATATCTAGGCAAAGTCACTGTGATTTTTGTTCCTCCATGTATGGATATATAGACACAGCAATGCTAATATGATTTGGGAAATGTGTTTTAGGCCCAGTTGTGATAATGAGAAAAGCATTTTGTGAAGGTGGAAGTGAACATGAATTTCTTGCTCTCTTGTCTACAGCAGTGTTAATATATAATTTGTGCAAAATAGCATGTGAAATATTTCAAAACATAAGACCCAATATACTTGTATAACATTAGAGACTGTTTATTTTTTCAGTGGAGTTACATTTTTGAATATGATTAATAGCAGGCAAATAAAATATTTGGAAGTTTATTTGTCTGCATCTCGAAGGCTATACTCACTTATTCAAGAGGCCAAAAGCCCTCAAATGTTTGGAGTAGGCAAACTAAGAGGTTGCATTTGAGTGCTAGCAAATTGAATCATTCCACAGCATTCATTGTTTTGTCCTCTTATTAAGTGAAAAAGTCTAAAACATAATAAGCAGCAACAGAAGGCAGATCCTACATGAAATTTTTTATGCTATTCATAACCTTTTTAGCAACAGGCAGATTTCCAACACAGTGATTTACAGGTGTTTTTCAAGAAACATAATCAAAGTATTATCTCTTCTTTTGAATAAGCCTCTGTTGGAGCAAATAATGAATAGGCTGTTTTCTTCAGTTTACCTATTTTTTTCTGAGTCCCAGGAAACTTAGATGCCAGATATATAACGACACATCTTGTATTTTAAGGTTTAGAAACTTCTAGTTCTTTAACAACTAACATGATATTAATGGTCAAATTTCAGACTATTAATGAGGCTCCTAATATCAGTCAGGAAATTAGATATTAATAATGGACCTGAATCTAACCCAGTGAAATACTCTAGAGCTTTGGGAGCATTCACATTCTGACCTGAATAGAAGAAAAACAGCTTATGTCACCATGAAAGCAATCCAGCAAAGTCAGTTATGTACAGAGCAGCCTGCACATGGTAGCCCAATATTTCAGGTGTACCCCAACGTAATTTCTTTCCACATCTGACTTAACTTTCCAGATGTTTTCAGACCGGTGTGTCTGAGAGGAAGGACAAGTGGAAAGTACTCTTCCTGTCCAAAACATACACATGAGAACCACCTAAAATGAACAGATAACTGAAAAATATATACTGTTAGTTTTGTATATGTTATTAGTCCTGCAAGATATTTAGAGACTAAAACTAAAAATTCTGTTTTTCTGAAGGCCTTGTGAAGGAACTTTTGTATCCAAGTATTTGAACTGTGAGCCTCTCCATTATTTTCTATCAAGTGCAACAGCTCATTCTCATTTTCATGATAGCATCTCATTTTTATTAGTTTACAAAGACTCCAGTACATAAAACATACGCATTAGGAGTAACTATAAAATATACTGCAAATAACTATTTCCAGTAATTGAATACATTGCCTTTGGCTTTAAGTACCAAAACAAGTCTTAAGAAAACTCTTTTCCTACAGGCTGTACTTCCACCAGTCTCTAAGCTGGTCATATAAACTAGCTTTCTTTCACATCTTAGCAATTTAAAGTAAAAGCAATGATAATTTTTGTCTGTTATTGTTGATTAAATGATAGACCCCTAATTCTCAGCATATAGAAACTGTATTCCTTCTCCAGAATAAAATGAAAGCTGGAGAAAATGTGTTTGTTTGAATAATGTGTGGAAGGATGGAGAGTGAAGGACTCTATCCAAACCCAAGTGCAATACACGGGATTTACATGGCCACATGCACTCCTGGGGCTTTTTACTGAAGGTAAATATAGCGTGATTATAAGAGCTAGCAAAATTCAGCTTGCACTTTGACAGAATCAGTCATGTTTCATACTCTCAGATGAAAAACTTCTGTCACAAAGCACTAATCACCCTTTCCATTCAAATTAATTCATAAGACACTGCTGATATATTTACTTCTTTAGTCTGTATTGTATACTGTAACCCCATATCAGTCTGATTTAACTCCCTCGTTCTGCAGTAACCAGAAAGATTCTCTGTATACCCAAAAAATCTAAATAATCCACAGAATTGTATCACTGAGTCTTGTTTGTTTTCTCGTACAAACATAACATTCAGTGATCTAGAGGTGGTGACAACTCCTTGTTTTTGTTGGAGTACTTCTCGGGAATCTCCTTTCCTTTTCATCTCCAGACTACACTTTCCATCTGATTTAATACGATGTTATAGATATTGGGGACCAGGGAATAGGTGAGGAAAGAGGACTGAAGAATTTGTAGAAGATAAATTTCAGGAAATTTGAAAGACAAGCCCCCTTCTCCCCCAAAGAAGACCTGATTCATTTATCCATTCACCAGCCATTTAGAGAGATTCTTTCCTAATTTTTGCATCCCAGTAGTCTTCCATTTTGGTAAAGAATTTTTCTTTAGGAATGTAATGTGTTTTTGTTGGGTATCAGGAAGAAACTTGCATTAATAGCAATCAGTTTGGCTTTTCTGCTGTCCTTATTTCAGTATCAAATGTGTAGTGAAGTGGATTAAATGTTTAGATTTTCGCTGTGTTTGATTTTAAGTCAATATATTGGTTACCCCAGCTTACCAGTGGCACAGTGTAGAAAAAAAGCTATAAAGATCTATAGGGATGTGAGGTTTTGATAGATTTTGTGCCCACTGGAGAAAGCTAAAGTCTCCAAAATAACAAATGTCAGATTCTTAGGTTTTGTTTGGTAGCTTAGCTGTTGGTTTGGTTTAGGGTTTTTTGTTTAGGGGTGCGGGGGGTTGTTTGGGTTTTGTTGTTATTCTTCTTCTTTATTTTTATTGGCATTAGCTTCACCTTTGTCTTGTACAGAAAATGACAAACATTTGGGGATTGACTCATGCCTGTGGGCATTTGAATAAGAATCTTCCCAATTTTATAAATGATACGGTGTGCTTCGTTACATGAAAATTACTTAAAATATGAATCTGTTTTAGTTAAGAATTTCAAGAATTTTCAGTTTACACATTGTCTGAGAAATGCTTTCATTAGGCTGGCTAGGCCAGGGCCCCCAGTGAGAAGGGCTATGAAAAACACTGCCTGCCCATTAGAGTTTTCTCTATGAACAAGGTTCACATTCATGAAACAGAAAAACACAATCTGACCACATGAGGAAGTGACCAGAACAGGCATTTATTTCTGTTTGTGTAGTGCCCAGCACACCCCTAGCCCCGGCTTTAAATAGTGGGTTTTGGCCATGGTAATTTAGGTGAGAAATAACCACAATTCATCTTCTTTCAAAACTTCGGTGTAAAGAATATTGAACTTTGTTCACCTGAGGGTAGAATTAAGAGGTGACTAAGTGTTATGCAAAACATTAGATTGCAGATAACTTCAGAGGTGGTTTCTAGGAACAAGGGACATTTCCACTGCCTAACCTAGGTACTGGTGTTAGTCTGCTGTGCAGTGTTTATTACCTCCTGTCAATAGTTACTTTTTGGAAAAAGTGACTGTAGGACACTCATCTCCTCATTTAGATAGATACTTTGTTTAGGTGTGTAGCTGTCGGAAGCCATTTCATATTTGCCCACAGCTCCTAGTTGGCTGTTCTGGTGCATCACCATGATTTGGTATATCATACTACCAGAGGAATAAAGGCATTTGAGTTGTGGACTAGATATGCAGACAATCCTTTCTTAATACTTCTTCCTTTGGAATCTTTCTTTTGAAACTAATTTATTCAATTATTTTAGCACTCAACAGCTTCCTACTGAAAAAGAAAGGTCCTTTGTCCTTGACCTGACCCTGCAACAGTAAGGAAGAAAGCTCTTCCCATCTAGTGGGATTCTTTCATACCTGTTAGTGTTACTTTCCTTCATTTAAAAAAAATAAAAAAAAAAAGAAAGATATTAAACAGTAAATCAGCTCTGGAAGAAGGAAAAAGATGTGTGAAAATACTTAATGAAAGCTAATCACTGTATACTTTATAGGTATAAAGTAAGCCTTAATCATAACCCTGCTAGGTGCTACCTTTTTGTCTTAACAAAAATTAAGTGTTTCAATAATACGAGGCTATTATATTGGTTGTGTTTACACTATGGAATTACTAAAATTAACCAAGAACTCTATGCCCCCTCTTAAGTGAGCTGCAAGCTCACTGTTTTTTGTGTTGAATATGGTGCTAGGTGTAAGCAGGGTATCATAAACTGAAGTCAGGTTTTATGAGCCCTAACAACATGAGGACTGACAATACAGTGCCCTTCATTTAAGGAATAGGTAAATTCTAAAAGCAATTTGAAATTTGTAATAGCTGAAAACATCAGCCTAGTTCAGATTCCATGTTTCTCTTTGCCCTAAAAAGTAACATGTTGCACTTCTTCCATAGCAAAATTATGATTAAAGACTCTTCACCTGGGAAAATTCAGATCTTCACCATAAACATAATGGTGCTTCAAAAGGGAACTAATGATATAGTTTATGAATTTTAATTTCTGTTTTAAAAGTCAGCAAATGCACTTTCTATAAATGTAAACCATCTGTTGGCACCTTCTAAAAGACTAGAATTCAGTTCATCCAAGTATGAATTATTTATTTAGGATTTTTTCCCTAAGTAAGCTCTAGGTTTTCTTTTTTTTTTTCCTCTCTCTTCCATAATAAACCACGTTTCTGTGTTATGTTAAGTTTCAAAGTCAACGCATTCATAATGGTGACTTATACAATGTGAAATGTTTTGAATTAGGATTGCATCATAAAGGTAGTAGAGAATAGTTTCTGTGGAAGCATAGTTTGCATCACATTAAAGTGCTTTTAACGGGTATTTTTGGTTTCAAGTAGCATAAATGTCAGGTAAAGAGTAAGGCAATGGTGGAGTTGCCACTGTAGGTGTATCACAATTCCTTGGAAAGGTGTGTTGCTTTCGTAAATCTCTACAAGCTAAATGAGAGCATATTTCTGTGTAGATTTGATGATTAATTTAACAAGAGCTGGAGTAAAATTGTAGGAATACACTTCCAATAAGCATCTATATTGAAACAGAGGTGTGTTGATGACTCTTTCTTTGGTAGAAATTCAGCACAAAGTGCAGCTCCAGATCCTAAAGAAGCTGTGGCTGGCACTTGCTAGTTTTATGACACTTCCATCTCACACGGTTTATTTATTTATTTATTTATTTTGTGGCAGCTGTTCTTGATGAGATATATTTGGACACTCGGGAGAGGAAGCAGAAACAGATGATCTATCTTGTTGCACTTTGCTAATTAGAACAATTCCCAGTGACCTCCATCTGCATAGTTTCAATTTTGTCTTTGAATCATGAATCAACAAACATTTTCTCTATTTGATATCCCACTGTTCCTTGATGCTGTGAACAAATAGTATGTTAGCCTTGTCTTTCATTTTTCCAAAGAAAAACCTGTTTGCTAGGAATTGACATTTACTGCAATGCAACCTGTAGAGACTTGTTTGGCAATGCCAATGACCACAGCATTGAACATTAACCAGTTTTGTCACAGCACGATGGGTGCTAATGGCAATCATTTAACTGCTTTAAAAACCAACCTTATTACACATCTTATTTCCATTAGAGCTTTGTACCTGTCATTCAGTGGCCTGTCACACTCAGTCTCCAACCATTTCCTGTCTTTTGTAAAGTCAGTCTCTCTGTTGCTCGTATTTTTCTGTTCTTTTACTAGATTAATGTGAAGCATTTAATATCCCATAGATGTTTCTGTCACTGCTGTCAATTACAGCATGCAAAGGGATGAGGGATTTTGCTGAAAACACAGATAAGTAAAAATTCATTTTGGATTGGAAATGTGTGTTACTTCATGACCGGCTTTCAAAATCTATGTGCCCCTCAGCTGTGGTTTCTTCATGAATCCTCTGTAAGTTAATGCCAGGAGTTGTCTTCTCATTTCTTACCTGTTTTTGTATTTGTATAAAAGTTGAACTAAGGTGCGATGAGCGGTACCTTTTACTGATTGCATATTTTCTCATAGGGTGTGATCAGTTTTCTAGGTCTATGTTGTGATTTCAGGATCACTTAGGGGAAGCTTGGGAAGTGAAAACTCATATGTATTTAAGCACTTTGAGACTCATACAGAGTCACCATCTGGGACCACCCATTTCTCTCCATTTGTTGGAGAGAGGACTGTTACCTGTCATTCAGGTGTTAAATGCCTAAAAGAAACTGAAATGAAGGTGTACTTGCTCTTGCTCACTTGCCCCCTCTCCACCCCCCTACTTCGACAGGTTTTGTTCCCTGAAATTGTGTATATATTTTGTTTTAGATAATTACTCTGAGCTGTTGTTTTCTAAGTTCTTCAGGTGCTTCCAAAATTATTTTTTCCAACCACATACGTTTGTTAAAATAAAAGCCAGTGTGATACCATTTCAATTTCAAACTAGATTCAACTCTATGTAGAACTTGATTGGGTTAAATAGTTGTGTGTGTCCATAGCTTTAAGAATACTACTATGTTGTATTATTTTCAATTTATGTTCACTGGATTTGCATAGGTACTAAATGTTCTTCTAACTACTTGCATCAGTTTCTCAGATGTAAGACCTCATCAATTAGTTAATGTAATTTAACTGTTGAATATGCTTTGTAGTTAGAGATCATATTGTCATAAAACCTGACAATTCATTTAAATATGCATTATGAAAATTATGTAAATAAGATCTTCAATTAAAAAAAATAAATTTAATAGTTTTTATTCTCTTATAGTGTTTTTAAAATGTTGAAATCTATTTATGGTGTTTATAATGCAATTTAAAGAAATCCAAAACACATAATTGATTATAGTTATTATTTATATGATATGATAGATTTGCGAGAATCAAAATAAAATGTTTCGATGTTATTAAAGCAAAATATTTTCATTTGTTTAGAACACATTTTGTAAGAATTTTAGGAAAATTTCAATATTTTCAATTTCTATTCCAAAAGCTGGAAACGTTCTTGCCTACATGCTGAAATTATAAGTTGACTACTAGGTTTTCAGTCTCTTCTCATTTTGGTTTTGGACCCTACACCGGTAAAATTTGCATTTCTTTTAGCTGACATTTATGTGGTTTTTACCTTTGCTAACATGCTTTGAGACCACATTTGCACAGCACAGCAATCTTTTAGATCAAATAAATGAGAGAATTACCCAAATTGTCTTCTGTTAATTGGTGTGAGTAGTTTTTACTTACTTCAGGACAATTGCTCAGTGAGTAACAAAGACACGCTGGCAAGCTCAGGAAGAAAATAGCTTTTATTTAATCCATTTTCTTTGTTATTTCATTCTCCCGCCCCTTCCTCTGGAGAAGAACCAAAGTTAGTGGGGCAAGGGATTTGCAATTTGAATTTTGAGGAATCATTCCATATCATGTATGCAGCAACCACAGAAACAAAACGGAGGATAACACGCCGCGCGGTTGCACGGTCTCCGTCCAGTTCATCCTTTAGATGGGAAGAGAGCTGCTCCGCCCCCCGGAATGTGAGCCTGCTCTCCCGAGAGAGCGGCAGAACTCCGTGCGCCGCCGTTGGTCCATATTTGTCAGGATAACACATGCCTTCTGCCTTCACCTCTCTGCCTGCCCAGAGATGCTGCTGGCTGATGCACAGGGCTGGCGGCCAGCAGAGCCCGAGCTGCGCCCTGGCCGCCTTGGGGGAAGCAGGGAGTGTTTTCTCGTGAGAGCTCTGCATTCAGTGGCATCTGCTATTATCTTAAGTGAGTTTCTACATAAACATAAAGTCAGAGGCAGCTTCCCAGTGCTATAGGCATTTAACTTAAACATTTATCGTTACACTATAGCAACTGTGCGAGGCCAACATCTCTCAGTCTAGTTGGCTCAGCGGCTTGTTTTGTAACACTCTCAGAGCTGCCAGCTCTCAAGACATTTGGTGTTTTTCTTCAGTCCCCAAATCATGGAATCATGTGACACAGTAAGAATATCTTTCATTTTATGAAAAAAAAGGGGGGGGTGGAAAACAAAACAACAAAAAAGCCCTGAGACATGAAAGAATATTTTTAACCTTTCTGAGCACAAAGAAATGCTTGGAAATACTTCTCTCATGAGGACTTAAACCTGAATTAAAGGACTCTTCTTCCAAGCTGCATGTTTGTGTTTTTAAAAAAGTCTCATTCTGAGGGGGCAGACAGATGATTTCTTGAACAACTGAGGATGTGTATTCTGCACTGGAGATACATTAGGTGTTCTTGGGATGGAGCCAGAAGAGTTCTTCTCTTTCTTCTGTTTATTGAAGAGCGTTCATGTCTTTGGGTAGGAGGTCTCCTTAAAATTTACTGTCACTGACATTTCTATTGAATTTAGATGGTCTAACTTTGTATTCAAATACTATTACTATTGATTTGGGAAGTCATAGTAGGAGTAGTTATATTTTAGGTATTAGCACTCTTCTGAGGTCACCAATTACATTTTATGGAGGGTTAGTTTTCCTCCATTCTGTTAGTGATGTAAGTTATGAATAATCATAAGTTATTTCTTAAAAATTTATTTCACATTTTAAGGCATCAGTGGGTTTGGAGTTCTGGTGAAAGCCTGGCTTAAATTGCCAAGGATGAAGGCTTGGTAGTTCTCTGCCTATTTTGAAAAAATAACCCATGCCTAAACAGAAATCTTGGATGCTGCAGATATGAACCTTGGTCCTATGAAGATAGAATCCAACTCCTCAAATGCAGTCAGACATTGCAGCCAATAATCTCTACTGTAGAAGGATGAGCATGTAGCCTGAATTCTCTCTTCTCTAACACAGTCTAGAGACCACTGCAGCATAAGAACCATTTCTTAAAATTGTTCTGGCTTAGAGGATTTATTTAGCCTAATATCCAAACCTAGATTGCTCGGAAATTTGCAGAAATATCATTTTGTAGAAGATGAAGTCAAAATTTGTATCCACAAGAGACTAGTAATAGTGAAAGAAAATTATGTCAGCCTGCAGGGCAGGTCATTGACTGAATTAAACAAAATCTATTTCGTTTCTTGCCTACACTGAACTGAAGAATGTAGATTTATGTCACATTTGGACTTTTATGGAGATGTGTGTGGAAATGTACAAATTACAAATGTTCAATAATCCACTGCAATTTGTTATATTTTTCTGCCTAGTTATTTTACAGCTGTTATTAGTACAATAGTGTGCCACACAGTATTTTATTTCTATTTCCTTTCTTTCCTTACTTTTTATATTGCTTTTGAAGAAAAGCATTTGATACCCTTTGTCAAATATCTGCTTATGATTTTTCATCCTTTGTCAGTTTTGTGTGTGTGATGCCATGTGGTCGTTTTATCAGACGATTAGCAAGTTTATTTTTCCTGTAACATTTTCTGAGACTAGAGAAATGGCTTATGCAATAGGGTGTCCACTTTAATAAGTACATATATGCATGCTCAGCTCAAAAAATTGTTTTCACTAAATGCATTTTAGCACAATAGTGATTTTTTTTTAGATGAAAAGAGGAAGAATAACTGCTGTATAATCAAACGATGTTACTTATTCCTTGATCCAGTTCTTTCTCTGAATACCTATGGTGGCTGCCTAACAGATATGGCAAGAATTCTCACATGATAAGTGTCAGTACCTGAAACGGGATTGCTTCTTTACATCAGGCAAATTATGGTTGCCTTTATATGTCTTGAGTTACAAAGTCTCTATTCCCCCTGAAACTAATCATAGCTCAATTAATATTTCTATTTATCTTACTTGAATTTGTTTCAGAATCCTCCTTTACTTACTCCTCTTGTAGCATTTTCTGCTTTAGGTTCAAATGTTTATTTCATAAATTTATTTCAGAAGGAAGTTGATGCTTTTAAAATTACTTTGATTTTGTCTTCTTTTAGTTATCTTTGAATGTTTCCATTTTCTTGCATTATAAAACAGTGCATCAGCCTAGTTAGGAAGTCCTGTATTTAGAGGAAAAGCGAAGATGAGAACTTACGATGATAAAGTAGGACAAAACTATGCTGATGTTCATATGAAAAAGATTTACTATGGAGAGGCTGAAGCATCTCTTTTGAGCTTAGTGATATTTACATAAACTTCCCTGAAATCATCTTTTTACATAAAAGATTGCAGGTAAAAAGGTAAAAAAGGACAATATGTATAAGGAGATATTTGTTGCCTTTATAGAGAAAAGCTAGATAGCCTCTAAGGTGTTTTATGTCCCTTGACATCAGAAATCTGTTATGATTTCTGTCTTAGATCCCAGGCATTTCTCATTTATCATGCTTTTGAGCCTAAAACTTCCTGGCTAACAGTTCTGGACATTACTTTTCTCTGGCAGCAGCAATAACCTTCCCTAAACTGAAAAAGCTTGGGGTTCAAGCTCCACTTCATTTTGTGTTCTCATACAGTTTCTTGGCTTGATTGCTTATATAAGTTTAAAAGAACTCAGCAAGTTGGAAACAGGAGCCACAAATACTATATTAAAAGAATGCAGTGGCTCCTGCACCATTTACACTGTAGGTGAATAATAGACTGGTGTGTAAACAGATGCAAGCCAAAGATGAATGCAAAATGAATGAGGACAAGAAAACAGGATTAAAGATAGGAAAATAAGATTTGGGAATATTTAATCATTTTTCTGAGAAAATACTGTGCCAGTGACACAGCAAAACTCTCTTCACTGTCGTATAATCAGAATTTCAGAAGGTTCTTTCTGCTTTGGGTATATATTTGAAAAAAGAAAACAACAAAATAAGATAAAATCTACATAGGAATCTACATATGCAATTACTGAACTTTTTTGGTGAGGGTTCAAAATTAGCCATTCATCAGATATGTAGTCCTAGGTTATTACTAGACCAAACAAGGTTCTGCTTTGTGAACTCTGACGAATAAAATCAGACAAAGAAAAATATCTTAAAAGAATCATGTCTGTAGTCAAAGTAAAAACCATTATCTTGTGTTTTAATAACTAAAACATTGCTTAATTCAAATTTAGTACCATCACCAAAGCATGAAGGAAAACAAAGGGAAGACACAGAAAGAGAAGGCAGGCAAAGGAAAGATACTTACACAGAAAATGTGCAGAAAAATAACACTAGCAGTGAAGAACTGAGGTGTGTGTTATTTCTATCATGCTAGTTTTGTGATGTTGAATTTAAACAAACCGATAGGGCTCACTTGCAAGTGTTTTGAGTTCCATAGGATTCAAGAGAGTTTAAGCTGTTGACCTGCATACCATTCTGTGACTGTCTCAGACAGAGAGGATTGAAAGTCATACTAAACCCTAACACAAGGAGCAAGAAGAAATACCTTGCTTTAAGTCATTTCAGTGTAAGAAAAATGTGGTTTGAATTGCTCAAACATTTAAACCTTATGTTGTTTCCTTCAGCTAAAGACTTCCAGGCAGGGAAAGTTCATCTAAGTAGGCACAAAGCATGACTGCAGAAATATTCCCTCATCAAAAGATACGCTATTTTGTTGTGTATCTGTTCTTCATAATCTTCATCTTCTCTCCAGTCTATAGAAATCTGTGCTGTGCTAATTCTGAAATAGTTTGTAGTTCTTTCTGTAATTCTCATGAGTAGAGTACTCTACTTTTGCACTGAGGTCTAGAAGCTGATTGATAAATCTATGCTCAGCAATATAATATTCAACTATTTTTATAATAAAGTATAATATTTAATAAATGCATATTTCTCTTTTACCCACAGTAGGTTTTTCACAGTTAAGAGACAAACTCTTTTTTTTAAGGAATTGTGCTCTGATGGGCATGTTGAGACTTGAACAATTAAAATCCCATTTTAATGATTCCTTACTGTCATCATTAGAGTTGGATAAGCATAGCAGCATTTGCTGTAGTGTTTCCACATATGTACATTTCAGACTGAAAAGTGCAGTGCACAGTCCTTCAGGACCATCACTAAAATCACTCGACTCAGCATATTTGACACCTTAATAATTTTGACACCAAGTTTTTGTAAAATTAGCAGCAGTGTAAATTTAATGGGACTGACACTATAAAAGAAAAATAAAACAGGCAGTCTAGAAACATTTCTGTGCAATTTAGGCACATCTCTCATGTTTACTGTCATAAAATTTTTTGGCTGCATAGAGAAGTCAAATTATCTACAGGAAGCTAAAAATTAATAAACACCTCTTTAAGTATGCAAGAATAGATTAGGTCTTTTCAGGAGAGGTGAAGGCAGCATTAGACAAAGCAATCTACACACACATATGCACATAGCCCATTCTGTTCCAGTTTAACCAGTGGAGATTTTGCTGTTGCATGAAGTAGGTGCTAAACCAAAACTACAATCTAAATAAATACTTCAGTCATTCAGTTTTATCTTGTTATAGACCTTCTTACTTTTAAGAAGAATACAAAAAGGCAAGATGTCTGTGAAAGCTAAGGAGATATGTCAGTGCTGGACTGGACTCTCCCAGTGCCTCCAGATGGCATAGAGACAGCAGCAGGAGAATACCTGTAGTCAGCTGGTCACAGTAAACCTATAGGTCTTCTGGCCTCTCCTTTAGTCTCTGTATGAGCTGGGAGAAAATCCTCTGTGGTCTGTCCTTTTGCACCATGACCTACTTTCAAAGAGGTTATACCCACTTTCAAGAACTTATGACATAAATAAGATTGGTGTGCCTTTCAGTTTACTGTTCATAGTAACAGATTCCTACACAGGATGGCATGCAATATACAGAGTTTTGTAGCGTTTTCAAAAAAAACATTATCTCAGACCATTTCTACTTGGCAGATGACCAAAAGTCATTTTCATTAAACCTGGTTTGTTTCCTGTGTTTCAGAGGGATGGTTCTGGCCATATGCAAGTTTGCATGAACACAGTATGTACTTAAATAAACAGAAAGGCAAGGACATAATTGTTACTGTGGCTGCTTAATTCAACATTAGGATTTATAAAAATCTTTCTACACTTTGAATATGTAACTTACCCACTTGAGGAGTGGGTGCTGCCATAACCAGGCTGTCAGTTGCTGGTGGGTATCCCTTGGTGCCTCTTTGAAGTTCCCCATCTGATTGCATCTTTGCAACAATCTCTCTGCCTTTTCCTTCCATTTGCTTGATCATTCTGTGCTATCGTAGCATATCCCTTGCTACTTTCATGGCACAACCCCATCAATCTTCACAAATTTTCTCAAGGATTTTGGACCACATTGCCTTTGGGATCACTGTTTTCTCCACAACAAAAATTAGTCCACCTTGGCTTCGTAGCTGACTTGGTTTAGCCTAGGTGCATGATTCCGGGATGATCATATAAACCCTCAGATTAAGAGAGCATAGGTAACCTTGTGCTGTCTTCAGGTTTGACATTTAAACCCTGGAGATTCACAGAACTTGGATGAACTAAGCAGTTTTATTAAATCTGTTTTCAGGCACGTTGATTTTTATTATCTTGGATCTGTCCATTAATACGACTGTGTTGCCAATTTCAGTAATTTTCTTCAGCCTTCTTAATGGGACAGTATAGAAGTTTTTGAACACACATCCTGCTTCCCATTCCAGTTAGAGCATGCTGCCAATTCAGAGGCATTAGAAGGGAGCACTGGGACTTTAGCTACCCAACATCCACTGTTTTTTTAGAGGGGTGGGTTTAGTGCTGTATTTCTTTTCGTGATTACTGATCAGCAATATGTGTTCTCTTTCAGTCAGTGGCTTTCTTTTGATTATTTTTCTTAAGCACAAAAAGTATCTCTTGTGATTACAAACAAAGTACAAAATCTGAATCAGAAATTCCCCAGGTGTCTTATGCTTTCTTAATATTTTCTGGTAATTATAACAACTTTTCTTATTATGGAAATTATACAGCTCTTTTACAGTGGCATAAATATTCTGAAACATGGAATGAAACAGAAAAACAAAGTACTGTCACAATATGAACTGTGCAGCGACAGGCAAGGGATACTATATTCAGAATTTGGCTTTGTGATCTGACTTAGAGAATTTTTCTACTTGAAAGAAAAAAAGGTTTGCATTCTCAAGTTTTTAATGCATTTCTTAAACCGTTCCCCCTGTGTGAGAAAAAAACTAATGTCAAATGGGTCTGTTCCTAGTAGCTAAATAATTAGTCTTTCCTGGATGCACAGTTTGACAGTATGATTCATCTTGTGCATTGGAAAAAGAAATTTGCACAAAGACACATATCCAGTGTCTGGAAAGAGCCTGGCTCAATCTTCTTTGTGCCCTCCTTTCAAGTATTTGTACACATTAACAAGAGCCCCTGGTGCCATCTCTTCTCCAGGCCAGAGTGTCAGCTCTCTCAGCCTTTCTTCATTGGAGAGATGTTCCAGTAGCTTCATCACTTGGATGGCCCTGCACTAGATCCTCTGCAGTGTGTTCATGTCTCTCTTGCAGCCCAGGACCGAACCCAGCACTCCAGGCAGAGCCTCACCAGTGCTGAGTACTGGGGGAAGGATCACCTCTCTGCATCTGCTGGCATGATTATGCCTAATGGAGTCCAGGATACCACTGGCCGTCTTTGCAGCAGGGCCACATTCCTGGCTCATATTTAACCTGGAATCCTTCAGGACTCCCAGGTGCTTTTCTGACAAGCTGCTTCCAGCTGGCTGGGCCCCACATGTGCTGGTGCCTGGGGTTGTTCCTTCCCAAGTGCAGGACTATTACTTTGCCCTGAAGAATTTCATGAGGTTATTTCACAGCTCCTTGGCCGTGGTTTATGAAGACTTCTCAGCATCTGAACAAAGGGTTCACATTCTCTCATGGTGTGTCTAACAAGGGGACTTTGCATGGCTGTAGACCCATATACAGATTTCTACTTAGGCTACCCTAAAAATGGAACCTAGGAACCGAGGAGATGTAAATAGCCTGGTGTCACAGCATATACAAAGTAAAACTATCAGCCTGGAAGTGGCACAAGGACTTTTTCTGGAGGCTTTTTCTAAGGTACTAGTTAATCTCGGGAAGTGAACACCATATCCCAAAGTGTTGGTGGCCATAAACTTCTCCTCTAACATGATAGAGTCAACATGCTTGGCTACACTTCTGGCTGTAAATTAAACAGAGGAAAGCATCAAGTCCTGGTACATGCTTATTACCAAGACTACTGCCTTACGGAAACTAACTTTCCATGATAATGTCTGGGTGCAGGCCAGGGACTGTTCCCAATAGGCAGTACTGACAAAGCTATACTGTTATCTGAGAAGAGAGATTTAACTGTATGGAAGGAAGCCATTCTGTGCCAGTTAGCCCCAGGGCCAGAAAACCTGACCTTGTTTAGTTTAGCATTACAGACAGAATACTTTGCAAGGCAAGAGGAGGATAAGACGAAATGCAGAGAATGCAGTTGGTCCGTGGGTATAGCAGGAGGGTTGAGATCTACATGCGCAGATTATATTTATTCTCAGATGATCCAGTAATGCACAGATCCAGTCCTTATGATCGCTTAAGCATGGTCTCAGATCCTAGAAGGGATTTCTTTAAAAGATCCTTGCTTAGTTTGGAAAGCCTGAGAACATGAGGATAGCTTCCAGTTCCTCAAAGCAGAAGGGGATCACCTGTTTTGTATGTACATGGAGAACAGAACAACGAGTAAGTGGCTTAATTTCTGTCAAGAAATTCAGCTAGACTAGAAAATCTTTGTAATGTTAATGAGAGCAAGAAGTTAGAATAGACTGCTCAGGGAGGTGAGGGAGGATTTGTTGCAGTAAAGCTGTGAGAATGAGTGAGTGGCATAGGGGCTTCTGCAAGTCTGTTTTGTTGGGGTGTTTTTTGTCTGTGGGTCTTGACACACATCTGTAGTGGTAATTTTTAAGATTTGTTGTAAAAATGTTGGTTGCAAGGAAGCATCAAATTCCTCCTGCTGTTGTGGCTTGAAAATTTCATCCTAACAGTGCAGTGCCTGCTTCCTAAGGTACAGTTCTGTAGGCTGAGAAGCCTTCATCCAATACCTCACCATCCAGAAGCTGTGTGAGGACAAATCTAATTTTACACCTAGAGTGTATATCCAAGCTGCTCTTTATACCATGCATCCACAGTGCTCCATTTTAGGCCCTGAGCTTTTCAACATCTATATAAATTAGTTGGATGTGGGACTGGAAGGGATACTAAGCAAGTTCACAGACAATACAAAACTGGGATGACCCTAGAGAGGGAAGGAGGCCCTGCAGAGAGACCTCAGCAATTTTAGGGCTTGGNGGCAATGAAGATGGTGAAGGGTCTGGAGGGGAAGCCGCAGGAGGAGGGGCTGAGGTCACTTGGTTTGTTCAGCCTGGAGGAGACTGAGGGGAGACTGGACTGCAGTTACAACTTTCTCATGAGGGGAAGATGAGGGGCAAGCACTGGATTCTTCACTGTGGTGACCAATGGCAGGACTCAAGGCCTGAAGTTGTGTCAGGGGACATTTAGGTTGGATATTGGAAAAAGGTTCTTCATCCAGATGGTGTTTGGGCACTGGAACAGGCTCCCCAGAGAAGTGATCACTGCACCAAACCTGACTGAGTCCAAGGAGCGTTTGGACAATACTCTTGGATACACTGTGTCACTCTTGGGGATATCCTGTACTCCTGAGGGCTAGGAGTTGGACTCAGTGGGTCCTTCTGACTCAGTTATTCTGTGATGCTGTGATTGCTTTAATGGAGACAGGCTCTCTTAATTCTGCTTTACTTCCCTCAGTTTGAAGCCCTGAATAAGAGCGGCTAATGTCAAGTCAATGCATTGACAAGGGTAGAGAAGAGGAGCAAAACAAAATTTGTGTCATTTGTTTTCTACATTTACACATTTCCTGCTCTAATTCGATTATACTTTTTTCCACTGTGGATCACTGATGTATCTTCTGGTTTTCGAGAGTTATTTTCTGTTTTCTTTAGGAAGTCACAATTCTCATTCAGAGGGCAGGACCTCTCAGGGTAGGCATTAACTATTATAATCTCAGTGTATTTCTAGAAAGTAATTTGTGTTACTGATCATAGCCCAAAAGCAGTTTCCAGAATGTTTATATTAGATTTAGTGTCTTTACGTATTAGCAATTTCAGTTTTTACTAAAAAATAACGAGATTAAAAATTTACTATCATAACAGGCAGGTTCCTATCACTTCTACAACAATCTGTGGTATTAAGATGATAATAGCTGCATTTTGTGAATTAATTCAGCTCATGTGGCAGGGGACAGTGGCTGGCTTTGCCAGAGCTCTAGAGCAACAACTTTGTCTTTGTCCTTCAATGTTGTTAGCCTCCTCATTTGCTTCCTTTAAATTGAGGAAATAATCAATAATGCCAGCTGCAGCTGTTTCTGTCCCTTTGTCTGCCAGCCAATCAGTTTCAATTGCAAAATCAAAATCACAAAGAAGCCTGCAGTCATGGAATTAGTGAAGCACAGAGACTTATGACATAATACAGTCTCTAAGCTTTTAAAACTAGAAATTCTGCAATGAGAGCTAGGTAAGTCCTTTTACCTCTCTGCCTTCTTTCTCTCTTCATGCAAATACACATATAGAAACACACCTACCCATATGGACATGTTTTTGCTCTATTAGACTAACGTACGTGACATTTGAAAGCTTGTTTGGGTGGGCTTTTTTTGTTTTCTTTTACTGTTTCTCGTTGGTTTCATTTTTTACAACTTCAAAAAGATGTCTGCGGTTGTAGCTGATGTTTAAAAGGAAACATTTGGATATTGCACTTCCAAATGAAAACTTACAAAGCAGAGCTGCATGACCGGATTTGTATGCTGGACTGTTCTAGAATAAAGTGACTGTAACTTAAACCATAAATGCATACAGATAGACTTATCCCCCTGTTCTGGTCATACACAAATAGTTCTAGGTGCCAAGGTCTATACCCTCGCTAGTAAATATGCTAACCTGGAAACACTTACTTTATTTTAATACATTCAAGGGAATTTTGAGACTTGGGGGTTTTTTCCTTCTAGTGTTGTGCTGCTCACCTGGAAGTTGAAACACTACTCTTAAGAGCATAATCATAAAAACCATGCTTCCTGGTTAAAATACTAAAAGGTAATACAGGAACAGGTTTTTATGGAGGTTCCCAGAACCTGTAGTAGAGGCAAAGAGAGCCAGGATTCCCAAGATGTTAAGGTGTGGTTAAGTTCAGCAAACTGGAGGAGAAGCAACTTGATGGCTTATATGTCTTCATTAAAATAGTTTCATGAGAGGGAATGTGCTTATGCCCTGTGTGCTCAATATAAACTTTCTGCCATGACATTTGTTTCTAAAAGCAATTCAGTCTGAATTTTGCCTTCTAAAATTAAAAATTTTATCCATAATTAGGATAGTATTTTGAAGAACACATCAATAGCACTCCCAAATCCAAGAAGTCCAAATAGCATGCCGTATTGTTCCTCTGCCAGAGCTCACAGAACAGCTTTTATGGTCATTTATTACATGCTTCTCTGATAGAAAGAACAGTGAAATCTGTGCTAAAGTAGCCCCTCTGAATATACTCCTGTCTCCTGTCAGTGCTCTGTAAAAGTGCTCAGGAAACTCAGATCTGCACCAGGTGGGAAGCCATGAATCCCAACAGTGCCTGTACAAAGTTAAACCACATGAACTCTGGTGTTTTCTGAATTTTTATTGAGAAGAGAGATATTTATTCATAAATACAGAGATAGAAGATGAAATGGCAATATTCAGCTCTACTTGAAAATTATTTTCAGACATCTGGAAGTGAAAATACAGTGACTTTTTTCCCATGTAGATCTAACAGTATTCACAACTGTTATTGCCAGTGACTGTTGCAATACGTTTTTAAACAGGGAGTTTATTTTTGACTGATCTCGTTCATACTGAGTTTTAGTGGTTTATTCTTTGCTGAAATCTTTACTTGCTCTTGCTGCAACATGGTTTCATATGCTAGAAGCAGTCTAAAATCTGATACTATATGAAGGTTTGTGATTTTATTCACCAATGATTCAGTTAATCTTTATTCAAATATTGAAGTCAGAAATCCTCAGCATAAAGGCCAAATAGTTCTGAATGTTAGTGTTGTATGAAAAATGACTTAGGAAAAATGTATCCAAGTAGCTACTGTTAATTTTTTTTTAATTTGAATTGTGTTTTCTTAATATAAATAAGTTTTCAGGGAAATATCTCTTTGGGGGCATAGGAGGAGTGAAAATATCATTATAAATTAATGACTATAAAATAATCTATTGAGAACTTTATAGAAACTATAATACTATACTATACTATGAAAGCTAGACAATTAAGGGAAATTATTTCAAGTATTAAGTTTCAATAAATGTCAAGAAGAAAAGTTTCATAGCATTTTCAGAAAATGTGAACTACCAAGAATATTTTGTGTAGCAAAGGTATAACTACAAGCAGTGTGAATCCTGTGAAACAGAAAAATTATGTAATCCAGAAATTTGAGGGTTACTGTCACTTGTGTGATTATCAGTATCTAAGCTCTTTTAGCCTTTTGCATATTATTCCTTGAGAAACGTCATTACGCTATCTTATGAATTTATTGTAGGTGGAATTTAACATAGCATATTATAATAATGTTACAAGTACCTTATTCTTGCTGAGTCCATGGACTGTAGGTCTCTTCAGCAAAGTGCTGTATCCTATGTGGGGATAGCCTTAGAGAGCAACAGAGATGCTCTCATCCTTGTCTGAGTGCTTTGCTGTATGCATCACCGATTCTCCTGTTACTTTGTATGTTGCAGCACTGAGAAACAGGTTCTTTTCCTATTTCCAAACTGCAATTGTGTCTTTTACCTTGAGTATAATCTTCATTTATGTTACAGATCTTTAACACTTTATCACTCTTTTGGAATTTGACTTAATGTTGAAGATTTTAAAGTGGTAAAAATAACATGCCATATGTCATTCTTGTTGTTTGGAGAGGATTTTTATGTTTGTTTGTTTGTTAAGTTAAATGCATCTGATTTGTGCAGACATTTCAAAAAGTGATACCATAAAAATGGGTGTTTCATCTCTTTAGTTTGGATAGAATAGAAGCTAATAAAAATTATAACGCTGTGGAGCACATGCACAGTTCCAGACCAAAACCACGTGACCCAACTGAAGTTTGGTTAGTTGAGCTAGCAAAGCAATAGCTGAGTAGCTGAAATTCTGGGAACCTAAGGTCCTTTAATCCCCCATAACATTTGTTAAACAACCCCTTGTAAGTTTGATTTTTCCCTGGGGGAAGAGAGGAGGAGGGAAGCACTCACATATATATGCACAATCTAATTCTACAGTTGCAAATGCAAGCTTACTTAAGCAAATCAGGAAGGGAGATCTGGCATGTTGATTATTTTAATTGAATTGTTTCCCCAGATCAGTCAAGGGATCAGAGCTTGTTTATTTCTTTTTCTCAAATGGTTTTCTTTATGCAAGAGCCAAGTATGAGTATTTATGCTTTTACTTCTTCTCTGCCCCTCTTTTACATTTCTTTTCTTTGAGGGGAAAATTTCTCCAATTCTTTCCCCTGTGAAACTATATACTGCAAAAGCTTCCTTCGACCAGGTTGCCATCCCTATAAAATGCCTGCTCTCCAAAAGGAGAGGTCTGTACACTGTAGCTTGGAATATATTGCTGTGGGTCTTGCTGATTTTATTTTTTTATTTATTATGGGCATTTTATGTATGGATTTACATGTGCGTTTTTTTGTCCTAACACACAATGCAGATCAATTTGGGATAGAAGAATTTGTTGCTATGATAGCATGTACTGAGGTGGAACTTTAGTTCTTATTGGGCCCAAAGCACAGTAGTAGAAAACAGTACATATTATACACAGGAGCAGTGTAAAAGTTGTCATTTCTGTGTTACTACTTTGAAATTGCATATAAAAGGGTTTGCTTCCTATTACCATTAGATACTGTTTTCCTGCTAGATTCTTTGTGTCCATTGGATCAATATAAATTATTGTTCTCATTCAGTATTTGCTGAAGGTGTGGGCTTGTTTCCAGCTTGAGATGCAGTGTTCCTTCAAATCAGTAGACTATTATACTGTTACAGAACAATTCAGTGTTTTCATCACTCTACCACTAATTCATAATCTAGCTACAGAAATTCCCTAGGCCAAAACATGACTTTCAAGAGTTCCAAGGACAAACAACGTATTTTAAATCACGTCTTAGTGCTCAATTTGTAAAAATGTAAACTTTGATAATTTAATTGCATTTAATTTAAGAACAGTTTAATTTTCAAGATAAATTTTGACTTTCAAGAATTAAGCACAACACTTCACTGTGCATCATGGCAGTTGGTAAGATCAGCAGGAGAAAGTAGTCCAATCAGTTCCATGGAATCAATTTTAATATCAAAATATTAGTATTAATGAATAGATGGAATCCCATGAATCTAAAAACAGCTTAACCTGTGACTGAAGTGCCCTAAATCCATCTAAACCACAGAGAAAGGCCCAGTACTTTTAATTTCTAGTGCTGTGTAAACCTTGCAGACAGTGAAATGCATTAGGCACCGCTCAGTTGCCTGATGCGAGCTGTTGGTTGGATACTGGTAACAGCTGTGACTTCTAGCCTTAGCCTGGGGAGATGGAAGCGTGTTTCCTAGCTCAAGCTTTGTTGTAACTCAGTTCAGACAGGGACATGCCCAAGTGCCATACTAGTCAGGAGCACAGATAACTTCCTGGTCCTTTACCTTTTCACTATGGGCTGCTAGTTAGGGGCCTCATCCAGGAAAGATGTCTGGGTACTCCACTCTCACATACTGAATCCACATTTCCTGTTTTCAGGAGTACCTTTTCTTGCATTTCTCATAATCCTATGAAAAATTTTGTTCTTCTTACATATTGATGGTCCTCCAACATGCTGGGAAAAGTGCTAAGCACTGTTCTGTATTGTTTAAACCCTAACGGTATCCTAGTTCTGGGAGCTAAGCAGTCAGTACTGCTGCTGTGGCTATAATTCTCTTTCCTAATAAAAGACAGCTTTGGTCTATCAGTTCCCACCTTGTAATATGGTTAAAGGATCAGGTCCTAAGTGGGAGGGAGTGTTTGACACTTGCTTCTTCCCTATACAGCCGGTGAAGAGAGACTTAAGGGAGGTAAGTGTCTCTCTTGATGAGACAGGGAACTGGGTGTGTGTCTGTGGAAGGGTTGGATAGGCTCAGCTCCTTCCTGCTTCAGTGTCCTCTGAACAGAGGTGCTGGCATACAGATGCAGTGGATCAGTAACCAGTAAAACAGTAAAAAATTAAAATAGACTGCCTTTTTAAAGGAGGTACTGTGACATTAAGAGAATCATCGTCCCAGTATCTAGTAAGCAGTGTTAGTAAGAGGTGGCAGGACATGGAAGATGGCATAGAATGAGTGATACAATAATAAAGGCATAACAGATGGTAGTTCTAGTACTAGGAGTACCAGCATGGTTCTCCATAAACTGAGAGAATTAAGGAATTAAAAAAATAAGAAAAAGGGAAAAGACTAGTAAATATGTTATGGATTTTGCTAATGGAAGATACTTGGCCAGAAAATACTTACACTTTCTAGAAGAAGTGAAAGATGACAATATAAGAAATCTGAACTAACTAGTAGACTGAAAACAAAGGTCATGTGTGCTTTACCACAGGAGATGATCATTGGTATTAAGGGTCTGGGTTAGGAGAAGTTGGTTTTTCAATCTGAATCTTTTTAGCCTGTTTTTTTGCTGTGTAAATTATGGCTACAGTTGAATATCTGGTACTTAAGAAAGTATTGGTACTCTGGGTTTTTTCCCTTGAGAGTAATTTGTGGGCATGGAAGGAGAAGGGAACGGGAGAGCGAGTGCTCTAAATTCCTTCATTTGTTGATAAATGTGGCTGCTGATAAACCTGCCACAGGAATAATCACTTTTCTCTGTTAGATGGGATAACCAGGTGTCTGCATCTATTTAACATGTTTTGTTACTCACTAAGAAAAAGCAAGGAACCTGCAGTTTTTTGGAAATATCATGATTTATTTTGAGGGGTTTGCAGGGATTTTTTTCTTCTCCTTCCTTGCTCTGTCTTCAGGTTTGTTTTCTTTTTCAGTATGTAAACATAGAAGAAAGCGAATTAACATTTAAAATAATTTAAAATTATATTGAAATAAGAGAA
Source organism: Nicator chloris (assembly GCA_013400495.1). Lineage (NCBI taxonomy): Eukaryota > Metazoa > Chordata > Aves > Passeriformes > Pycnonotidae > Nicator > Nicator chloris. The sequence continues at coordinate 51,111 of WAAE01009174.1, forward strand.
TACCTAAAGACCCCTAAATATATACATAAATCAGCAGGCACAGATGATGTTCAGTGAAGGGTTCTTAAATAACTGTCAGAATTGGATGGATTGTGGATCCACTTGCCACAATTCTGACAAGGCATTAGAACAGGTGATGTACCAGAGGTCTGAAGAAGAGCAAATGGTTTGCCAATTAGTTGTAAACTGGCAGATTGGACCACCTGGTCCAGCTGTATCTGAAATGTACTTCCCATAAAGTTTTCCTCCCAGATCTTTATTCCTAGGCTACTGGGTTCACAGTTTGCAACAAAGAAAAACTGAAGGTTTTTATTTAACACAGGAAAGGAAAGACTGCACAAACAAAAACAAGCCCTACAAGCCTGATTTGTCTTTAAAGCTGGTTGTATAGTTGCTATTTGTGAAGCTTGCTCCTTTCAGGTATTTTTCTTTCTCATTTTCAAAGGATCTTTTTATACCTTTTCTAACTTATTTGTGAGCCTCAGCTGTGCTTTCAGCACAGAATCAATTTGGAGAGATTTAAAAATATAAATGTTTGAAAGGATACTAATATCAAGGATTGCTTTTGGCCATCACCCAAAAGTAGAAAGGCTAAATGCCTTCAATTTTTAAATGAAATGTATGGAAAGCGTTATTATTACTATTATTGTCCATTTTCAAATTTGTCATTTATTTCCACAAGCAAATGTTAACACCCATAATTTCAGGTTTTAAGTTGGAGTATCTTTCTTACACCAAAAGTGGATTTAGGTTGTAACAGTCACAATTTGATTAAAACTGAGAAGCATAGTTAAATAAAGAAATATTATAAGATATTTAATGTTAAAATTTTGTAAACATTACTGTTAAGTGTCTGTCTAATAATTCTTAGAGGTTTATTCCCCATGGTTAAGACTGTCCTATATACTCCTAAAATATATATTTTGTTTGGTATAGAGAAGAATTGTGTTGGGATGGAAAAAAATTGTATCAAGCCAAACCCAATCTGTAGACTCTTCAGCTTTTGTTGCATGGTATGAAAATACAAATTGAATATTGGTCTGACATCCTTTCATCTCTATTCAAGTATATCTTTTCAAGTGAAAGATAGAGGTTTTGTTTATCTGTGAAAGCCAAAAAATATTATGATGAACAACTAAATGGGCTTTTTCTTATCATCATCCATACAAGAAACTATATGGAGAGATATATAAATGTTAGTTTATATGAGTGCTAATGGAATATAGGGGGATTGTTTATTTCTGATTTTTTAATTACAAAGGTTGCCATTTTGCATGCTTTGTGTATGGCAAAAAGCCATTAAAAAAAAAACCCCAGCCTGGATGTCTGAGCAGCTGATGTTTGTAGCAAGAGGAAGAGCAAGGACAGGCTTAATTCTGCAACCAGTGTTCACATCGAGTAACATCTGTTCATGTGAATAGTCCTATTGAGCTGCAGGCACACTCACGAGCTCCGAGAAAAGCCATGCCACTGTGTACAAGTGGCTTTATGATGGTCAGCCTAGAAAGAGATCATTGGCATTGTTCAAATGAGCAAGAGCTAGTCGGCTTGAAAAAGATGTGAAGCCTGGATGCCCAGTTAATAACTGAGTTTCAGGGCCTTCCGTTTCACTGTGAATTGCCTTCATAATTGTCTTCATTCATGCCTATTAAAACCCCCGTGAATGGAAAAATAGTTGTGAACAGTAAGCTGACATTTGCAAGAGGGCTGAGTTACTGACCTGAAGAGAGGAACACTTCTCAAGTTAGCCAAGGAAAAACACGAAGTGCATCATCAGTCTGCGCTGGGGTGGAATTTCTGCTGCCCTGGGGAGGCAGCCCTGCTCAGTGATGGGGCCTAGCACGCACACTCTCTTTGCCACATCTCCCCTGGGAGTCAGCAGTGCAATGCAAAGTGGGTAGTTTACATCTTAATCTCATAGATTAATGGTAGCAATTATTTCTTTTTTTTTTTAATTGTCTCCTCCTGCTTATTATTTATGTATATTCCAGTACCTCCTAAGGAGCCTAATCAGATAGTGGAGTTACAGGGAACAAACACAAAAAAAAACCGGTCCATGCCCTGGAGAGCTCGCAGTATGCTCAGTGTTTTGTTGGTGATCATGACTGATCATTGATTTCACATGAGAAACCAGAGTATGAAAAATTCTGTGAGAATGTATATAAATGAGATTTTCCCATTCCCACAAGATCCAGAAGAATCCATACATGTAGCAAGTCTAAATAGTTCTTTTAATTCAATGGGTAGAGTTGGACCAGGATTGTAAATGAGATATGGTGGCTTTCATACGTAGCACTTACATGGGTGAGCTGAATGAAATTCAAAACCCCTGACTTTTCTCCCTGTGTCTTTGACACTCTGTGATTAATATATAGACAAAAATAAAGTGTTTAAGCAATAATTTCTTAGACAATTCATCTGATACTGCATCCGTTTAGGAAGTTAAGATACCAAACACATGGTGGTTATTTTATTCCCGCAGAACCGGCAGGCTTTGGAGCAGATCCCAAATAAAGATCTATGCCTCATATTATTAGCAGTATTCATGTCTCCTATGATACAGCATCAAAATGTGGTCCTAGTTTGTGACATACAAAAAGCAATAGGCAGTCTGTCTTAGCCTTTACAGCTGAAATACTGCAACAGGAAAATCTGTATAGTGGGGGTTCAGCAAAATGTATTCTTAGTTTGATAAAGCTTTACTTAAATTTTTTAAACGCAGCTTTTTCCAATTAAAAGATTTAAAATGTAATTGAAAAGAAATTAAAGTAGTAGGATTAGATAAACATACAACTTTTATAAAAAGTTTATTGTAGATGAATGTGGAAAATTCTCTAAATTTACTCTGGTTTTATGTTTTATGTGCAGTGAACATGAAAAGTCAGTTAAAAGAACAATAAAGGCTACAGAGTTAGAACTCAAAATATAGAAAGTGCCAATATTCAGACAGTCTAACCTTAATTCAGTCCTCTCGTGAAGGCCGTAGTTTTCTGGACTTCATATAGTGTTGTACATTTTATTTTCCATGATAAGTGCCATGAACTTCAGTGTGTATGCTGTGCTTTGATGATATAAAGAACTGTTTAAGCACTGGGAATTAGCATTGGCAATGTCATATTCTAGGATATTTTGGAAGAAAACACATGATGGAAAAAAAATATGTCAAAACTTAGCCATTAACTCTGTTGTCCCTCACTGCTTTCCTTTCATCTTCCTCTTTGTTTTTGTTTGTTTTTCATGCTATAGCCAGAAGAGCATTGATTAATTTCATTTCATTCTGAGAGGATACTTCTCCCTTTATTCAATAGATTTAGGACTGGGTCCAGTTCTCATTATATCTGAATATGGGTTGAGTCAAACTTCTGTTGAACTTTCTCTATGCTTGCTATTGAGAGAACACTTGTTTTTAGAATTTGGTTTTGTTCGATTTTTTCCTTGCATAAATCCAGATGAGGAATCTTGGGGGGTTTTTGCTATGTTAACTGTATTAGGATGTTTCTGCTCTTGCTTGTTTATTATTTTGTATATCTGTTGAATTTAACAATATGTTTCTATTAATTAAAATAGAATACCTGGAATGTTCAGTTGGTATTAGGTTTTGCAACAGCTTGGAGATTTTTGCAAATTCAAAAATAAATCAAATAAAAATAACACAAGTCCCTGATTTTTAAGCTCAGATTGACTTGGCAGTTCCCTTTATATTAATTGTATACATACCAGTTTCCTGCAAGTAGTCAAAACACTAATGTTTTTACTTGTACTTTTAAAGCCTTCTTAAATGAACATTGCCAGAATTTACAGGAAGCCGACAACTGCCATAATCTTACAGATGTTTCAGCTTCTACAGTAAGAACTCAAACAAGATTTTCAAAAACGTATTTATTTTTAGCATTTTGTAACTCTAGTGACCATTATCGAGTAAAGGCTGTGAGAAATTAGATACCTTAAAAGTAGTAAATGACAGCTTTTACAGTTATTAAATAAAGGTTTGATTCATGTGGACTGATGGCACAATTACAGCATGTTTAACCCATCTCTTGAAATATGATTAACATAAGCTGATATTGTAGTTAAATATTTAGATGATGCGTATGACTTTTTTTTCTCCTGGATTCCTGATTTTGTTGTCATTTTCTGGAAGTGTCGCAATTTGTATCACATGTACCTATAAACCTGGATGAACTCACTTTTCCTTTAATTTCTCCTATTCATATAGGGGAGGATTAAAATTATGCTAAATTTTTCATAAGTCTAATATCAATAAATGAATATTTAATGAAAGACAAAGCAGGCATGCAGAATAAACTGGTTTCAACAGCTGTGAACATGCTTTTGTTTAGTGCATGCCATACTTACCTAGGATTCTTGACTCAAATCAGATTTGTTGTGAAAGAAGGGCTGTGAGTACTAACGCTTTAAACAGAAGTCTTTTCTATATAATCTATCAGTTGTGCGTTCTTCTTTCACAACCCCTAAAGCATTGTTCCTTTTCATTTTAGTCAGCCAAAGCAGCTGGGTCTTTATAGCTGCAGAATGTTTGCTCATGACCAACTGCTGTTTTGTACACTGCTTTTCATCACTAACAAATATTTTATTTTTCGCTTTTACTCCGTGCTTGTCGTAACTTGTCAAGGAGCAATGTAGTAACATATATCCAATTAATCAATGACTTCTCTGTCTCTTCTGACCTGATTCCTCCCATGATGTATGCCTAGGGACATGTGCACTCTGCAGAAGATCCCCCAGGCCAGCAAAAGGGTCTGTGTGGACGCAGAAATACATCTGTAGGTCTCTAGCAATAGGATGATCTCTTCAGACCTTAAAACATTTCTGGTAGTAGATTGAAAGTAATTCGCTGGCCAAAATTATTCTGAAGACATTTTGAAGTGTGATAGAGATATCTTATGACAGTGACATCTGATCCACTTTTGAAATGGCTCCTGAATACCCACAGCCATTTGGTTTATTATAAGATAACCACATCAGCCATATGGTTTGTAATCTGCTGCTCCAGATCCATCAGGACCCTCAGGCTGTGATCTCATCCTCAGGGCAACGATTCTGACGAGTCTGTGGTGTTACCCTTGTCTAACAGTAGTAGCAATAATAATGGTAATAATGTATACAAGAAATACAAATCAAACATATGGACATATGCATCTGATACTTTGTGACTGTGGAAGCTCATCAGGCTCATGACAGTCTAACACTAAATGCGAGTCTGCTTGGGAACTGCAGGTCCTCTAGGCAGACAGAAAGTCACAGCACAGCATCAGAGCTCAGAAAGGCAATAAAGTGAGTTTTGCTAATGTATAATAGTACTTATTTATGAAGGATATTTTAAAGCAACCATCCAATTATTTCATTTATTTAGAATTGCAACATGCTTTTGCCAGATGGTGTTTCATATCAGGTCAAAAAATAATGAAGGAATTTGGCGTTAGAACCGAAGTAACAAGAAACGATGAGTGACTAGGGATTGCAAATTCGTTATAGCTTTTTGGTTGGGTTTGTTTTTGTTTTTTTTTTCCCATCAAGCTTTTGTAATTTTTTTGCATCTCCTCCCTGTGGATTTATTTGTATTTATTGCATTTTTGTCACACCTTATTAGAAGTTGGGAAAGATAATTTACAATGTGGTGAAACAAACTCCCAATTCCCAGGGAAACGTAGACTTAAATAATTTGTCCTTTCCTTTTTTAGATTATTTATTAGACATGTTCAAGGGGTTTTAACAGTGGCTGGGGATGGAAGGAGGTGATTTGAAATTGCGAGGAGAAAGAAACAGTTTTTTGAAGAAATTCCTTCAAAGCTCATGGTGTCCTGTTTTGCTATTGACGATGTTTTGTTCCAGTTTTGAATGGGAATTTAGGGCTTGTTATGCTGGACAAATAAAACACAGAGAGCTGTGGTTCAGACTCATTAACAGTGCACCAACATGAGTAGATTCTTCAGAATACAAGCACTATTCTTATATTTCTTTTTTTTTTTTACTTCCTCTCCTTTCCTCTCTCCCCCACCTTTACAAACCATTCTTGGGAACAGTTTCAAATTTTGTTGGTGTCACGGTAATGGTGAATGGGCCATTGACTTCCACCTGAACTAACATTACCATTGGTAATTTTTATAGGTTTTCAGGTTTAAACAACAATTGATTCCTGAAATCTTTGCCTAATTAAGAAATAAAAGATTGAGCCTTTGCCACTTAATACAGTAGGTCATGGTCTCAATGGACTCTGTTGGAATCTCAAATATTTCAAGGATTATTAGACTTGGACTTCAATGAATACATCACGAGTAACTAGTTTTGCATTTCCTACCAATCATTTCAATTAGCTGTCTCATTTGTTCAAGTCTTCTATCAAATACTATGAATATTTCTATGAATCAGGTATGTCACTTGAAATAAAAATTTTCATACTATTTTGAGGATTGGTTTTAAAAAGTGACTTTACATGAAAATGTAGAATTTCCCAAAAGAATGGACATTAAAATGTGAAGTTTCAATCCAGCTTTAGTATTTTAGAGAGGAAAAGCTTTTTCTACAGGCATTTTTTGATCAACTTTGAATAGATCAAAGGTACAAGGTTGCTTTAATGGTTCTTTCTTTCCTGGGGAAAAATACTCATTTTCCCCAATCATACATTTAGAAATTACTAGTGACTCTGGTGTTAAACTTCTATGAAAAGCAAGACCGAAAAAAAATAAAAAAGATCTGTGGCTAAGATTCAGAAATGGAAGGACTGAAACCTGTCTTTTGCAATGCTAGAATCTAAAGCCAGATGTATAATACAAATACTCTACTGGAATATGGAGGGAAAAATGAGATAATCTCATATGTACAGATGCTAGCAGTCAAAATCACTCAAGCTGTACTGAAATGTCCTTTGCACCTGGCACTGGAGGTGTTAGCCATGCCAGTTCAGTTCCCCAACACAGATGTTCTTGTTGTACCACTTCTTAAATGTAACATTTAGGTTTCTGTTTAGCTCGGCATAGCACATATAAATACTGTACTCCAAAGACCACCCATTTATTAGTGCACCTGCACCTTCTGCTTTCTTTAATTCCCTCAGTATATTGCATTCCCCTTGTGCTGCTGATCCTAGTGCAAAGTAATGTTATGGAAAAGAAACTGAAGCTAACATCACAATGCATGAATTACAGTAATGTGTGATTGCTTTTGAAAAATATTTTTCATCATATTATACATGTAAGGCTGAATTTTCAGATGCTGGAAATATGTAAATGTGAACTTGCTTGTTGTACACAACCTTATTTATATTGCTTTATGATTAGTATTCTGAAAGCATGTACCATAAAGTAGTTACCATAGCAATAGATCTGTATAAACAGAGTACCTAACAGTCATGCTTGAAACATGCATGTGGTCCTCTGGATATTACTGAATATTCATGCTCAAATGGTTTGTTGGGCAGACACCAACATTAAGGTCCCTCAAAACTTTGTCTCAGAGACAACAAGAGAACTGATCTCCCTATCTGTTTCTCATGTACTTTTTCTTGTCCTTCATCATTCAGAAAAAAAGTAAGAGTGAAAAAAGACAATCGAAATAAGATGAGAATGATTTTGTTGATTTTATAGGTCTTCTATTTTGCATTACAATCCTTGAAATAGATTTTTCTTACCATTTTTCTTTTTTCACACCATTTTTTCTTGTCCCTCTAAAGACAAATTCAGTTAGCCTCCACATTTCAGTATAGCTTTTCAACACAGGATTGTGGGAGGAGTTAGCTCTGGACAAGGACTTTGCTTCTGTATTTCTCGATACCTGAAACATCATGAGTGGTACTACAACTGAATAGTATGTGCTCAGATCATTTTTTAGTGAAACATTGTGGCTTTCCTTTTGTGGCAGAATGAAGAAAAAAAAAAATAAATTGTAACCAGATCCAATTTTGCTTATAAGTAGTCTTTTCTTATTCAAAATGAAGTAAAGTTTATTTTTTTTCTGTGAGATACTGTCCAGGATTAGGCCATTAAGAATAACTTGGGTCTTGCTACTGTGATATTTGTGGCTGACTTTGGTCTTTTTGTCCTTGAGAAGAAATTTGGAACGATTCTGTACTTGATCGTGGTTATGGAAATACCTTTTCTTCCTCTGTCTGTTGTAAATAACTGTCGAGAAAAGATATTGAAAAATAGCTTCATGTCAGTCATTAATACTTAGAATATTGAAAGGTATAATAAGAAATTTATTTCTGCTTTCTTTGTGGTCCTTTGAATTGTCATTCCATGTAAATCACATCAAAGACTTTTTCTTGCAGCACTATTAGAGGTAACTTTCCCATTTGCTTTCTCCAATAGCAACGATTTCAGTGTATCCCAGATATGTCTTCTTGTAAACCAGGAGCAGTATAAAAAATACTGAATATTTAGCAATTTGTGTAGTTCAGATAGGAAGAAAAATAATGACAATTCTCTGTATGTAAGTAGATTAGATAGCAGACTAATGAGAACAGAACAAATGCAAGGAAAGCCCTAGGTAAATCTGCTCACATACTTGGAGCTTAGTTCTGGAGCTATCAAGCAAATTTGTTGCCCATCAAATAATGACTAACTAGAGGGTGTATCAGTTCTTCAGGCTTTAACCTCTACAAAGAAGCCAACACATGGTTATTTTGAGTGGTAGATTTAGGAGAACTCCTAAGTTGTCCAAGTGTGCTAACTTGTCTCCCAAAATTCCTCTTGGTGATGAGAGAAAAATATACTTCTCCAGAAAACAAGACCTCAAACTCTTTCTCTGAATCCCTGGCAGGAGAAAACTAAGCCTTTCTTCAATTCTCCATATATAACTTCTTCACACCATTAGAGTTCCTCTCAAGATGCCGTCCTTTCATCTGCTTCTTCTTTTCCTCCTTTGTCAGGCTTGTCAGCCCATTGGGAATGTCCTGGAGATCCTAGGCCACCTCAGACAGCAGCAAATACATTTACTTTGGTGGGAAACTAAATCCAAGCTGCTTTAACTTTGCAGACGGCAGGAAGTTTAGGAAGATTTTCTGACTGATAAGTGTTACAAATGCCTGCCTCAGAGTTCACTGGATTCGACTTCAATTGTCCAATGCTCCTCCTGTACAAAGAGAGGGTCTGAACAACGTAATTGAAGCTGCAATCCAAAGTATGATTGTAGTATTTATTTAATTGAAATAACCCAGGTACTGAGAGTGAGGGCAAAGAAGCTTAAGAGGCAAATCTGCCACCAAAAAGTTGGACCCTCAGCAAGCTGAATAGACTTTATTGATGCCTTCACTGCTATGATTTCCTTCCTCTTAGTACTATCCAAACAACCACCTTGGATATCTTTACCATGTTGAAGGCTATTCTCCAGGTGGAGTAGAAATACATAACTTTAAATGCTTTAAGGATGGTGTTTTACCCCATCATAAATGATGAGGAGTAATCTTAGACGTCTCATTGATGTTAATACTTTCCTGAGTTAGGTTCTTGGTTAATAAGTAAATAATGCTGTTGGTCAAACTGGTATCCACTCTGCACAGTGTGATCTCCAAACACCATGGAATGCTAACATGGTAGAGGAAGAAAATGGAATTGGTTCTCGTGAAGAGCAAGAGAAATTAAGATCATCTTTGGGGTTTTCTGAACTCCTGGACCAAAGTCACTACCACCTTAACCAAAAGCAATTTAAATACTCATGTAAATGGAATGTTTCTTTCTGGCAAGGGACTAAAAATCTCTTTGGTGGATAAATATAGGGATAATGCTCTTAATAGAGTTTGCTACCCTGCAGAAAGGGAACATTTATCCCCTGATGATACTAGTTCTCCTAGAAGTGTACAAATCAAGGCTGGTTTTCATTGATCAGATTTCTACATTTCCATAAATATTACTGTATTTTTCTTTTCTTGTCTGTGGCATTTTTATAGGCTAATCAAATATCCAATATTACTAGGAGCCATTTAAAGTGAATGCCAGAACTACTAAGGAGTAATTTGAGAATTAGATCTATTTTTGTTAGTTGAAAAGATCTTGACTTGCTCGTATTATATCATACCTGATGCTCAGTAATACGATAGTACCAATACAAATAGGAAGAAATCCGGTTTGAAGTTCTTAAATATCTATTAAAAGTGGTGAGCAGTCCAAGCACATTAAAATTCCATTTTCCCCATACAAGTGTTTGCTACAGATGACCCCCACTGATCTTAAATATATTTCTGTATCTGTAACTGAATAGAGGTTTTCCGTACAGCATGTTCTAATGGTACTCTGGCCTTTAGCCAACAAGGCACTGAATAAGGCTATTTTTAAAATACAGAAACTGGGAACAGCTGCAGCAATCAAATTTGATAAAAACAGAGAGGAACTTTGCTTTTTTTTTTTTTTTCCTTTTTTTTTTTTTTACGGTTTGTCCAAGTTTAGACTCCTTTCATAGAACGGCTTTTGTTCTCTTGGGTGAAGGGGGTATAAGAGTAACACAGTGAAATCCTTTTGAACAAATAACTTTTAAAAGAATACCGATTAAAATAATGGGGAACTTTTTGGTGCAGCAACATATTCAGTGCAATTGTACCTCAAACTGTTAAAAAATAAATCCATTAAAAAAGAATACATCTTGTCTGCCAACCTTTATCATAAAAGACTTATACATAATGATCTGTCAAACTGGAAGATGAGATCCCTTGTTTCAAATTTTGGACATCTGAACATTGGTATTTAGGAGTAGTTTCTAGAGTGGAAGTGATTTTATTTGAATGCTCTGGGGTTGTTCTGGGGTTTTGATTGTTGGGGTTTTTTTCCTTCTTTAACCATTAATCAGAAAACTTTCTACGAAGAACTCTTCTCTTCTTCCCCCTACTAAGCTGGGAAAAAAAAAGTTCACTTTAGGAAAAGTTTTACAAAGACCTTCTGTGCACGTTAAAAATCTTCATAAAACATTTAATTATAAGGACTGATTCTTCCTTGTTTGTCCTTCTATTTTGGGGGGCAAAACTCGTCATTCTGTGAGTAATGAGAATTGGGAGATGATTGTGTACACAGAAAAAAAAAATCCATTACACAGCAGTAGACTGAGCTGTGTCTGTTAAATGATTCCATCTGAGGATAGAGCCTCTGTGCTAGACTGATGCAAGATAAGATACTGGGTGAAATTCGAGTTCCACTGAAATCAGTAAGAATTATGCCACTAAATTCAGCGGAGAGAGGATTTTATTGATTGCATTCATTTTAAGTGACAAAACTAGCACTTTTGCATCTTATCCCATTATCCAATTAGGGCCATTAAGTGCACCATCAATTCTGATGGTAGAGCAAAATTCTACTGAATTTCTCACATATGCTTAAATATAGGTAATATATATCATTTGTATATGTCCACAGAGGAATAAAATGTGTTTGCGTTTTTGTGTGTTTTTATGTACATGAAATATCTGCCTAATTTATTATCACCATGTCTAAATATCTCTCCAGGGTGAGAATTACACCAGTGGTATATCTTCCTTCACACTAAGAGGAAGGTTTAGCTTGTTTTGTTTCATTTTAATACTAGGAAAACAAAATATGAAGACAAGAATAAAAGCTAGAGAATCAATACTGGCATGAAATAGATGTATGGATCCACCTGAGAGTTTAATGTTTACAAGCAAATTCAGCAACACAAAATACTCAGAACTGGGTCACATACCATAGATATAGGACTTGATATATACCCATGAAGTCAACATTAAGTGGGAGAACAGACTTTTGATAACAGAATGTTAAAAAGCAGGATTTGCTGATTTATTTCCTGTCTCTGCTCCAAACTTCACATGTGATCTTGGCCAGGTCAGTTCTGAACTCTTGTACTTAACTTTATGTGGTAGAAATAATATTATGACTCTTGTGGGTCTACACACAATATATTCAGCTGAATATGAGAACAAATATTTTTCAGGACCTAAACATGTCTGTGTACAATTTTCACTTTGTAAAATGGACATAATAATATTATTATTCCCCAATGCTTTGTTTTATTTGTCTATAAATTCTTGTATGGGAGAGCTGTCTTTTGTATATGTTTGTGCATCAGTAACAAAACAGCATTGACATCATCTTGGCCTTGAGATACAACTCTGATATCAACAATTATAAACGTTGAGGCAAATGTTACTCCAGGTAGCTTCTCCGAAGGAAGACATAACAAAACCCAAGCTGTACAGATTGCACAGGATTTACTGATTTTTTTGTAACCAGGAATTTAGGAAAAGGTATTCATTTGCAATCAGGAAAATATTATGACAGTAAACACATTTCTAGCATTTTTTTGCAAGAGTCCCTATCACTGCATATGGAAGCGCCCTCACATTCCTGCATAATGGGTAACTGGAGATTTAAGACATGCTGTGTTCTAGGAAGATACTGAAGCATTCATGTGGTGCAGAGCACTGAGCTTGGGAGTTTTTCAAGGATCCTCTGGCATCATACCAGCCTTCAAATTCTTACCCAGTATTTTAACTGGAACCAAAAAATTTCCAGAGTGATGATTACTAGGGTTTGATTACATTTAGTAAGCTAGGGAGCCCCTTCTCTTCAAAGACAAACTGCTCCCAGAGACAGATTTACCACTGACCAGCAGTGTTTTTATGCAAATATGCCTGAGTGAGTGCAGTAACCCCAAGTTATAATAGAGTCATTCAATCTCTTGCCAGGACAGCAATATTTATATATTGCAAAGATAAATTGGATATCAAAACCAGTTCCATTACAGAGGGAAAGTTCTCTATGTAAATCAGTTTTTCTAATCACACCATGTTTCTTCCCACCCACCCCCTACCCCATTTTGCTTTCCTTGCTTTATCTTCATAGATGAATTCCAAATGTGTTTTTCTCTTGTGTGTTCACTCTGAATGTTGAGGCATTCAGCTAATGCCAAGATAATGGATAAGGTATACTCATTACGAAACTTTAAAGTCTCCAAGTGCGGTTCTGCGTGCCTTGGGAAGGGCTATAAAGGGCTTATAGTCCCATACAGTGTTTTGTCTGCCACTTGTGCAAGTTTCTGTTTGAACTTCTCTTCTTCTGCAGCCTTATGGGAAGAAATGGGCAGTCAGCTCCCTAGTGACTTTATCTGCCCATCAGGAATGAGTGCAAGGGGTCAGCTGCCCCTCTGCATGCTCGTCACCGTCTGCTGACAGCAGTGCTCCCCTGGGACAGCCGCCTTTGTTTACTGACAGGGCTAATAGGAGGAGACACGTGAAGTACTTTGGTTTGTGGAAGAGACAGGAGAGACGTGGTGCTGTGAAAACATTCCCACACACTCTAATGGCTCATTCACATAGAAAACAAGCGAGAGCCTTCAGCTCTTTCACAGAGCTCAAAGTAGAACAAACGGACTGGGGAACCCCAAGGCACCAGTCAGAAAACACTTCCCTAATGGACTAATACCGAGATGCTCTCTGTGATAGCTTACCTATGAGACCTCAGTTCTCCTTTAGGCAACTAAATGAACTGGTTACAAAGAAAAACTGCTCAATATCTGATGGTTGCTCTTGTTCACTGTTAGCTGTGAAATTCTTCTTGAAAATCTAACCTTTAGTTTCCTGAACCTAAACTTTCTAAAAGTTGTTACAATAGGTGAAACATGCATTGGAGAATTTTATCATTACAATCACCAATTATTTCTCTTCAGAATAAAATCTGTAGGATGCAAAAGAAGCACAAGAAAGAAATACATCCCTAAAAAAAGAAACATATTTTGCTTTATAGTTGGTAGAGACACAGATACACAATTCAAGAATATAATTTGAGGCTTGAAAAGAATGACTTTCACAATGAGGTCTCAAACACAATAGGGATACGTGTCATAGAAAAGTCCACATTATAAACTGCCTTAAGTGACAAAGGATGTTTAGTGAGTGGCAGCATTCATTATTCTCTGCTACTGTTTATAAGATGAATAAGAAGTCAGCAAGAATAGTGATACTAGATCAAGTTTGTATATCTCAGTATCTGACCTCCAACACCAACCTGTATTAGAAATAAAGCATAAGAGAGTAAACTTACAGTGATTCTTTTCTGTTAAGATATCCTACGAAATATGTATCATTTTTGATTTAAGTAATTTTGGTCTAATGTGGCCTCATGGCACAACAAAATGTTATGTAAAAAGGATTTCCTGCTTGTCTAGAAGTACTATGAAACTCCTTGGTTCTTGCATTTGAGAAATAATGAATTACATTACTGTCTTCACCTACTCCATTGCGCTTATTATTTTCTCATCTTTCCTTCATTCGTCTCCTTACTTCCTGAAGGCTACTAGTCTAATTTATTTTCGTACAGAAGTTGCTCCATATTTGTTACAACATTTGTTCACCTGACACTTCCAGTTATTTTTCTTCCTCTGCATTGCTGAGTGAACTGGAACTACAAATTCCATACTTCATGGATGTACCAATTGCAATATTTGATGATCATAAATTGAGCATTGAGCTGATATTTTCATAGAACTCACCACAGTAACTCTACAATGTTCATTCTGGCATGATGGTATCAATTGTAGTCCAGCAAAATAAGCATATACACATGGGGACACACACACCATATTTATTTCCAAATGTTGCACATATATATAACAGTCTACATAACTGTAGTGGGTGCTCTTTCTCCTCATGGACATTGTTACATATATTGAACTTTCTGCCTTTGTAAAGCCCCATTATTCAGTACTGTAAAATTCCTAAACTTTTTTATAATTGGGTTTTGTTTTTCCTTTGCTCAGTCTTCAGTGCTCCCTGTCTGCTTCTATTTCCAGATTATTTTGGGGCATATGTTGAGCAGTACAGAGGCCTGCACTGATCTTTCTGAAAAATCAGTGACAAACTTCCACCAGAATGAAGAATTACTTCCCCTTTCCTATCTTTTAATTTGATAGAAGATCAGATCTCCTTTAACAGAGGTTACTTAGTCTCCTTCAAAGTCTTTGGTGGAGACCTTTTAAGAAGAAATATCATCCCATTGTTGATGTCTTGACCCTTTATATTCAACCAGTGTACCTATAGCCAAGTAGCATCATTGAGGAGTGGGACTAAAATAGACACACTACCTTTTCCACTTTGCACTCGAGTTTTTATCAAAGTCAATATATCTCAAGGATTTGTTGAAATGGATATGACTATGCAAAAGCATCAGGTCAAATATATCAGCAAGGGCAGGAGTGTGAACTAATGCAGTCAGTAATTGCATGTTACATTTGCTTTAGTTTTTACTGCTTCTGAAGGAAAGTTATGTCTAATTTAAGCTTGATTCTAAAAATATTCATATTTGGCCTAAAATAACTCCACTTTGGGAATGTGCCACTGCAAATGTGAAGTTTTTGAAAGGACTTTACTTTTTTGGTAGATGAGATTATTGTTCATTTCCGTCTTCTAATGTTTAATATACCAAATTTTTTGAGAAGCGTGGTATAGATCAAAGGGCAGGATTTGGCCCTTAGTTACCTGCTGCTACTGGCCCTAATCTCACAGCTGTTGAAAAATGATGCATCAATGACACTGATCTGAATATTGCACATCTTGCCTGAGCTGTCAGAAGTAAAAATCTGTTCCTAATTATTCTTCCATTAAAAAAAAAAATTTCTAATGGCCCAGTGAATAGGAATTTGTATTTTCTTTGGCTGAACATTTTAATGATTTAGTACATCTATAAAGTTCTATGTGCTTTTATAATATATAAATTTTTGAAAATGAGTAGTGCTTTCCCGGTTAAGACTCTGTGGCTAACAAAAAAAGCAGCATTTGCTTAAATCTCACTTAAGTTTAAATGTTAGTTACTTAAGGGAAACATTTTAAGAAAAAAAATGTGGTGGAAAGCCAGACATACAAAATTGGGCATACATATGTTACATGGATGCAAGCTATAAAAATGTATAGTTAGAATTCATCATATTGTACATTTTAAACTTTTGACCATCTTACTGTTTTCCCTTAATGGGCAAGAATATTGTTTATTTTTTTTCTTCATTAATATTATATGGAACTGATTTCACTGTGATGAGAAAATGAATAAAGCAGAAAATACTAAGAAAGTACAAGAAGAAAAATGAAGGTTTTGGATAGTATCAGATTTTCTGCTGGAAGCAGAATTATCCAGATCATAAATCCTGTTTGCTTTTAATATTTTTCCCCTCATCACAGGCCTTCTTTCAGCTAATTACCTTCATTGAAAGCCCAAAGAAGCAAACAGAAAAGACTCCCGTTGAGTCTTCAGAATAGCCTCGTAGATATGATTGTTAGCATAAAATGTTACCTTCATTAAGGGTTGAGGGGTTTAAAATATACAGAGCAACGTGGTCTCTTTTCTTTGGTTTTTTCAGTGTGATGATAGACTCTAACATTTTAGCTCAATGCTTTGCTTCACTGAGTAATTTACCTTTTGGAAACATTGATGTTAACAGCCAATTTATAAAACACACATATTATACAGCTAGAAAAGAAATGTTTCTTTTTCTTGTCCATTTGGTCTTGGCAACATGTATTTACACAGGAGAATATAAAACATTTCATGCAAAACACCCTCGTTGATTCTGGATAGTATTTCATTACCTTGCTTGGTTGCTTCTCAAAGCAGACTGCTTATTACTGTTTAGGTTTCTGTTTGTACCTGAAATTCTAGACAGAATTTGTTCTTACTCCTTGAAGTCAAGTAGACTAATATTTATTTAAATTTTTCTTGAAGTTTAATGCCAAAGTACTATTTAGTTAAAAAGAAGTGTGAAACAAAAAATATATAACTGCGTGCAAACAAGCATGACAAAGTTGGAAGGCTGGGTGGATAGTTAAAGTGTTTTGCTTCCTTTTTGCATTGCATCTGTGTACTAATTAAGACACTGATCCAATGCAAAAAAAAATAATAACTCAGAATAATAATGCATGCACATAAAGGCTGAATTGGAGTTGCACACATTGTCTGGAAAGTACTGTATAGAAGAGGACCCAATAGGATCTGGAGCACTGGCTTTCTCTTTACAGATTTTAAATATCTGTTGAAAAAAAAGCACACATTTCTGCACTGTAAACATCTCATTCTTTGTGTGTCAGGGAACCAAAATGAAGGAATCTCTTCTATTTTCTCATATAATCAAATTATTTCTTTAGTCTTCATGTATTAAAATAAACCATGGATATAATTATTCTATTTCAGAATAATTTTGGTTGGGATATTGTAGAATTGTGTGACAGCAGGGCCCAGTTGTGTACAACTTAACGCTGTAACTCTCCTTAGGAACAATCATTTTTGCCAGGTCTGTTCTCCACATCTTTTATTATCAGCTTGTCTTCTGACAGCTCTTGTTGGTCAGTATGACTACTTTCAAAATGCGGCCAAGACAAAACGTGGATTTTTTTCAACTTTTGCAGATCTGAGTGACCAGCTTATGGAAGTGGTTGGTCTGGAAGGAGCCATGGAGATGGGACAGATATACACAGGTCTGAAAAGTGCTGGAAGACGGCTTGCCCAGTGCTCATCTGTTGTCATCAGGTATCAGCAGCTTTAATTTACACTGCACTGTTGTAGCGAAACTGAAGAGTTTTATATATTGACTTTCTTTTGTAGTTTAACAGTCGTAATTACAAGTTTTATTTCTTGTGAAAGTATCATTTTTGTATATGAAATGAATCTGTTCCATCTATAACCTATGCCCATACATCTTCCTTTCTTAAAATGTGTCAAAAAACTAAAAAGAGGGTGTTTACATTCAATCTTCACATGTTGTATTCAGGCGCCATTTTGTCCTATGAAGAAGTATTGTCAAGCGTTTGGAGCAGATGGAATAAGGCATGGACATCTTGGGGTTTATTGTTGACATACACTCCATGCAATTTCAAGGCAAAAGTAATTTAGCATTACTTTGTCACATTTTAACCCATTTATAATGCATACCACACCAGGGAATAGTGGCGTGTAATTAGTAATTGTAAAGCACTTTTTGATCTGTGGAAGTCAAAGTGCTCTGTTTTTAATTTATTTGTTATTTACTGAATTCTGACAAGCCACTATTATTAAATCTGTTGGTATGTGTGAGCTGATGATGGTGGAGTACTCTAATTTCATTGTGTTTTATCATTTCTAAGATAAGAACATTCACAATAGAGTAAACTTGGATTAGAACACAAGGAAAGAGTAATTATTCTATCTTCTGGATTATATAAGGACTGAAAAAGAATTTACCATCTCTCTCTTTTTCAGTGAAGAATTCCTCAGGAAGAATTTTCCAAAATTTGTTAAACCCATACGCTCTACAATTATAAGCCTAAAACAGAAGAGCAACAATAAAAAAAAAAAAAATAGGAACCCTTCCCAAACTCTAAAGTGAGAGCTCATTAAACATTCTTCCCTTCCTCCATTTATGGCCATAGGTGACAGTGGATAATTCCAAGAAATGTTAGTTGTTATCAAAAAACGTCCAAACCAGAATTTCCATTGACCAACATGAGTCACTAATTTTTCAACTATTAGATTTATCCACTCCATGCTGTTTCTAATAGTCTTGTATGCAAACTATTATCGTGCAGAAATACAGGGTTGGAAAAGACCAAAAATGTAGTACATTTTTTTTTCTGTTCTCATTTTTCTACGCTTTTCTGAAAAGCATCCAGAACTAGAGAGGGAATACTGTCTGTATCTTTCTGTTGAAATCAGCTCCCCTTTGCTAATCTAAATGTATAACATGGCATGTTAAACACTGAATATATTGCAATCATTGTCTGTGGGTGTTCTGTCTAACTCAGAGTTAGACACAGTGATGCTAGTAAGTGGTGATGATAGACCTAAAATTTATTTCATATTTCCTTTATAGTAGTATTATATATATACTATATTCTAGTACAATCTAAATTATAAAAAATAGCACAAATTTGTCTTTTCTGTTAATAAGGTTTCTTCCTGAAGTTATTGTGTCATTTACTCATTATTTCAAAAATTACAGACTCTTCTTCCATGAAAGAGTAGTGTATTACTAGCAAGATACATGAATATTTGCCATGAATTTTTGCTTTCTGTGTTGAAAATCAGACTAAGCCTTCTAAGTTGACTATGTTAACTTATAAACATACTGAGTCATACTGGAAATTTCATAGGAGTGTAGGGGTAAATCAGGGTTGTATCTGTATACCTTTTTAGTAAATACATTTATCTTTTTTTTTCGAGTTTCTTTTTCTTATATTATGAATTTTTTACCTTTAGGACCAGCAAGTCTCTGCCTATGCAGATAGATGGAGAACCTTGGATGCAAACTCCTTGCACGGTAACTGCAACTGATTATTTTTCTTTCTCTTCTTTTTCCATGGTAGAAATATTTCTCTTTTATTTAGAAGACAACCGTTTTCACCAATATTGACTCAATTTACTTAAATAACATCATCACAAACTGTTTTTATATATTTCAGTGCACTCTGCATTTTCAATTTACCATTCCAAATTCAAACACACAGTTAGAATGGAATAAAAAGACATTTATTTCACAAGTTTGGAGAAAACTTGAAAAGTGCAGTCTCAGTATCCCTTTACCCAATATGATCATTTATTTATGATGATGTATCAGATTTAAAGTGTCTATTGCTGAGGAAAATTCAATCTCTGCTTTGATGCTAAAATGTATAAAGTAACTAATATTAGTCTTAAAATTTTAGGAAGACTTTCTATTGTGTTTTTGAGAGTTCATATCAAGAAAGTTTTAATTAAAGCTGAAGTCTTAACTGTGCTGATTGAATTATACAATGGGACTAATATTTTTTTAAGTCTTTACGATTTAAGGGGGAGAAAAGGAAATTAATTAGCTTCTTGTTTCAGTACCCACATATACGAAGTGAGGGCAGGCAAACCAAT
>WAAE01009176.1:0-15872 GCA_013400495.1 Nicator chloris
AAAAAAAAAATTAAACTAAAAACTCCATTCTATCTTATCCAAATGTTTGGATCTGCCTCCTGTCAGATAAACAGCTTTTATTTTGTCTCATTAGAACATCAAAGCTTGAGTTCCCAAAAATCCACAGATCTGTGCCAGAGTATCAGGCAGACTTCCCCAAAGTCAAGGACAAAAGCATCCAAGTACCATAACCAAAAGAGCAGCAGCTTTTTTGACTGGAAAACCTCAGGTTTTTTCTTTCATAGAGAACTGAGAAATAAGGGGATTTCATTCTGAAAGGGACAAAACCGAACCGCAGTGTGGCAGATACTCCCATGAAATGAGATGACCTTTCAGCGTAATGCTCTGCATATTTGGGATTGACTGAAGACTACTGACTGATACAAAGCCATATGCATTTTTCAGACAGAAGTAATTCAGGTATTTAAGGATTATCTTACTAGAGGTGCTCTACTGATGACTTTCCAAATATCTCCAAATGGTCTGAAGAATGACTGCAGGTATATGATGTTTCTACACAGCCCTGATTTCACAGGAACCTTAGAATTTTTTACTAAGCCTCTGTTTCTTACTCCAATTGTCCTCCTCCATCTATATTTCAGAACATTCATTTTTTTTCCTGTGTATGTATATAATTTTCAATTTATCTCCTAGCTGCTGGTATTAAGGAATGTTTATGCACAGTTCTTTGTGGCTTTACAACTATGTAAATTACATGAATGTATGGCATTCAGTTTGAGCCTCATAAGCATTTGGTGTTCAGTTCTGCTTTACTCGGCAGCTAAGACAGAAAAAAAAATAAAAATAGCAGCTTACTATCTGCAATATTAAAAAAATAGCAAACTACTACTTGCTATTTCTGTAAGTAAATATATCCAATATTGTGATTTGCTAAGACTTTGACACTCATCTGAATTTAGATAAGCAGATGCAAGTTGAACCTGTGAGTTCCTTAATCCTGCCTATTTTACTCAAACAAGCAAGCCACAGATGAAAAGGGATTCTTTGAGAGAACTCTAGTCAGATGAATAGGAGAGTGAGAGGAGGTGATTAGCTCAGATGCTTAAAAATACATTACAGACCTTAAATGTAATGCAGGAATAGGGATTTCCCAAATGGTTCAGTTATTATTGGTTTGTTCTGTTTTCAATTCACATTCGTATTCAGATATTCAGAGAGGATTTGATTGCACAAAAAATAAGGTGGGAGAACTAGGGACACATCATAGCTAAATGATGTAACAGGCAGGATTTGAAATAACAATTTTCCTGCCTCCATATCCAGTATATTTTTTATTAATCCCTGGTTTATTTAGTTGCACACAAAACAGGAAATACAGATGCCTTTTTTTCTTTCTTAAAGAGAGTTTTAAAACTTTGTACGTAGGAAAAAAAAATCACTATTAAATCCCTCAGTTTCAGTGAGAGAAAGTAACTACAGGTCTGTTACCCACGAAGTGCAGCAACCACTGCTGCCATGGCTACAATCTCTAGAAAGGAACTGTGTCACACGTGAAATTACAAAACAGCTTTCAGATTTCAGCTATAATTGCTGCTTTTTAACTTTACAACAGTGACAGCACAACTATATCAACAATAAATGTGCATTGTTGATTCCATTTTCATCTCAAATTCGTCAACACTTTACCAGCCGTAAATTGTCCGAGCACAAAGAAGCCAAAGAAGGTTCTGTACATTTTTTTACAAGGCAGAAGACTGTAGATTAATTCCTCCAGGTAAACCAATGCACATCTATTCAAATGAACACATTATTTCAGATTGCAAAACCATCCAACAGCAAAATCTGCTCCTTATGATTTTGGATGTATGCGTTGTCCTTCTCCCAAAGCCATAAACATCTCAGATCAAACTGGAAACAGCAGAACCCTTGAAAACAGATGCCACTGCCTGCTGTTAACCCTTTAGTTATTTATGGCTGCTTAAGTCCTCAGTTTTTAGAGTTACCTGAAAAAATGTGACTGTTTCAATTCAGTACATTAAATCACCCCATAAAACATTCTAGACTCAATCTAATATGAGACACTTGCTGCTTTATCAAAGGCTCTGTCGTGTACCTGGGGACAGATCAGCCTTGTAAACTCCACACAACACCAGGCACCATTAAATTGCCTTTTAAAGATGATATGGCTGAAGCAGTGAAAAGACAGATTGCAACAGTCTGTAGAACTTAGTTTGGCTCCAAGGGGAAAACTCAAAGCTGCTTCTCTGTTTTAACTGCACCATCTCTGGGATGTGGCAGAGGAAACATTTACCTTTTGCACTGACACACAGGTAACAGAGACCAGGGCTCTGCTCCACATTTCAGACAAGCTTTACCGTGGGACTTCGGCCACAAACCTACTGGCAGGCATTGGGTCCAAAATAAGCAAGCTAGGCATGACTGTTTGCTGAGGACAAAGAAAAGAAGCAACAAGAAACAGGGGCCACTACGTTCATAGTTGGCTTTAATGTGTTTTAGCTCACCTGAGGCCAGCGTCCACCTGAATGAACACTTAATTGGGGTTATATTAATGATCTGAACACAGAACAAACCTACCAAAGAGAACACACTCTGTGCATCTCCAGCATAATGCATAAGAGCTGCCCATCAATGACTGGTGATAGGCAGGGAAGCAATGCAGCAGGCACTGGCCTCAAGCTCTGTTATCTTCCACCTGAGTGCAAAGTCTGACTCTCTGAAGATCTTTTCCCCTGGTCTCCTCAGCTGAGACCATCCTTGCACCTTGTAAGCACCCAACACCACTAAACCAGTCAGGTAATCAGCCTTCATTATTTTCCAGGGACTACACTGGACTGATTACCTGCTAACCCCAGAGGCTCAGAAAATTAAAAACATGCACACTGAGGCATGGAGCTGTTCCAGCAGCACCCTTGCTTTCCAGCTGAAAATAAAGCCTGACTGAAGCAGCACTGCTCTGATGTTCTGTGCATGGGAGACACATCTGGGGTTGAGTTTAAGCTGTCATTTCACGGGCAGAGAGCAGAAAATCACATCAGGCTTTGGTCTCACCTGGATTACAGCGACTACGAGTGCAGAGACAGCTAACAAAGAGTTTCCTACACTATTCTCTCATTGCATCCAAACAGCTTAGTTCCTGTTTCTAGAACCTCTGATCCAGCAAGACCCTAATGTCTAAAGGTAATGAAATAAGCACGGCATCTTTTCTCTCTCTTTTGTTGATTTCCAGCAACAGTTCTGCTTACAAATAATTTAGAAAGTAGCAATGCATGATCAGCCAACAAGGGGCATCACAACACAGTATATTCCTAATAGTGATGGTTAACAATGCTTTCGAATGCACCAGGAAAAAGAAAAAAAAAAGATCATGCAAGTAACTGTGGATTATATCAACCTACCAACTGCATGTTAAAATAGCTTCTCATTATTAGCAATTCTTCTCACCATATTTGCAAGTGGTTCCAAGATATGGACAAGCCTTCTGAGAGCCCACTGTACAGACAGTTCTCACCCTCATGATGCTTACAGTATCAGCAGTGCAGTTTGTGCTTTATGAGGTCCAACACCAGCCCTTGCACTGACAAATATTACCTTAGTCCACTTTCTAAGCTTGTCCATTTATGTGTCCTGACCCACACTGATTAGTTGGCACAGAAAACTTATTTGACAGGAGGAAGTATCTCAGTACATTCCCAGCAAGTTTAATGAAAATGGGATATTGAGCAGACGAGGCAGATGCTGTTAACACACGACTGAGGAGGCATTAATAAAAACTGAAGAGCTTACTCCTTAATGGGAGGGGGAAAAAACATGGAAGAAATCAAAGAGATAGAGTGACAGATGTAAAGAGTGACAGATGTAAAGGAATACAGAAACTTGTCCACAGATTAGACACCACAAAATCCAGCCTCAAGAAACAGCTATGAAAAACCTGTTCACTAATCCATGGAATAACCTGTTCTTTTATTGACTGATACATTATTTAAGAAAAAGCACTTCAGTACAAGACACATTGGCTTACAATTCCATATAGGGAGTGACTTTGCCTTTGTGGAAGGCTCCATCCTTACTCAAACTAAGCAGCACTAACAGTGGGTCTGGAAAACTTGATTTAAAATGCAGAAACTTCCAAACACATTCCACCACTTGTAGAGAGATTTTCAAACCAAATTTTAGCGCTGGAAAAAAAAAAATGATGCAGATCTCTTAATTTCACCATAGGTTCCCTAACTGCTACTAGGGTCAATACAAATCCAGTGGCATTTTCTTGTTTGATCTGTTTTCAACTCTATTGCATAAGGCTTCAGACCTTCAACCCTTAGATAAGAGTAAATAAAACAATATAAATTAGCTGCACAACTGTATTTAAGAGTTCTCTTCTATCTCGTTATGTATCATGTACTATAGTATATTTTAGTACTAGTATATTTTAAAAGTCTACCTTTCAAAAAGCCCTTTAAGCACACCTTGATGTCTGAAGTCAAAAGTGCCCAAAAATGTAGTTCTCATCTTCAGAAGTAAATTATGTGAATGGATTTCACACTACTGAAAGTCTATCCTCACTCCTGTACACAGATAATCACACTAATAGATAGTATTAGGCTGCTCATTGAAACTTCTCAGAGGTTTTTGGAGGTTTTTCTATATCAAAAATATGTCTGTGTCTGGCAAAGTAACAGAACACTAAATCAAGAGATAAAACATGCTGTAGCTACAAGCACTTACAGAGTCTTAAGGAGATATTTTTAACACTTAAAAAGGCAGTTTACACTACTTAAATCTCCTTAAAGCTGCACACAAAATTGCAAAAATTGTATTTTACACAATGACTGCCTTAGGGTTAATGACATCACAGTTCATTAGCCAACAAAGGCCTTTAAGTGTCAGCTACTGTCAGCAAAGTTAATTTGGGATCATGGTGTTATTCTAACATACAACCATGTAACTTCAGGCCTAAACTCTTCCTCTTCCTAAAGGCAGATTCACAATCTCGCTGTTTATTACAAGTCCATTCAGTGCTAACACAGCAAAACATGGACTTAACACATTCATAAAACAAGAAACAATATCCTGTTTATATGTATTCTCTATATAACTGTGATCCCCTTTTCTCTGTCCCTTCCAGGTAAACCTCACAAAAATGCATGCAGGATTTTATATTCAAAGCCATCATGAATATGCAGCACGGAAACAAAAAAAAAAAAGGAAAAACTAATTAGTAAAAAAAAAAAGAATATAAAAAATACGTGGAAAAAATACATGTACCTAATACATATTATTTGTAGTAAAATCAAATAAAATACTTTTAAAAAATCTCCTATTGTCATTATACTTCAGTGCAATGATCAGCATTAATTAGACAAACAACAGTAATCAGTTTTTAACTGCTGCATTTTTGAATTCATAGTGCAATGTGCAAAAGCCATGGTTCATTAATGTGAGACACAGCTTTACTGGACAGGTTAAGAGTTATTAATTATTCTTTTCTACTGAAGTCCCAATTAAAATCATCATGCTCTGAAAGGATCTTCCATCTCATTTGACTAATTGGCAGTACATAAAACTATGAAGCAAGAGCAAAGGTATTTTTAAACTGTTGGAAGATCTCGTTGACACAATATCTTTTTATTTCTGTAGCAGATTGGGTAGAAAAGTAAGATTTAGATGCTGTGGGTACAATCAGATGCTGCTATCCTCTCAATTACCTACTGCAATACAGAGCATTTGGAAAG
This sequence comes from Nicator chloris, assembly GCA_013400495.1. Classification (NCBI taxonomy): domain Eukaryota; kingdom Metazoa; phylum Chordata; class Aves; order Passeriformes; family Pycnonotidae; genus Nicator; species Nicator chloris. The sequence goes on from WAAE01009176.1 coordinate 5,712, forward strand.
GGCTTGGTAACACAAACAAAACCCAAGGTGGAAAAACCCACTTAAGTACACATATCTTCATTTATATACCACTCTTCCAAGTTTTTAGCAAGTTTTTAACAAAGGTTTGGTTTCACCTTGTATTTTTAATACTGCACTTGATGTTTAATCATGCTCCAGGATTCCCCATCACAAAGATCGAGGCACGTTCAAAGGAATTTGGTGGCAAAACTCTGTCTTGAAGAGGTTTTGGCTTTTGCTGAACAACCCTCAAGGTGCTGTGTTAAGGCTGTACAAGGGATGGAGGATGCAGCCAGTTTAATGGGGACCATGAAAAGAAACACATCTTTCCTTTCCAGCTCAAACACTGTCCTTGCCTGAGGAATGGCATCATTGTTATGGAACAAACAGGGCTGGGAAAGGGATTAGGCTGCATAAAACTTCAAACAGCTATAAATGCATACATGGTGGGCTCATAAATGACAGGCTATTGCCATAAAGGTCTTAAAAGGGGGAAAACATATTGCAATGGAATTTATCAAACCATTCTTGCCATAGAGTGACATATATAGAAACAATACAAAATCAAAGGATTGCTCTGTACCATGGCAAGGCCTTGAGACTTTGATGTAGCTACCACCAGAGAAATGGTAACATGAAGTGCATTTCTTTGTGGAAAGAATCTGACAAGCATATCTAAGATTTTTTTAAGACATTTTCTGTAATCACTTTCCAAACTAAAATTGGCTTTCACAATTTTCAAAATCTTGTCCTTTTTTTTTTAATATCTAGAAAATTATTTCTAGGGAAGAGAGAGTCTCCTTTTGTATTTCTTGGATGTCCTACAGAATGCAGGAAGAAAAGCAGAAGGGAAGGGTAAGAAACTTTAGGATGTTAATCACAAAAATCATCCTTTGAGCAATGGGGCTGTATGGCAGTGATGAGTAAGAGCTGCTTTGTACATCAGTTTACCATCCATTATATTTTTAAGTACATTCCCCTGCCAGGTACGTGCTATCCAAGGACAGCAGACTTCTCAATGAGCACTGGTCACTGTTGTGTGCTGGTTCGACTGGAAATCCACACACTGACCTCTGGACAGCTGTGGCAGCTGAGGAAAAACCTTTGGAGAGCTTTTCCCCCCACTCTCTCTAAACCAAAAATCATCTTGGTTTAATTCTGTAATCCTTGCACAGAAAAAAAAATTAACATCCTGCTCCTACATGTGGTATTAAGCTTATCAAGAACTGAGTGTTCTGTCCTATACTTTTTCCTGCTTGCTGCCTGCTCATCTTCTATAGAGTTTTATCAAAGAAAAGTAATTTGTTACACATCAGCAGTTTTTAAAAATGGAATTTTTCACAATAGGATATTTGGACAATTAAACACAAGCCAGATATATTGCCAGTTCCCTGTACTAGATTTTAGCAACTTTTAATACAAATTGAGTGCATATTTTATTGCCAAATCTTGCTTACCACTGCTAAGAAATTCACAACGTTCAATCTAATTAAAAATGAAATTGAACTACAATTCCCTGGAAACAAGGGCTGATTGGACTCAATAAGCTTTACTTAATTTATTTCAGAAACAAAATATTTGAATTGCTTACAGTCCAGAAAAAAAGCTTCATTATTTGATGAGTATATAATACAAAGCCTTTCATATTGCTTTTGCATTCCTACATCTTCAGGAAATACTACTCACTTCTAAATAAGCATGTAGAGGAACACTGTGTGCATAATAAGTATCATTAAATATTCAGTAAACATTAAAAAGAAGCAGGCTGTATGAATGTCCAGATGAGCAACCTCCAGAAAGCCAATAGCATTTCCCTGTTCACACTGAAACTGTTGTTTCTGATTATGTTTATGGTTATTCCAGTCTATGTTTAGACTCTATTACAGAGCGAATAAAGCTGAAGATCCATCATACAAAAAACAATTACACAAAGATACAATTATAATCTTGCTAAATCATCAAGAATAAACCTAATAGACCCTTTGCTGGATTTTATGCATTCTGCCCAACTTTTAATCCAAAATCCACTGAACTGCCAACAGAGTCACAGACCAGAGCCAAATCTGCCAATGTCCCCTTTACTTTCTTTTTCTTTTTTCTTACTTACTTGTTTTCCTACCACTAGAAAAATTAAGTAAGATCAGCAGATCCTATTTTCAAACACTATTCCCAGCACAGGGCACTTCTCACCCAGAAAGCTGTGGTCAGGTTCCCCTCACCCTTCTGCACCTTGTGCAGGGCACAAAAACCACAGCAGTATTGCCCTGCTGAGGGGGCTGCAGTCCCACTGTGCCAGCAGCCACTCTGCCCACCACAAACATTTGGGGAAACAGCTCCCAAATCAGGGGGCTTTCGACTCTCTGCAACCTTTTTCTTCTCACTCTTGACTCCAGCACAAGTTCCCAGCCAGGAGATATCCCAGTCATGGTATCATGGAATGGTTTGGGTTGGGAGGGACTTCAAAGCTCATCTCATTCCAACCCCCCCCGAAATACCAGCAAGAAAAAGGGAGAAGATGAGCAGAGAGCAAGGGAAATACCTGCTTTGTATAAACACCCTCACTGTGCCTCACATGCAGTGTAAACTCATAACCTGTGATTCTCTCTGTGGTCTTTTCTCAACTAAAATGTAAATATCCTTAGGGTACCTGGAATATATATTTTCTAGAACCAACACTGGAAGTTAGCAGTGTTGAAATGAAAACAGCCCAAGCCACCGTTCTATCTCCAAGATAAAAGCAGGATTATGACTTTTCTAGCTCCAAGACTATATAGTGGATCCACCAAGGCATCAGCAGATGCTCTCAGAACCCACACAGCAATCCGTCAGAGATCTGCAATTAAGACACATTTGCTGGCCCAAGTAATTTCTTATTAACAGTTAGATTGTTAAAACACAGCTGCCTTCACTGGACCTGTGCAAAACCAGTACCTATTCACTTATTTGATTATTCTCACAATTCTTATCCAATGACTAGTATTGGAAAATTCTAGTCTTTTGTTTTTTTGTTACGTGCAAAATATGCTCCCTGCTCAACCCTTGCCTGGTCTCTTACATTGCATCCAGGTTTCATGCTTTTAAAATAAGGTCTTGAACGTAATAGAACAGTCTCTTTTGAGACTGCATAACATTGTTATGATTTTAAAATTTACATTTTATTTAATTTTATGTTTCCAAGTAGAACATATAATGATATAGGGTGCTATATGTAAGCCTCAGGCATATCTATATATCAGCTAGGGAAATTGAATATTATTAATTGGTTAATTAATATTTTAGCTTCATTTATGGAAAAGAGCAGTGTTTAACTACTTGGTTAGCGTGCCTTTAAGTAAATCAATACTCAGAATGAACTTATTTATCTTCCTTATTAGAGAAAGAGTCACAAACCAGGAGTGATAAAAGAAATGATCGTAAAGAATGTGCCCCAGTGCATAAAGTCATTTCAAGAACTATAAATATTAAAGAAGTTATTACAAACCTTAGCAATAAAAGTTCTTTATAAATTTTCAGTACTGATTTCTAAGCTCCCCTAGAAATTCCAAAATTAAAAATTAGGCTGGTCTTGATTTTGTTTCCTCACCGACATTTCAGAAACTAGAATTTTTTTTCCAAAAGAACTTATTCATGAGCTGTGCCACACAGGACATATCATGAGTGCATCTTTCATCCTGAACATCAAGGTTTAAAGCGGAATATGTAATAAACTGAAGCACCACTTAATGTATGACTCTGGTACAGCAGAACTGCGGGCAATCTACACAAAAGATACACCAGCTGAAAAAGCCAACGTGCAGCTTTTGTGCCTTCCTAGGTCCTTTCTTTTGCACTGCTTTCCACTCAGCACATCAGTAAAACAGAGCTCTGCCTCCTCCTGTGACCTACTAAATAGCCCATTTCACCAAAATGAAATAGTAGAAAGAGCTACATGAAGGAGGTCCAAGGTTGAAGCACTTGATGAGAACAGGGAAGGCAGCTGGATTAGTTTGGCAGCCACAAAGCACTACAAAGTCGTTCATTTACCAGCACTTAGGGAAAAAAAAAGGGCAACAAACCAACAACCCCCAGCTCCTCTTCAGAAACACCAGTCTACAATTAGTTCCGAAACATCAATCCAAAATTATGTCCTTCCCCTGTCTTAAAAAATAGGGTGAAAAATATAAAATGTGAAAAATAGGTCCAACTTGCTGTCACTAAGATTTTTTTCATGCAGTGATTAGGAAAGGAAGACCCCAATGCCAAAACAAGGTCATACCAAGGGTGGTTAAGAAAGATGTGGTAGTAAAACCCTTGCTCTGTCACCCTGCTCAGCTAGATCGTTGACAGCACATTACTTTTGTCTTTCTCTGACAATTTTTTGTGGAAGGAAAGGAAAGACCAAAAGAAAATATCTTTTGAAACCTTGTACATTAAAAACACAGTTCCCTCCAATGGGCCCACTGAAAAGATTTAGCACCACTTACAGCTCCTAGAACTCCACTAAACTTTCTAAATGACAAACAGAATACTGCAGTTGTAAGATGAATGAAAAAGAAATACAATAAAACTCATGATCAATCAACATCTGTTACACCACTGTAACTCCTAAGACAGAACTTGCAGAAAAAGACTTTAAAAAATACACAACTTTACTCTGGGGAAAAAAAAAAACCCAAACAAAAAAACCAACCAAAAACAAACTGAAAACCAACACAAAACCAAACAAATGCCAAACCAAAGGCCTCCAACCTAAAAAACCCAAATAAAAGCTCCAGCTCAACACTAAGTTACACTACAGGACCATGTCATGAATGAATGGTCTGATACAGAATGAAGATGATAACCACAGGCCTTGGTTTTTAGCCCAGGAGAGAAATCTATAGAAAATCAGGGAATATTTCCAAGTTCAGAACAAGCATTTTCTCTTGCAATAGGTTTGCACAAGAGACAAGAAGAAAAAAACCCCCACAAACAGAAATTTCTGTTCTCAGTCATTCATTTCTTCTCTCTGGTGACTGACAGTGGTGACTAATTTTGTAGTTACTATTGCTTCTAACTAAATAGATGAAAAGGAAATTTCACCCAGGGTAACAGAGCAAGCTTTCTTTGGCATCACTTATTAATGGAAAATGCATCACTAGCCATTCTGCGTAAAAAACTGGTAGTTACTGATATCCTGGAGCCTAAGCCTGCATTTAACTACATCAGCTTTACATAAAAGTAACACCCTCAATGTCAATAAACCTTGATTGGCAAGAAACTCAAAGTCAGGCTTTCTGACCTTTACTTCTTGGTCTCTTCTCTCAAGTAACAAGTGACCGGATGAGAAGAAACTGCCTCAAATTGCATCAGGGAAGTTTCAATTGGATATTAGGGGAAAAAAAAAGCTTCACCAAAAGGGTCATCAAGCATTGGAAAAGGCTGCCTAGAAGTAGAATCACCATCCCTGGAGGGATTTAGAAGATGTACAGATGTGGCACTTGGGGACATGGTTTAGTGGTGGGTTTGGCTGAGGGAACCTGAGGATCTTAAAGGTCTTTTCCCACCAGAATGCTTCTGTGATTCACTGTGCATGAACCTAATTCTCTCATGGGGTTGAAAAACAATATACACATAATTGTGACGATTTTTGGTAGCAAATGCTAAAGATTAATCCTAAAAATACAAAAAGTAAATAAAGATAGTTAATTGTAGAAATAGACACAATTTAAACAGAGAAAATAATTAATATTCATCTTTTCAACAAGGGCCTACACAGGTCTGTTAAGATACTTAGAGCAGGATGACAGGGGTTTTAAAATCAAATTTACCTTTCTGAGTTTTTCCTAGCACCTACTAAACTGTCCTTTCACACAAGACTTCTGAGGAGAATGATCTGTTCACATGCCATTCCATGAAGATATGAGTTAAAGAGGCAGCTCTGACAGTAAAACCCTGCTCTTTGCTCCCAAAATGATAACCTTTGATTATTAGAAAACAACTTAAGACTTTGAAAGCTGTCTTAGAAATATTTATATTAATTTCATCTCACAGTCACTGATGTCAAGTTCCAGGCTTACCACTTAAGATCTTTTCTGGAACAAAATAACAGAAATTTTCTAGAAAAACTCTTTTGGAGGGGCATTGTTTTATGTTGGGTTGGGTTTTTTTTCTTCTTCAAGTTTAATTAAAGAACAGGATTATAGCAAAGACATCCTTTTTCCCTATCATTTACAAACATCTGCAGAGGCTAAACAAATCATTGTGTAACACACCTTGACCATGAGACACCAACTAGCTTAATTCAGGAATAAAAGCTTCAAATTTGTTTGGGTGTTTTGTCAGGAGCACAGATTTGTTAAGAACTCATTACACTGTCCATTAATCTTGAGACCAAGAAAAAAAAATCTCTTTCTAATACCCTTAAAGGGTGAAGGTTAATGTTTAGCATGCAGGTGAATTGCAGAATTGCATCAGTTACTCTGGGCTGCTCAGATTTAGACTGAAGCTGGAATATTTTGTGTATCTTTCTTTTTTTTTTTTGTCCCACCTCATAATAAATGGTAAAGCATTAGCAGAGTTTTATATACCTGCTTTCCAGTGTCCAATTCTGTATCAAGAAATGTTTAAGTATCTACATAGAGGGCCTCATCACCAAAAGCTATTGCAGAGATAAACAGAACTGAAATACTCCATTTCACAGAGCAGTCAGGACTATAATTAAATTGCTCCAGACATATCCTCCACTTCAGGGAGTCAATACACCTATGATTGCCATTTCTAGAAAAGGGATACCAGGGGGAAAACCATTACTTCCTACTTGCTTTGCAAGCCATCCTCTTCCCTTAAGCACAAGCTGTGCCAAGGAAGGGTATCAGGCTGACAGGGCATTTCTTACATGATGTGCTCACAGTGAAAGAAAGAAGGAGAGATTTCTCTGGTCAATAAGAACTTCTCGACAGAAGACTAAGCAGCTGATCAATCTGGATGAGAGACTGTGTGTGCCCTTCACCATGACAGTTGATGGTGACAGGATTTCAACAATAAAGGTGCCATGTGATGGCCGTGACCTTCTTGTCATGTGGGAGTTTGACCTGATCAAACACCACCCACGGCTTCTTCTGCTGAAGGGGAATTGTTCTTTAAAATGTACTGTGCTTACACTTAAGTATGGTTTTTATATTAAATAAAGTGAGTTTTAATGTGCTTTAACATCAAGGGGTGTTTTTCTATATTTTCTGCAAACCTCCCTGCACCAAGTTTATTTCTTTACTGATAAGGAAGATCTGTTGTATTAATAATCAAGCTAATTTGGATATGAAAATTTAGGTTTTCTTGAAATTAAATAACATACTTGTAGGTTTATTCTGTTTGCTAGTGAACAGAAAAAGGGAGAAATAGGCAACTTAAGTTACTCTTCCCCTGTTACCTCTACTATCACCAAGTATTGAACAATTCTGCACTGTTGGCAGGTCAGAAGCAAATCTCATTTTCTGAATTTTCTGTATGCCTTGAAATGACTTCACCTTCAAAGAAAATAAAGTACGTTGAGTGACAATGTCAGATTTTGTCCTTGCAACTTTCAGTGAATCTGTACAGTGCACACATCAAAGTTCATCCAGTCAGGTATACTTACAAATAATATAAATAAGTTATCATTTAAACTAGGAATTCATTAAAAATATTACCGTTTTTGTAAGATTCATTTTGCATCTCCAAAGAGTTCAAGTTTTCAGAAAAAGCACATATGGAAACAAAAGGCATTTGCAAACAGATTCTATTGTATGTACAAATGCCACAGCAAAATAAGATTTCTGTGTATGACAGTTGCACATCCATTTTTTTGAACACTAATATCTTAACCTTTCCTAATTAGCTATTTTTTGATGAATAACATTACACTGAAAAGGAACAAAATTTAAATAAATACTCTGTAACGAAAATTTCTGTACTTTTATCACACACTGTATCACACTTCCAACCCCACTTTGCTGAATAGAGCAAACATCATCTTTTAAAGAATGTCAAACGTGAAGCAGAGTTCAGATAATATATTTGGACTCCTCACAGGTATTCCAAGCCTGGAAAAAAATACATTCTGCTTGGAATGGGACTGTTCTTAGGCAGGAAGAGGAGGCCAGATCCCAGCTCTCCTAAAGCATTCCAAATGCCTTCCTTGTATCTCCTTTTAAAGGAACATTGCAGCACCCTACCATGGTAAGGGACAGTAACTTCTTCACAGATGCTCCAGGCTAATTAATTTCTATGTGTCTCATAAAGATTTCTTTGGCCTGTAATCCAAGAATGGGCTGAACTAGCAGATTTGGGCTTGCCTTTTTTCCTTATATCTCTAATATGAGAAACAGGAATGGGACATGCCCAGGTGGTTAAGTGGATTAAATGTTATCATTTTTCCTCTGAGATTACAGTGGAGGCCTGACTGAAATGAGTTGTCAGGTCAGTTCCCCAGTGGACATTTTATAACATAAAGCCATCACATATAACTGGATACTGATACAAGAGGCAATACAGTCAACTCCCACTCCAGGGAAAACCAAGATTGACTCAGAAGTGAAATTTATGCTTCCATCTTATTGAAAGGGAGATCTCTCTAGGTCACCTCAAGGTCACCTCTGAGGCTGTGTGCTAAGAATTCTTGTGTCTGCATAATAACTGACAGTGGGAAAACATAAATAACAGGTTCACCTGGCAGTGCAGGTGCTCCTCCAGCCTTCACAAAATGCAAACACTGCCCTCCATCTCAAATATTCCCTGTATCTCCTCATAACTGAGCTGCCCTGACAGATCTCAGCCCATGCACATTCTGTGATTAGTCACGATGACAAGGCCCTCCTGGACAGCTTTGTGGGAGTTTGGGTTTGTTTAGTTAAGGGTGTTTTATCTGATGAAGAGCCTGATTTTTAGAGAAATCTGAAGTGTACAAGTGATGTGAAATTTGAAACAAATAAAGAAAAATTGCACTAGTTATTATACAGCTCCTTAAGTCAATCAAAGAAAGTAGCCCCAATTTTTTTACCTTAAGGTTCCAGTGACTGTGATCATGTGATTTTTGTTTTCTTTCCCAATGACCATAAGGAAGTTCAGGAATCTTTTTACTTGCAACAACTCTGATTGACTACATATATCAAAAAGCATCCCAATCAATGCTTTAAAAAAAAAAAAAAACCCGAAAAACAACAAAATAATCAATTACCTTGAATGAGCACAACTCCAAATATGGAGAAGTGCTCTCAGAAGAGTACATTAAATACTGAAAATAAACAAAAAAGCACAAAGAAAAACCTCAGAAGCCAAATACAAAAACCAAACTCACTTAAAAACATGAGAATGTAGCAGGATAACAAATAAAGGAAGCTGCCATTTTGTTAGGCCTACATCAAGAGAAAACAACATAAGTCTAACTTTGTTGAACATGTTGTTTGTGAATTATTCACTGAGACCTTAAGAGGAAATTAAAATGCCTGAGTTCTCATATTGAAATGCACAATCTTCCCCTGTTAAGTGAAAATATGTTCTCTGTGGAAGAATTGCCTTCTGCACAGAAGGTTAGTTTAATGTTTTGGCAATCGAAACAAAATATTCCAAGTGGTTATTGCTGTACTTGCAAAGAGGGTGCCAATTATATTTGTAATGATGGACTTAGTGTTTTTCTTTTCAAATTCATGCACAGGCATCAAGAGGCCCAAATGGCTAAGAGTGAAATTTTGACTTTGGTGTTCTGTGGCATTATGCAGGCAAAGAGAAAATTAAAAAATATAATGCTCAAAGCCACCTCTTTCCTCTCCAGGGAAGACATGCAGTTATATATTTTAACCATCTATGCTCCACAAAATCCAGCTACAGGCAATCTGAAAGGAGCAATTCAAGTAATCCCAGGGAAAATAATAAAAACTTTCCACGGGCTGGTTATTATAGAATGTAAAATATAAATCCCTGGTTCCATGGATGCAAATGAAAAGTTGGATCTCAGCATCCAGCAAGTCCATGTTTCTACTCAGAGTTCTGATCATGTGGCAAATTACAAGGTGTATTTGAAAAGGCACAATTCAGATTTTCATGCAGAAATCACAAGTGCTGATTTTGTGAACCAATTCTGAGAGCTGAGTCTCTAAAGCCACACAGAACCAATGCAAAAATCAAACCAAGGTCTGGATCTGGCTCTATATCCTATATATATATATA
>WAAE01009185.1:0-17180 GCA_013400495.1 Nicator chloris
CCTCCTACATCTTGCAAGGAATACGTCATGTGATTTTGTACCATCTCTTCCACCTGTAAAGGAAAAAAATCCAGGCATTTTAAACTCATTCCTTCCATCTTTTTGGGGAGATACTGTACAGCATTGGAAGTCACAAGTTAAATACTTCAATTCCTGTGCAGGAGCTGAATTTGAACAAGAGAGCTTTCTGGTAGGTTAGGAACAAACAAATAATGCTGGCCTTTGGAAACAAAAGCCAAAATCTTGATTCAAATTCCAACTTCATTCTTTGTGGGTACTTCCTACCCTGCCTTTGTGCCTTTAAACTGTTAAACCTCATCACTTCTACCTAAAACAGTTCTTTATTTCAGAAGAAAGGAACTGCAAGTATCTCTAAATGGAATTGCAATACACTGTAAGACATTCATTGAAGAGCATTTAAAAAGCTCAACAAAGGCAGAGGGTTAGGGAGGAAGACTGACAAGCTCTAAAAAGCAAATGCATATCAAAATTCATATTGGAAGAGCAGTGAGGAATAGAGTCAGAAGCAAAGCATGCCTGCTCTGTTTCAGTGGCATCTTTGGACAGTTGACAGATAGAAAAAAACACAGAAAAGCCTACACTCAAAGGATTATGATGGTACAGAGATTCTATAATTACAAAATGCTCATTTAAAGCTTATTTTGCTAGCAGCTGTGCCTTTTTTTTTTTGCAGTCAAATATTTGCTATATTTTTAGCAAGCAACATTTTTTATTCCATACAATATGCATGAAAATGGGTACTGGGACAGGAAGATTATGCTTATTTTAGATTTAATATATTATTCTGTTTCTTTGGTTCCCCATCCTCTTCCAAATGCCCCAAATAAAAACAGAAGCAAAATTATAGGATATCCATTGCTGTGTAAGGCTTCAGACATTCAAAAAAGTAACTGAATCAAATAAAACTCTAGAACTACAACATGAGAAAACAAAACCCACTGGATGGAAATCCTAGTTTGTTTTAGTTTAACTAAGCATAGACTTATCTAGACAAGGAAAAGTTATCAATCCAGGTTTTGGGCACTTTGATTTTGAGTTTCAGTGAACAAAAAGCACCACCAAGATTTATGTTTCAGCTTCTAGACATGTCAACTTCTGCTGCAAGTTACTAGCAGGTTTCCTACAAAAATTTCTTCCTTTTTTTCCCAGTGAAACAACAATGGTACAGTACAAACCAGCTAAGAATGTTGGCTTTTTAAAGTACTCAGTTTATTAGGTCTAGGTCACAGTTCTTTAAGAAAGGAATCCTTGCCATGTTTTCAACACTTGCCGTACCTTTGGGCCCTTACGTATTTTCTATTCCATCTCTTAATTTAGTAAGGACAAAGCTATGTTTTATACATTTACTTTTGTGTTTTGATACTTTTTGCTTTACATGCTAAATGCAAAGGATGATGGAAATATCAAGGAAAGAAGAGAAGGTGGCATCCACAGGAATGCAATCTAAACAGACTCCTGCCTCACCAGGAAATGCAGTATTTACACAACCTGCTTGTGTACACTGCCTGTACAAACTCAATTTAGTCTGTGCACTGGTCACCATCTCTCAACCTGCACCTATTTCAGAGGCACGGTCAAGATCTAAAGATGCTCGCCCACCTGAGAGGCTCACTGTTACCTCTGGGTTCCTAGCTGGCTACAAGAACGGTCTGCAAAAATACTTGCAACCTGTATATCATACAGACTTGACCCAAATTTTGAGTGGCAAGTTCTTCCCTCTAAAAGGCCTAAGCACAACTCAGAACCTATTATAAAGCTGATAGGTCTTTAAAAGAAAGTGATCTGATCTCCCACACAACTGGCAGAGACAACAATGCCTTTTTATAGGCACACTGAAGAAACAGCTCCCATCAGAATACATGTTTACACTTCTCAGTCTTAAAAACAGGGTTGCAAGTTGCTACTTGACCTTTTGCTGATACCAAAATTCCCTTTATTCACATGAAGTCTAGGGAGAAAGTCACATTTATCAAGAATCAAGATAGCAGCTTGCCTTTCTAAAGCCAAATTGTCAGCCTGGGGACAGAGGCCAATTTTAATAAATTTTTAATAAAGTCCACAGCAGTAAAATGAAAAGGTCTGCTATTCTCATCATGATCTCTGTTGTCTTGTTCAGTAAAACTGAAACTCCAGAGCAGGTGGAGTAACTTGTTAGTCTGGCAAAAATTTGTTATAGGGAAAATACTTGGAGGGTGGAACTGCATACGGGGATATTCATCCTTTCTGTAGTAAGTCCATTAACTTGAACCTGGATTAGGAGACACTCCATAGTAACTTTCATGTAGTATAATCCGTGCAGCAGGTGAAAACAATTTTACTCCAGTTCATTTGATCCTGACACTTAACTACAATTTGCATTATTATGATAAGGACCTGGTCCACCTCAGGTTTGTTTTTAAGTGATCAGTCCTGCAGTCACAGTGGTGCTCTATGAATGCAGAAATGTTATAGGCATAAAAGAGGTGAAAATGAGGACACCTGCATATCTTGGCAAATATAAGTTTTCCTTATGCTGAAGATCTCTATACCCACAACCTGATAGAGTACTAGTTCCCATCTTGGCAATCAAACCCACTTTCTATTACCTATTATTCCCTTACTTCATTATCCTTCACTTTATTACCCCTCCTCCCAAAGCAAAAACAACTTAGAAAACTAACTACCAGTAGATAAGCCTATCACTGTTGTGTAATAGGACTTGTATACTTTTTCCCTTGCAGTAAGTTCAGATTTCAGAAACAAAGTGACTGCAAAAGGTCTTAGAATTTTAGTCCACTAGGCAAGTCCTTAAGTGTTGGTCCTGCTCATGAAGCTGGTAGTAAGTTCCGCACATAATAAAATTCCAGGCTGTTAAAAAAACAAAATCCATTCCTGTTTGGAAAAAAAATAGATTGGTTGGAGCTTTTGCTAATACTTTAAAAAAATCTACAGAAGAGCAGATCCCAGAAGGAAGCTCCATATTCACAATCACATATGGACCACAGAAGGAAAGAAATAGCATGAATAACGTATCTTTGGAGATTAAAAAGCAAACACCTGTCTAATTCTACTCTAAACTATCATCTTCCTAGTACATACCTAAAGTACTTTGGTACATTACTGGAATATGTCATTATGGCACCATTGACATATTCAGGATGTCAGACAATTTCTGAAGGACAAGGGAATATACATGAACTCTTCAATATGATTTGCCATACCTATAGTCTTGTTGAACTTGTTTAATGGCCTTTTGGTAATCAAACTAGCCACAGAGGTAAAAAATGGTAATAGTGAACCATAAGATTCAAGATATTAATATCAGTACAAATAAACACTTCAAACAAAAATCAAACCTTTGATTTAAAAGCAAGAAAAACTATTCTATCTGAAGTAAAGACCATCTCCAGCCTCTGAAGAACACGTTATACTGCTTTCATTATAACTAGAGATACAAAATTTTCAAACTATAGGCATTTTTATTAAAGCTACTGAAGTAAATCAAACAGTTTCACAAGATTTGGGCCTCTGCACAAGTGGTATGCATGCAAGCTGGATGTAAAGAAAGACAACCATTTAGCACAGGAATAGAGAACTCCTTTGTTTGTCTCAATGTACTAGTTTAAAGCAAGCAGTGATTGACATAACAAAAAAACCAACACCCAGGTTCTAGAGAAAAGCATGAAATAGAGCAAAGTATGCAAACCCCACTTGACACATCAATACAGTACCTGGGCGCTGAATCTGTGAACATCATCAGAGGCACTGACTAGATCAATGGAAGACATGGAGGAAGAGCGACTATAGGGCTACCAGAGACAGACAAAGAAAAAACCAAGTAATCAGAACAAAGGCACAACAGAGCGTTCACTACCAACTTGCAAGCACAAGATAATGAAGAAAAGGAAAACAAAAGCAGCATAAGCAGCAAGCACAGCAGCAAATGCTGATTTCATGCATCTATTATATATTATGCTCCCAGTGTAGCCCTGGCAGGAGCATAGTGTNGACATGGAGGAAGAGCGACTATAGGGCTACCAGAGACAGACAAAGAAAAAACCAAGTAATCAGAACAAAGGCACAACAGAGCGTTCACTACCAACTTGCAAGCACAAGATAATGAAGAAAAGGAAAACAAAAGCAGCATAAGCAGCAAGCACAGCAGCAAATGCTGATTTCATGCATCTATTATATATTATGCTCCCAGTGTAGCCCTGGCAGGAGCATAGTGTTTCCAGTAACATTAAAAAACAAGTCAACCAATCCTGATACAACCAAGAGGATTTTTTTTTTTTTAATAAAAGCAATTCAATGAATCTGGGTGAAGGTATCTTGAAAACACTGGAGTTACCCAACTGGGATTTTTCCTTTTTTATGCCTGACAAGCATGATAGTAGTCAAGAACATTCTAAATAGGTTCTCAAATCAGTGTTTTTGAGCCAAGACAAAAAGCAGTCCTTTTTCAGTTCCAGCTACTTTTTTTGAAAATGAGTAGGCCACTGGAAGTTACTAGAAACACCAAAAAAATCTCACCCTACTCATACGAAATATTACATGGAAACAGCACAGACCAGCCCACTATTCTGAGAAGATCAGGATAAATACCTTACCGTTTGAACAAACCGATGAGTCCCCACAGCAGAGTATGCATCTCCAGAAGGTAAGGATGTTGGCCAGTGTAATCTAACCTTTTCGCTTTGGGACTGCAACAACACAGGTTTCATTATTATTAGTCAGCTGCTACGGGGTGGATTGTGAAACAAAGTGAGTCATGCTCAATCTACATAGTGACTTCAACAGCTAATGCTGTCTATGACAGGCATGAAGCTGTCATCCCACGGGAATTGTCAGTGAGTAGGCCTGAAGACAGAATTCATCTAAACTTCAAGGTGTATTTCTGAGGTAAGGAAAACACACTGCCATCACTAAAGATCCACGTAGCAGAGTCAAAACCTGGACTCTTTACTAAGAGATTTCAACATAGGGTAAACTCTGTTGGGTCCTACAGGTCCACTAGAAAGTCTTTCAATTCTCAAGTCACTGTTATTCACTGTAGTCCTAAGTATAAACTCTTTTACAACAAAGGATGCATGACTTTGTTATTCCCACTCATTTTATATGCTGCAATATTTTCCCATACTCTATGTATTTTCTAGAATGCATCTTATCCCTCTTTGATACTTATCACTGAAGTGTATTCAAGAAATGAGTTAGTGAAGTAGCCAGGCAGAACTATGTCGTTCCTATTCCATATATTGCTAAAGTAAAAAGAAACTTCAGACTGATTATTAGATTTTGAGAGACAGCTTTAGTATCTGATACTTTTATTTTAATAGGGCAGCAGTCACATACAGATAATTTTCATACAGGACATTTATTTAGGAATTAGAAACTAGAGACATTCAATAAACTTAGCACTTATACTATTATTTTCTACACAATCTATAAAGTTACCTTATCAAAATTAACATTAAGCAACAATATTTTATTGTAAAAATAGTAAGGGAAATTCCCTGATCCGTGTCATAGTCAAATAACTAGAGCTTCAGAAGATAACTAGAGCTTCTGTCCTGACCTCAGGACAGACTTTAAGTCACAAAAGTGTCTCAGGAAGTGCTCATCATTAAGACATTTTTCAAGTTTTAGTACCTGTTCCTCCATTTTATCCTGTCTATCGAGAGCAGCTTCAACAGCATCAAAGAATTCTTCTTCATTAATCAGGCTATTAGGACCTTCCTAGAGCATAAGAAAAATATAGTTAAAAATTCTGGAGATATAAAAGTTCCACTTCAATTTATATATTACATGTAACTGATGGAAGCAAATTTCTTCTGCAGATCTCATATTTTCACCATTCTTAGATTACAAGTTCTCTGAAAACCTTTACTTAGTGTCTCCTTCTAACAATTTAATGATAGTTGCATAAAGAAAAAAACCCCAGGAGACTGAGTAATAGTGTCAGTATGCTTTGACATAAAATTTAGGGTTTAATTAATAAATGTCTTCTCTTGAAAATGCTTACTGTGTCAGTAAAGCACATCTATTTACATAACTGTGTAGTTAGACTCCTTAAAAGTATTTCAGTGCCTTAAGGTACTGATTTTCAGGTATGTGTTCAAAAATACAACAAGGGAATACAAAATTTTGGGGATCTCTATTTAAAATTCTTGGAAGCAACAGTTTAACACTGAACAGCAGGTACAGTTAAGTCAAGGACTGAAAACTCTAGTCTATTAATTAAAATGGTAATTTAATAAAATTAGATATACTGCTTTTATTGTATTGTAAAACAACCTAGTCCTGCAAATTAAAAAATAAACCAAAACTGTATCAGCAGTGACATCTGGAAGAAGCAGCTGGGTTCATAACCAAGTACACAAAGTCAAACTTCCTATTTATTTTATTCTTTCACCGTGCATGTTTCAGTGACAACAATTAATCTAACATCAAGTATCTTAAATATCTGTACAGTACTATTTCTCAGGCTATGACTTGAAAGTAGAAATATGTTTGATTAATGTACATGAAAGGGTCAAGCTTACTTTATTACAGGTGCATTAACTTACATTAGTGTGGATACCTCATCTGTGGAAGTGTTCAAGGCCACTAGGATAGGGCATTGAGCAACCTGGTCTAGTGGGATGAGTCCCTGCCCATGGCAGGGAGATTGGAACTAATGATGATCCAACTAGGTTAAAGATGATCTTTAATGTCCCTTCCAACCTAAACCATTCTACGATTACTCTTCAAAATGCTCTTATACTCTCAATACTCTTCTCTCACGCATCTTAGAACTAAATACCTCACTAAGGAGAATGTTGATGAAATGCAATTCAACAGAAGAAAGGTACTTAAAATCTGAATTTGAAAACATCATATTTCAATTGGCAGTGACAAATTAAAAATTAGTTAAAATTAAACTTCAACTTCTAGGACTGCCTCTGCTGTCAGTTTTCATATTTTTGCTTTATTTATCTCTACAGCTGAACAAATAAAAAGAGAAAGTACAATTACATGTAAGTGGTATCAAATGCACAAGAAAATAACAAAAAATCAACAGAAATATCTGTAAGAAACATACTTCAGACTAAAGCAAAACATCAAAGGTTAAGATATACTTCCACTCAAGAAATTAAGGACTGAGATTCTTCACCCAGTTTCAGTTTCCAAGGTGCAAAAGTAAGTTTGGCATGAACACACTTGTAAATCACACTTGCACTGGCTTGTGAAACTTCACTTTCCCTCTTTAAGAAACAACTCAATCTTAAAAGTGTATTGGGTTAGTGTAGGAAGGTTTTGATAGCTGAAGTGGCTACAGGGGTGGCTTCTCTGAGAAGCTGATAGAAACTTCCCTTATGTCCAACTGAGACAGTGCCAGCTGGCTCTAGGATGGACCTGCTTGTTGCCATTGCCCAAGGCCATGCCCATCAGCAACTATGGCAGCATCTCTGGGATAATGTATTTAACAAGGGGGAAAACACCCCCATACAACTGCAGCTGGAGAAGAGTGGAGTGAGAGTATGTGAGAGAAAGAGCTCAGTAGGTACCAGGTCAGTGAAGTAGGGGCAGGAGGTGTTCCACATGCTGGAGGTGATTTTCCTGCAGATTTTCCTGCAGCCCCTGGTGCAGACCACAACATAGCAGCTGTGCCTCTGCAGCCTATGGAGGGTCCGTGGAGGAGCAGAGATCCACCTGCAACCTGCTGAGGAGCCCACACTGGAGCAGGTGGATGCACAAAGAATGACCTGATCCTGTGTGAAGCCCACAGAGGAGCAGGCTTCTGGCAGGACCTGTGGACTCATGGAGAGAAGCTCATGCTGGAGCAAGTTTACTGGCAGGACTGTGATCTCATGCTGGAACAGCCTCTTTGGGAAGGACTCACGGGAAGGAGTTCATGAAGAACTGCAGTCCATGGGAAGGACTCATGTTGGACGAGTTAATGGAGAACTGTTTTCTGTGGGAGGAATCCCACACTGGAGAAGGGTAAGCACATAAGAAGTGCTCCCCATGAGGAGGAAAGAGTGGCAGAGACAATGTGAGGTGAACTGACCACAACTCCCATTCCTTTTCTCTCTGCACAGCTGAGAAGTAGAAGGCAGAAAATTTGGAAGCGAAGTTAAACCCAGGAAGAAGAGAGGTGTAGGAGCAGGGTTGTTTTGAGATTTGATTAGTAATTAAGTTATATTTCCCCAAGCTGCGCCTGTTTTGCCTCTGTCAGCAATTGGTCAGTGACCCTTCCTTGTCCATATCTCAACCCAGAAGACTTCCATTATATTCTCTCTCCCCTGTCCACCAGAGGGGAGTAGTAGAGTGGCTTACTGGGCACCTGGTATCCAGCCAGGTTCAACCCACTAAAAAAAGTCATTGTGTTTTAAAAAAAATCAAAAGTAGAATTTGTACCTCATAGTCTGGCCCTCCAAAGTGGGACTTTTTCTTCAGTTCTGTCACAGCATTTTTGTATGCTTCTTCAATTCTTCTCCTTTTCTCTGTCTCCTGTAAAATTACACGACCATTTGATGCAGTGAAAATGAACTGTCAACATGCCATTATTGAAGGACCAGGGTAGTATTTTTTCCAAGCAGCAACTGCAAAGCTGATGAGTTTCTGAGTTTATTTGCATGTATGCATTATATGTGCCAATATACATGCATATATAATAGAAAGCTTGGGGAACTAGCTACCTAGAGGATACCTTCTAATTCATGTGCAAGAAACCAGATCAGCAAGCAAAAAACTAGTTTCTAGTTTAAGCATAGTTGTTCATGTTTCATTGGGGGTGATACTTTGTATCTGACACTTCATATAAACCTCCTCAACACAGATCCTTGGGCAGGGATAACAAAGGGTAAAAACGAAAACTGTTAAGAAGCTAACTTGCTGAATGTAGTGATACACTAAGAAGTCATACCCTGTAAGTTTATCTATAATTAGGGCAATGTGAACCATTTTGTGGACTCCATGCAGAGTGCAACTTGACATCCTTCTCTCATAACAGGTTGTGACTGTACTAGGAGCCAGTCTATGCAGACACCTGATGGTGACTATATCATAGTATATTTTGAATAAAATAGTAGTAACACCAAAATCAGACTAGGTCTAATATCGCCTCCACAAATTCTGCATACTGCCAGATACTTTCCATGAAAAAGCTATAAACACTTCTGAAATTCTTGCAAAAATCAGTTTCCTTTTTTGCAAGATGTTCCTCCGTCCCTTTTAAAAATCACTTCAGGTGAGAAAGCAAGTTAAGTCTTACAAGTGGACTTCACACACTACTTCTTGCAGATATGGGTATAATTATTCAGCAACCCAAATTGAAATTTAAAGATTCAGTAGAAAACTCTGAAGCAATACTGAAAGGCTGAGTTTACTAACTGTGAATTTGGTTGTAGCATTCCATCTAACACATTTTCCAGTTTTCAGTAAGTCAATACTTCTGATGTAGAACAAGGTAGTATAGTTTTCCACACACACACAAAAAAGCACTTTGATGAAGACAATATTGTCTTTAATGGAGACTGTTGGCTTTTCCCTTCTGAAACTATCAAAGAGGCAGTACCTGCTAACACAAAATTTTGCATGTTTATCTTTTTTGAAAGGAACTGGAACGTCCTGAAGATACATAAAGCTTGACTTCAGTATAAGTCACTGAGAAAAGCATAGAAATTTTACCAGACTTGGAACGAAAAACAAAATAGACCCCACCAAAAACACAACTCCTTCTCTCACTCACCCCAAATCCCCACACTTTCTGTACTTCAATCTGCAAATTAGTTACAATTCACATGTGTCAAAATACAACTCTCCAAATTTGCCAGCTTCTCTTGGCAATAATACTAAAGGCAGAAACAAAACCAGAGAGATGCTGCAGCAGTCAAGACAACATGAAAAGTATTATCACAAAGACTTTCTTGCAAGTAAAGTAGTGGATCAAATACCAATGACAAAATCCTTTGTGTATACAACATGTATACATTTTTAGAAAAGTCTATTTTGAAATACATTCAATGTACTATACACTGCGCTGGAAACAAAAAGTCAAGTTCAAGATCTTAAGAGCTAAGTGTAAAAGGTGGAAAGAAAAGTTGTAACTACAATTACTTTGGACAATACTACATGCTTCATATCAATTTCGTTCTGAACATTTGACTATTTTAGTAATGAAAGAAAACTAATCATAGAATCTATACTTCTATCTCAAAGTATTTATTTTGTTTTCAGAGAAGTTTACACGCAGATTCAAGGAAACCGAAAGTACAAAGATGTACACTGTTCTCATCCCACATCTATCTATCTATCAGATGGAAAGCAATGTCATTTGATTGGGCCCATAGTTACAGAAGCTTCTCTTATAAAGTGATGTTTAAGCACTAAAACCAAAATATAAAAACTAAACCAAAAGCAACTCTACCACTGTGGAATGATGATAGCAGAGGTCTGAATACAGTCAATTGCTATCTTTAAGGGCGAAGGTATCAACACGCTGCTCACATGGGTAGCATTTGTGGGAGGAGACTGGAGCTGCCATGTGGCAGACACAGGTGGCTCTTGCCTGCTTCAAAAAAGACTCACTGCAATACACAGCTGAGCCCATCCACCATATATGTGACATTTCTCTGAGGGAAAAAAAAAGGAGCAAAAAAACACTCTGTGGAGAGAAGAGCTGGAAGAAAAAGTGAGAAATCACAGAGGAGACGTCAACATCAAGAAGATGAGGAGGTGCAGCTCCAGGGCAGAGAACATGTCCACACTGCAGAGGTATTTCCTGAAGGAACCATGTCACATGAAGGATCTACACTGCAACAGATTTTTCCGAGAGGGTTGTCACTGATGGAGGCTACCTGCACTGGAGCTGGGAAAAAGTATGAGGAGGAAGAAAAGGCAAAGATGAAGTGTTTTGGACTAATTGCAAACCCTCCATTCCTCACCCTGCACTGCCTGCTGCTAGCAGGCAGTAAGGTTATGGAACATACTACCTCAAGTGAAAGCACACAGGACCTATTGGACAATCAGGGCATCCAGCCCAGCCAGCAGAGGTTTGTGAAAGGCAGGTCCTGCCTGACCAACCTGAGCTTCTATGACAGGGTGATCTGCTTAGTGGACGAGGGAAAGGCTGTGGATGTCACCTGTTTAGACTTCACTAAAGCCTTTTACACCATTTCCCACACCATTATCCTGGAAAAACTGGAAGCTCATGGTTTGGTTAAGTACATGCTTTGCTGGTTAAGAAACAACTGCTACAAACAGGCTTCAAGTCTTGCACCTACTGTAATTCCTCCAACTGCTCAGCTGAACCAGTAAAGACTTGTTGACAGAAGTCACAACACAGTGAGAAAGGGCCAGGCCTTTGACATATGCACAAACAATACAGAAGATAGGGTCAAGGATTCAAACATGGATGTATTTTGTCTGAATATGAGCATTTTTTGAATAGTGTACCACTAAACAGAGTAAGATTTGATATATGATATATACCACATGGAAACATGGAACGAGAACAGAAAGACAGCTGCATTGCAAGGGCAAGATTCTATAAATTAAAGCCTGAACTCCAACCTGCCATGCTTCCAACAACAGATCTCGGACAAGAAGGCACTACTCCTTTAGAGTTGTTACAGTGGTTGAATAGGTTCAGAATGAACTATCACTGTCATTAGAATAACAGTTATTCTAACATCACACAGAAGATTTCACTGATAAGTATAAAGTATCACTTAATCTCACCAATCTCCTAAAGGAAAGTGAAATAATTTTATCTTGAGCAGACATACAAAGTTAGAACTGGTTGTTGCCCCCACCTCTTATCATACTAAAACTTGCACATCATTTTGCATGCACGGATAATTATGTCTTTGTCAGAAGGATGTAAGGAATATACTTGCTATTATGAGATAATTTCAGGTTCTTATATATTCTTATAGAATATAGGATTACCATCTGAATAAGTACTGTGAAAAAAAGACTTTGATGAAGAGCTACGACATCACCAATGTCTTGGGTTGCAATGCAAGATGTAACCAAAAGTGTGTATTCAATTCCCATCTGTTGAAACCAGTTGGGGAGATGTTTTTCATTATCTCTTCTATAACCCATCCCCCATAACTCTGGGGGGAGGGGTCAGGTGTCTTCTGTTAATGGCCCAGCTGTTAAAAGCAGGTGGGGCAGTGTTCTTTATCTCTTCAATGACCCATCCTCCCTCCAGGAGGATATCTTCTGTTAATGGGCCATTGAGGCTCACTGCATGACTGATAAAATAACATCATCCCATTGGGAAATGCTCTACCCAGCAGGAGGAATCAAGCATTCCTACCTGGATAAAACCTGAGATTCAGAACACCAGGACAGCTGGTTTTCCACTCGATTCCCAGAGGAAGACCAGACCCATCTCATCACCACTGGACCTTCAGAGGAAACCTACACCCTTCTACTGGATCATCTCTGCTTCAACAGAACCACNTCCCTGACAGACATCTGTCTTTCCAAACGAAGACAACCAGTCAGAACAAGGCTCCTTAACATTTTATAGCATTAATTATTAAAGCACCTGAAATTAATAAATGCTGTACATAAAAATAAAAGCAGTTGTTTGAGTACAAAAGTTAGTAACAGCTTATTTGAAATTTCAATTTCAAGCTAAAGAAACTTTTTTTTTCCAACAAAAGTTAAAGGAAAACGATCTTACCTTATCTAGCCTTTTTTGCCAGCTTTCTTCACGCTTTACCATGAGTTCAATACAATGAGAGAGTGTAGCAAGGATTCCAGCAGTAGTTGCCTTGAAAGTTATAGCTTCTCCTTTAAAGTCTATGCCATTAATTCCTTTGGGTGTCACATGTGGGAACACTAAAAACACATATATGAGATCACTGATAGCTGCCCTTAATCAAACAAGCACTTCACACATATGTGTTGTATTTGAAGACAACAGACTGGCTAGAAAGTTAATTTAAAGATAAAAATTTAAAGTGGTAATAATGTCCACAGCTAGCCACAATATAAAGAAAAAGATTCAAAAGGAGAAATAGATCCTTGCAGCTTCATCTTCCTATACTGTATTTCAAGCCTGCTTGTAATGCTGTATTACTCTGCACTCTGCAAATCATGTGGGTGGAGGGAGTGGTAATAGTTTGTAACAATAGCAGTTTGACAGCTTGAAATGGTGCCTAATTAACACAAAGCAACCTTAAAACATATCAGACTCAGCACTAAGAAAAGAATAATTTCAAAATGTCATCAAATCCAAAATGCATAATTCAAGGTTGTTTTAAAAACGTAATTACAGATTTTAAAACCTCAAAGTAAAAAGGTATAAGATAAAAGCATCATATGTGCTGAATTTTCCAAGTACTGTGAGTTTTACAGTTCCAAGAACTGCTTCATGCTGTCAACCAAGCCATCTGTTGCTAAGGCTATTTAAACAAGTCATTTAAAATGTGTGGCAAAAAAAAAAATCTATTATATGTCTAACTGGTACGTAGGTTGGCGTAATAGCATAACAAGTACTGCACATGCATGTCAGAAAATATTACAAAGCAGAAGTAACACTCAAGATGAAGCTGACTGAACCCAGCAAGTTAAAGTAACTCCTTCTATTGCCAAAGAGCAAGCTCATGACTTATCACCTAGCTTGATAATTTCTTCTACAGTCAGTCAGTGTGTCAACATACCACTGCTACAGTTTAAAAAGTACAAATTAATATTTGAGTAAGTTTATTTGTCTGCAAGAGCAAAGCAGAACTTTCAAGCAGTTCCATTCTGTAATGACAGAGCATGGTGTCTGCACTTTGGGAACAGAAAGCAATTGTCACATTGTGTTCAGCAGTGGTTTAAGTCTCTAAAGGTTTTATATGCCCCCCCTTTCAGAAGGAATCAAACTTTTTCAAACAAGTGATTACAGACTACACACGATTTCAAATACCTCAAGAAGCACACATACTATGGTAGAATACAACTTTTTTTTTTCATGTTAGTCAAGAACATTCCCTAAAATGTAAAAGTGATGGGGGCTGGAGGAAAAAAAAGGAGAGCAAGAGAAAGAAAAAACTCTTTCAGGAATCATAATGAGCAGAGCAGCTCTCCCTCCCCAACAGCTGAAGATGGAACACAGAGGGGACTGAGACAAAGTGGCATAAGCTGGCAAGGAGGTGAGGCAGTGATTCCACTGAAAATAATTAAAATTATACAAGAACTTGGTCCATAATACTTCACAACTGAAAAAGATAGTTTCACACTAATAATTCCTCCTGTTGCTGTAGGCTATGTTCACATGCAGGCTTAACAGCACAGCTACAATGACTGCAGATGTAATTCTTCTCTCTCAATTAGGAAATATGTAGACATGCTAAAGAAACTGCCACTACCTGCAACACTATATAAGTAATTTCAGAAATCTCTGCAGTAGAGTTTAAGGGAAATACAGCAACACATCTTAATTTTCTGGAGAAGAGAGAACTTTTGTCCCTTTCTAGGTCTCAGCTGTATCTCATTAACACTTCCAATACAGTTCTAAGCCATCCTTTAATGACTAGTCTCAGAATAGGTATGATAAATGCAGAGCTGCAGACTTAAAGTTAGTGCCCAAAGATTTTCAGTCATTACAATTATGGGCAAAAATGAACATCTTGCAGAAGGATGTAAAACTTATTTCTTTGAATAGATGGTGACTCAACCATTATGTATCCATCATAAGGAACCATGGTTGTTCCTTACAATGGATACAAATATTTTGATTCATTCCTAATCACAGAAAATATCTGTCTTCCTGAAACATGTTGGGAGATGACCTCAACCCTTGCCTCAGGAACAACTGAGCTTCAGCACTTTACAAGTACTTGTGAGGAGATTTTCTATTGGAGAGATCAAACATCTTTCTGATTGCTTTTTTACACTTTTTTTTTTCATGTTAGCTAGAGATTGATTATTTCAAAATTAAATCAGGCATCTGAAGATCCATGTTTAAAGGTAAAGACTAATAGGAAAGGGTTCTTACTGTTGCAACTGCTCTTTGGTTATCAAACTGCAGGCCATCAACTGAAAAAATCAACATAATTTGTCTCCCACCCTAATTTCAATTTCAATGTCTTCCAAGCAGTTCATTTTTCATTATCTCACCTGTGCTCTATTTCTGATTTGTTTTCTCTTATGTTTCACACAAGGAATTCTTCATACCATTCTTTAACTTTCAATAGCTCTGTAGCTTTTCTCTCCTAGACCCTGTGTCTGTTAGGATAGGTGTTTTTGCTTCTTGTTCCCAAGACTCTGCTGGTAACACCTTCCCACTGTTTGATCAGATCTGTTTCCCAGAGAAACAGGAAAGTATTCTAAAGACAGTAAGTAGAAATAGATGGTCTTCCATCTTTTCCATTTTATGCCCCCTTAACGTATTACGTCACTAAACTAATTCTAAGTGAAAAACAAACATTTGGGTACATGATCCATTTCTTGATGCCTGCTGTTGTTATTTTTTGTGGATTGCAATAGGATCAACATGATTAGTTTTCCTCTAAGAACAACCCAAAATTTTCAGCAATATTTTGGAAAATATTTTTTCCTCCATTCAGAGCAAAAAAATCCAACATAAATCTCTGCTGTAGTTTACATCAGTTTTCACTCCTTCAGCCTTTGTACCATTTCCATCTTTATAGTTCCAGTACAAAAGACATCTTCCATATTCAAGGTGGTTCCTTAAGTTGGTTACACATGCTCTTCCTATTCTTAGAAAATTTAAATCCAAATATGTTCTCTTTCTGGAGGGGATGAATTGGAACACCCAGAGATCAGGATTCTACATTCTTGAATATAATATCCCAATGGGCAAATATACATCAGCCAGACACCATACCTTAGGGGTTTTATATAAATGATCACAGTTCCAGTTACCAGATCTTTTAATTGAAAGTGACCGATACATTTAAACAACTTCATGGTACTCTATCTACCTCTTCACTTCAATATCCTATAGAATACAGAAAAGAAAAAGCCTCCCTATCCAAATCACCTTCAGAGCAGTACACAAATGTCCATATTTACATTAACTTTCTCCTCCCACCCAGAGAACAAATCGCAAAAGTCAATGTGAATATGATCCCTCAGGTCAGTCTTAAATCTAATGATTTGAGCTTTAGATTGGTGCACTAGTAGTTTGAGCAGGAGGCTTAAACACTCTGTATCACAGTAAGGAAAATTAAGAGGTTGAACCTATGCCTCACTTCCTGAAGCACTAAGTGGAGAACAGTTTCACAATAAATAGGCAACCACTTGTCAGCTACAGTTAAGAAGACTGTTAGAATCCTTACAGGATGGGACAGAAATTCCAGGAAGAGAACCCGAAATGTGAGCAAGCAAATTTTAACAGCTGCTCTGAGCCTAAGCTTTAAAAAGGGTGAATGAAGATAAACCTTTCATTGCCAGTTAGTTTGACCTTTTTTTCTGCCCAATACATGAGCGTGGCTGTCTCAACCTGAGACATCTACTTCCCCCACTGTATCACTTAGGACTCCACTTTAAGATAGAGAGTCTAATTTTTCATTTCTAATCAAGCTTTGCAGCACTCAGCTACCAAATATTTAATGAATTTAGCCACTAGAAATCAAACTGAGGCACAGAAAAACTGAAATGGGGATAAATATTTTCATAGAAATGATTCATGGAAAGTGAATTTAATGGAATACAGGATTCCTAACAACTGCAGTTAGAAGTTCTGCAAAAGGCAAGGGGTTGCAGAATTATTTCGTGTAGTGAGCTATAGTGAGTGAGTTTATATAGGTATCTATAACACCAAGTATCAATTTCTTAGCATGTAAGTTCCCAAAAGCTTGATGACCAACTACATTAAAAATACAGACTTTCATAATGACATTCCCCATAGTATATGCATATATATTGCAGATGTGCCAGAATAATGGAGAAAAAATTTGAAAAAATTTTCTACAAGTAAATTTATCTGAAACTCCAACATGATTTTACAAAAAATGAGTTTGACAAACACATCTCTTCCAAAATGAATCATGCAGTAGAATTAAATTCTTAACATTTGTTAAAGAAGGCCTTTTCAGTTTTCTGAAATCTAACTTAACAATTAGAAAAAAATACAGTTTCATACAGAAAACAGGGTTAGTGGAACCATACACCTGCTTACACTTGCTTAAAAACTTCTGTTTCATCACAGAATCACAAAGCTGGAA
>WAAE01009194.1:0-16899 GCA_013400495.1 Nicator chloris
TCCTACATCCTTTATCTCTTACATGGGCTCTATGGAATCACAGTAAGGCTTTGCATGAAAGGGCATGGGGCATCCATCAACTCTGGGTAAGGTATTTCCATGTTATACTACCATCACTGTAAAAAAAATGGTTTCATTATATCTAATCTAAATTGACCATATTTTAGAATCACAGACACTTTTTGAGTTTTGCATCACAAATCATTTACAATGTAGCAACGGACAATACAAGAGCTGCTGAAGATCCAAAATCTCTGTAACAGCCTATGACTGCTTAGAGAAGCAGGATTTTTTCAAGTCCACACAGTTAGACAGAACCTGAAGCCCTGAGGCAGTTGAGACAGCCAATCTGATAACAACACTGGTATTATAATTTATGAAAATTTGTTGTGATCAGGCCACTGATAAAACACCTGTTTTAAAAGTGTGCTATGCTGATCCTTTAAAAAAAAGTAAGGAGTAGAATCCAAAGAACAATCTCACCTGAAGTCCTGGAAATCAGGGACCACCTCTTCTTTGAATACATTTTCAAACAAACACATCCCCCAGGAAGGTAAACAGGAAAATCAGCACTGAATTATTAAGCTTAAGCCACACTTGGCCAACCTACAGACTAACTACCTGGAGAGAGTGGCAAAAATAATCTCTCTAGAGTTTAGTAAAGTTTTTGGAAATTGAACACGATATGGGCTGGAAGAACAGATTCCTAGGTAGGTTGAAAATAGGCTGGACTGCTGGGCACCAACTGCTCAATGGTTGGCAGTCAAAAGTGAGAAATGTTCGCCAGTGGTTGATACTGAGATCTGTACTGTTTAATAACATCTGGGCAATAACAATGAGCATCCAGAATAGTACAAAGTTTTGCACCTGGGGCAGAGTAAACCCATGCTGGAAAGCAGATGGATAAGTTTCAGCTCGGTAGAAAAGAATCTGTGAGATACAGCAGACACCACCCCAAACACACACTACAAATGCTCACACATAATGACCGAGGCAAACTGAATACTTGACTGTATCAGAAGCATGGCCAGCAAAACAATGGGAGGTATTACCCTCCTCTACATGGTGTTGGCAAAGCATCAGGAATCTGTGCCCATTTCTGGAGATTTTGGGAATTTGAGAACATCCAGAGGAGGATCACCAAGATGGTCATGGCTTTGGGGAACATGATTCCTAAGAATCAAGTGAGCGAGCTGGGCTTCTGTAGTTCAATGAGAAGCTAAGGATTGCTAGAAGAAATATAATGCCAAAGGAGTCAAATTCTCCTTGACAGTAGCAGATGAAGTAACCAACTGTCTTGACCACAATCTGCAGCTTTAGAGAATCCAACTGGACATGAGGAAAAGCATGTTACAAATTCATGTCCTAGAGCTGCAAAATTTATGCTAGAGGATCAACACATTTCCCAGTAAACCACCTTGTACCCAAAGTGCAGACACTAACGCCACCAACCTTTTTGTTAACACCAAGCTATCTCACTATTAGATTCAACAGCCCAAACGTCTCCAACTGAAATACCTTTCCAAAAAAGGCATTACATCAATCTGCATAAGGCCTCCAAAACCTGTACTGACTTACTCTGAAAAATTGTTTGTGCAGGGGATGACAGGAAAAAGGACTAGAGATTGAAACAGGGAGCATGTCACCCTTTCTACATACATAATATCCTGTGAAGTTACCACAAAAAGGGATTTGCAGGCCTGAGCTGTCATTGCACAACATTTCAAAGCCACAGTCTTCTTTCTGTGATTCCCTTCTAGCCCAGATCTGAAAGTTTCCCACTCAGAGAAGGAAAACTCAAGGCCCTCTATTTGTAGCTACACGCTATGCCTGCAGTCAACTGTCAACATCTAAACACTCATGTAAACAGGTACATATTTTAATTCTTTCTCCCACAGGCATAATAAGTATTATTAAGACTAGGGCAGACAGCAGATTTTTAAAAGGCTTTGGTTATATCAATATAAGTCTGAATGGTTTTTTAGTCTGCTGTAGTAAGGCAGTAAAATATAATAGCCTCTTAACTGACACATTGTTATCAGTCTTATTATGGCTTTCTTCATGCCTGTCAGTGGATTATTGTAATTTTTTCAGTCACGGGTCTAATCAAAGTAGAAGACTGAGCTACTGACAGCTCAGGAGAGATATAACTGCTTACATAATACTGTCATGAAATTCTAACACAGGCAGAAACTTCAGCATGTCTTCAGTCCAACTCTCCTCCTAGTTAAACAAAGCAACTGTTAGAACAACAGGTTCTTTTTTATGCCAAGGGAACAAAGAAAATGCAATGGTTTCCCTCAAATTACTGCAGTATTCATAACAAGAAACACTGTTCTTCTAGGCAGCTGGTGTGATGCAGTCTAGAGATGGCTTTGTAATCAGGATTGTAAACTCATCTTAATATCTACCTGTCCAAAACAACTCTTCTGAAGAGCTGGTCAAGTTAAACCATTACCCCACATGGGAATAATTCCTTTGTAAGACTGAAACACCACCTTCTCATTCAAGCAAGGTGAATTGAATTTTTTCTTCAAAGAACCAAGGAAGAGCTTGGTGCAAGTATTACACAGTGGCTTAGAAGGGGAACAGCCAGGACTGTATCCACATGCAGGGTGTGCAGCATGTCTGAACAGGTGCTGGATTTCCTCAAGCTTTGTACTTGTATCTATTTCAGTAGAAACCGACACAGAAAATCCCAACACTAAAAACCATAGAAAGCATAAATCTTTTGCTTTCTAAGAAACAGGATTTCCAGTCTAATTTGTACTGAAGTTGAGGGCCATAGATCGAAAGCTGAATTGATGCACCTATTTAGTGTATACAAAACACTGCATGAAAGCAATTCACAATCCCTCTCCCACAGAAGTAAGAAAGTAGAAGAGCGTTCAGTTTCTTCACATGCCAGCTACAGCAATGGTCAGTAACCCACTGTATCCATCACTGCAATCACTAACATACTTCAAACTGGGTACTGAAGAACAAGATTATACTAGTGCTTGAATCACAGCTCATGGGAGCTTGAAGCACTAACTACCAATCAAAAAAAAAACAACACCCCCCCCCAAAAAAAAAAACAACCCAAAAAACAAACCGCAACAAACAATTAAAACACACACAAAAAAATCAACCCAACCAATCAAAAAACCCCACACCCACAAAACACCAGATAGTAGACTGGTGGCACATATTTCACCAACATTCTTCACCACTGATATTACAAGAGAAAACATGAACAAACAAATCAGCAATCCAGGAAAGTAACACCTGATTCTGGTGTGGAAAACAAGAACAACAAATTCTTGAAGTTAGGAGTGCTGCTACAGCCTGGTTTTCTTTCATTTGCCCTTTGCATATAAAGCCAGGTTGTTAGCATCCTGAAGCTTGATCTGATGGTAAGTGACATTCCTCCAATAAAACAATTTCTTGCTTTCCTCATGAATGTGTTGGATGTCAGAACACTCTCAGGCACAGGAGCCATGCACTATGGAGGTGCCTATGAAAGAACCTGTTCACAAGATGTAGCCATTCCCGAACATGACAGAATCGGTCTGAAAAGAGGCCTCAAATACATTTGAGTATTTTCAATTCTTCTTTCTCCTTCAACCATTTTTTATTTTGCTTGACTTACAGAGAGCTAAAAAAAGCCAAAATCGAAAACAAGCCTGGGCAAGTGAGCTAAGGATTTGATCTTCACATAAAATAATAGAGGCAGGTACTGAAGTGCTGCTCGATACTACATTTCTATTATCCACAATGCTACAAATCATGCCCAAAGAACTCAGTTATAAAGAAATGCAAAATACTTCGAAAACAATATGGATTTTTTTTATTGTGTGCAAGCTGAGAAGAGTTCTATTTTTTAAAATCTTTTTAAATTCCTGGCTACTTCAATGGTCACAGTATTATCAGTGAAGTATAATAAGAACTCCACAGAGCTTCATGAGTCATAGTATTGGATACAAAGCTGACTGATGTCAAGGTGAAATATTATCTTCTCATTCACTTTAAAGGGTTTTGACTCAAGCCTATAGCAAAAGATATGAAGTGAAGCAATGCAAAAACACTTGAAATAAGATAAAACATATCTTAAGATAAAGACAAATTATTATATGACACAGAATCTCCAGCATTTACTGCTTATCCTTGTAGGATTTAATGCTATTTTCTAATTTTCTATTCTGCAATGAACTAAGGTTATCGGCAATAAAGATTTCTGTAAGAAATTTCACCCTGCTTTTGCAAATTCTCAACCTTTTCCACTATATTTTGTTATAGACTTCAATCTCATCCATCCTTTTTAATAGCACACTAATTTCAGTAACTACTGAAACAAGCCAAAGTATAACTTGGGGGCAGAAAGCAGTGGAATCCAAAATATTTTCAAAATAAAAGTGATACAGGATTAGCTTTTGTGGCTGAAGGAAAGGTATTGCAGGTAGTATGACGGGGTTCGAATTATATAGGTGAACAAACACCTTTTACTAAAATCCTTCCTTTTATAGGTCTTAGAGTTTACTGTCAGAATTTACTGGGGGAAGGGAAGAGAATCTAGTTCTTCAGTAACTAAGTTCTAACTGACCAGAACTACCCAACATGAATTCTAACTAGTGTTAACAAAGCATCTTAAAAGTGGTTTTCAATTGGTTGGTGATAGGTTCTGGGCAAATACTACATGAGCTTTTTAAATTTTTTTTTTCATGCATTACTTGTGAATTAGAAAACCTATCCAAACTGGAAGAAACTTTTTCAAAGCTCATATCAATACTCATCTTCTGTTAATTGCTATAAAATGCCATCTCATTAACATATGACAGAAATACCATTGTACATAATACTACACATTAGTTAGTGCCCAGCAGTAATAAGTGAGATATCAATAGAATCAAGAACTGCTTTTCTAAGTGAAAGCCACAGCAAATGCCAAAACTGAAAACTACCAAGATCTGGGATTATCAGAGATAGTATAGTCATGTGCCACACTGTAACACACACTAATTGCAAGTTCTGCTCTGACTGTCCCTATCTTCTCATCACACTTTCCAGCCTGGCACTTCAGCGCACGTAAAATAAAGCATTGAAGTAGAACAGGATGCCAGCTCGACTGCCAAGTCCTGCCACTGCACAGCAACGCAGTAAAATTAACATTTTTAGTTTGCTTTCCCCATGTGGTAATCTCTGTCTTCCCAGGGATAGGCTTCCTGTGGGGACACATGGTAACTTAAGGTGCTGGAAGGTTTAGCTGACAGCAAAACATATACTTCTCACTACCACAGCAAGGACAACTAGTGACTGCAAAATTCACTCTAAACCATGCCTTTAAAAATAACTGGCCAAATGCTAACAACCCTTCCAAATTCCCTGGAATATAATTTTTTTCCCCCTTTACTCTGCTACGACCCTTTATGGTCCTGTTTGTAAAAATGGCACAGAGCAGGCAATATAATTTATGCTGATATGGGCCCAATAAAGGAGCGACAGCTAGCAGAAGGAGCTGAGAGGAGAAAGGTATACAAATTAAATATGGATTACTTGACATCAACTTGCACTAATGTATTCAGGGGACTCAAGACTTACTCCTAAGGGATTGAGGCTTGTTTGTTTTGGGGGGTTTAGTGGAGAGGGGTGTTATTTATGTCTGATTACTCTGTTGTTGGATTTTTTGAGTTAAGATTCAGTAACACAGAGCAGTCAGCTTTGAAGGTCACTAGATAAGGACATGACACTAGTGTTTTCCTTCCTGCTGTTTTCCCTGTACAGTGCACCTAAAATAACAACATCATCATATGCTACTTAGTGGAATTGAATCAATTATATCAGATGCTGTGTTGTGCTCAAATACATGAAGCTAAATAATGAGCATTTGGCTTATTGTTCATCCTTTTCAGGAAACCTGGTCTTGTGGGAAATTGACAACCAAAGCAAACCACCATGTTATAGCCTGTGGGGAGTTCTTCTGCTCCAAAAATATGATAAATACCATTGTCTTTCATTGTGGAGGTATCCCCCACTAACACAGGCTACTGCTGATGGCAGAATGAGCCACCTGTATGCCGCACAACAGATTTCTGAACAATACCACTTTTAGAGAGCCAGAAGTATCAGGCCACAGATGGTGCTTTAAAAATAATTACTAGGGCAATTTGTTGCATCTCACCTCAATCTTTATTTTTGCAATTATGCAATAATATATGCAAATCTGTCACTGAATTTTACAACAGCTATAGTTCTTTTTCACAAAGTCCATGGGATCACAATCATAATAATAAAAGATTAATAATCCACATCATTGTCCCTTGAGCTTGCAACACCTTCTCAGATTGGAGATCAGGTGGACAGTGCCAGTCAATATGTCAGACATCTTGGTCCCTATGGAGGGCTCAAAATAACATCTTTTATTGATGAAGTATGCTGATGGAAACACCCAAGTTACTGAGAGAGGAGAAAGTGCTTTAGGTTTTGCACAGTTCCTAGACTCCTGGGACAACTGGGACCACTTCAGGCTTTTCTCTTCAGTTTTGCTGTTTGCTTGTAGTGCTGTTTTTTCCTCTTTTTTAAATTCCCTGCTTAGAAGATTTAAAAATTTGCTGCTGCTCTTTTTAAAGTCAAGCGTCTGAACAAAGCCTGTGTGTGCTACGATCTGAGAGGAGGTCATATTCTTTCCATCAAATCAACCAAGGTTGCACTGTAATGGTTTCTTAAGCACTTTGGGCACAGGAGGCCTTACAATCTATTTATCATATTAAGTTCAAGTGCCCCAGCCAGGTGGACTATGAAAACTTGGGTTCATTACAATCCTCTTTGCTAATCATTTTCATCCCTCTCTTTTTTTCCATAAAAGAATTTCTTCTCTCTAAAACCAGCTCTTTAAGTACATACATTTCCTAACACTCAAATCTACACTTGTATTTCAGTCCTGTAAGGGAACATTCTGAAATTGAAATGGCAGGGAAAAAAAAAGAGTTGAAAAGGTCATCACATCCCTAAAATTCTATTTGCTTCTGAAATTCTAACAGACAGTTTTGGACCTGACAGGACAAACCACGTTGTGGTTGCTCTAGGAAATTTTGCAGTCACCACTGCACCCATTGTAAGCTTGCAAAGATTTTCAAAACAAGTCTCCTCTCTTAACTATTTCAGGGTACGGGGGAGGAAAAAAAAAGAAAAAACATGCTACTCAGAAGAGAAATCCTAATGCACTACTGAAAAGTCCGCTTGACTTAAATACCAGGAAAATTCCCTAGAGAAGGCTGATTCACCATTTATTTTTTTTAATTGCCATCATTAAAATTATATCTGTATTGCAAGTATTTCTCTTACATGGAAATTAATAGAAACTGCCTTCTCTCAAGCTGAACAATTAGTCCATTCAGAAAACCTACATAACTTCTAATAGCAATTTGAAAATCTTTATACCATAGGTTTATACACTTAGGCAGGAATAATTAACTGCTCAAAACACACAGTGGAGGACATCTTGCTAGGTATCACTCCTGTTGGAAGAATCTGGTAGTTACATTGGATCACAACTATTAATTTAATAATTGTTTCTTTCTTTTAGTACCATAAAATAAAAACCATAGATGCTAATGCCATTTTTAGTCCTAAATATAAGCTGAAAGATAAGTGAAGTATCTCTGTTTGGCACCAGTTAAGCTAGAATTCCCATCAAGGTATGACATTTCAAGAAAAACCTAGGCTACATGGAGAGAGTTCAGAGAAGAACAGAGATCAAAACCCTAAAAAATAGCAGATATGAAGTAAGACAGACACAGGACTATTTAGCTTGAAGAGATCAGTGGAAATGTACTAGTGAGAGTCTTACTGGATTATATAGGACCACTACAAAGAGGAAGGGATTCATTTATTCTGCCTACCCACTATGAATATGAGAACAAGAATTTGTCTTAATCACAGGGGAAAAAAAACAGTTTGTGGTAAACATAATTTTGCATTAGTGAAGATAGTGAAGGACTGAAAAAACTAGCAAATACCTATTACCAGTGGCCCTTGAGAACAGGTTAGACAGACACCTGTCAGGAACACCATCAGGGTACAGGCCCAGACACAGGTGACTTGACAGGATTCAACAGCATCTCCTGATTTTCTGCATCCTCTTTTTCCTATTCAAAGTGTTTTGCAGAACGTATCTGTTATGCATTTTAGCTCATCTCTATTTTTTGGCCTAGGGTAGTACAAGCGTTCATTCACTCACTGAAAGCTGTAGCAAGGAGAATCACTAGGTTTGAGGACTAAAAACCATGCCTAGTTTTAGCCAAAACAAAGTCTATTGGATTAAAAAAAATATAGAAAGTACCTGAATGTGGGAGGGGAAAAAAGTAATGCAAAAAA
The DNA here is from genome assembly GCA_013400495.1 of Nicator chloris. NCBI lineage: Eukaryota > Metazoa > Chordata > Aves > Passeriformes > Pycnonotidae > Nicator > Nicator chloris. The sequence continues at coordinate 8,353 of WAAE01009194.1, forward strand.
ATGAAGTAATAACTTTGAAAGTACAATCCACTATGAGATTTCTTGAGGGCTAATAAAGGCCAGAGAGTATTCTTGCTAAACCAAACATATGTGTACTGTGGCTGAGAAGCAATACATCAGACTTGTCAACTTATGCAGTACACTGTATTTTATTTCTCTTAAAAAAAATTGGAAAAACTATGTAAAATCTAGAAAGACATACAGGATCTGGCACCTGACACTTACATGCACTTATTAATTGTACTTAGGGACTGAAATAAAGGAAGTTAAGAAAGAAATTTCAAAAGTGACAAAGCAAGAACACAGCAATATTTGTATGCTTTACCCTTCTCTGGGTTCATTTGTCAAATAAATCACTACACCAAACAGATAATCTGACTCCCTTCTCAAAGAGTTTAAGAATTTTTTCATCCCATACACATGATTTAGCAGCTCCAGCATTTATTCACGGAAGGAGGAGGTGGCAGAGAAGCAGGAGTTAAGGAAAAGTTTTATCAATAAATAGCAAAGTTGCACTAATAAGTATGGGGGCAGATGGTGCAAATATTTTGGTAATAAATAATAATTACTTGAAGCATTGCACACAGGCAAGAACTCTCTGGGGCTCTCTATAAAAAGAACTCTTACACCACCAAACTGATTAACCTCTTACTTCAATTATGTAATCTACCTTTCAGTAAGAACTAAAAAACAACAGGATTCCTACAGGCTCCAGTAGGATGAACATCACAAAATTTCAGGCAACTATGCACAACAAACCTGGCAAGTATCAGTATTACAGCTGGACTGCTACTTATGCTAATTTTATGTTAAATCTTGCTACATTTTAAGCATAGTTTTGTTTAATATTTCAAGATACATGTGTCCACTTGATTAAATACTCTATGAGTGTGAAATCTTATGGGACTCTGTGCAGTCAAGGAATTATCCTGGGTAGAAAAGACAGAAGGTTTGATCCAAAAATATTTTTTCCTCCATTTTGGAGATAAATTGTGGAATGAGGTAACAATTCTAGCCCAATACTATTATCAGCATATGAAACTTCATCTCCTTTTGTGAAGGACAGGGTCAAATAACATATTCATAAAGACTAGTAATTTACACCTCAGTCTCACCAATTTAAAGCATGAGTGTGAGGCACAGAATAAGTGAATAGCTTGATTCTACTGCTGGAGCAAATATAGAAGCAGCACAACTGGAATCCTAGAGAGGATGGCAAAACCACGACTGTATCTCAGCCAGCCCTGCAGCACATTAGCGCAAACCTGCCCTCTGTCACGGCTTGTGCCAATACAGCAAAGCACAGACACGCCTCGGTCCCTGCTGCAGGGAAGGTGGTGGCTACACCTGGCACACAGGTGGAGAACAGGGCTGATACAGCAAAAGCTACCTCCCCGGGAGCTGGGAGCAGAGGTGACGATGTTTCTGTTACCTACCAGAGACTCATTTGGTGTCTGTATTGCGTCAGGCCATGGGTCTGACTATTTCTTTTTGTCTTGCATGAAAAGGGAAGAAGAGACAGGGCACTCACTTCCCCTCTCAGAAGGAATTTCCCTAAAGGCTCTTTGACATAATATATTCATACACATTTCAATAAGACACATTTTCTCTGCCGACTATATTTTCTCTCCATTTCCATTCCAGCCTAGTTGAATGGGTTGTTAGTCACTGTTTGGCTAACCCTGACGTGCTAATATGTAAATTAGACTCCTCCTCCATACTTTAATTCCCTAGAGTGATATTTTTCCTGTATTTAAATAGTTTTACTACTTATTACTTGGACAATGAATCCAGACCTGGGTATTTGCCTATGCTAATAAAAAATATAACAATGAAATGAAGATTTCTAGTGCTAGCACAGTGACATGAGATAAGAAGTACAATGAGAGTTCTAAGGTTTACTAAGGATGTACTTATGAAACATGTGGACAAACTGTGAAACTGAAGATTAAAACATCTTTGAATCTTGACCAAAATCAAAATATGCAAAAATCAAATCAAAAGTGAATATGCACCATGCAATACACAACTACTGTGCTACACCAGTAGTAATTGCTGAGGCAAGTCAGTAGTCCAAGCAGGATCAGCCCAAGCCATAGGACATCAGGCACTGCATTCACCAGTTTACTTCCAAACAGCAGAGCAGATGCAGTCCATTCATAAAATCCTCTACCCAATAAACAAACTTTCTGGACTGAATCCCAACCTTGACTACAGTCACCTAGCTTCAACTGCACCACAGTTCTGTTTACTGTCACAGATTGTAGGAAGAAAACATTCAGCCATGTCCACATTTCACTAGCACAAAGAACTGCTGAGAAGCAGCATCAGTTCTGTTTCTGCAATAGGACTTAACCAGTTTCTCTGAAGTCCAGGATTATCAACACTCAAAGTAAGAACAATAATGCTTTATATCTTCAGTCAAAACCATACCACCTCTTCAGCTTTCTCACACCAACTTTGTGACAATCTGCTTACAACTGCAATATCTGAATGGGCTTTCCTAACTGGAAAATCTTCATAGATTTAGTGCTTTTCTGAAGGCCTCACTCCAGGCCCCCAATATATTTCTTTTGCATTGTTAATGCTACTGAAATCAAGGCCACTGGAAACAATGTGAGCCTGAATCCAGACCTAGTATAACTGTGCTGAAAAAAACAAGTAGAAACAATGCCATAACATGTGTGGAAGATTTATATTACTATTATCCTCTAGATAATTCCACAGTGTGATACAAAAGCCTATATATAAAGTGATTTTCAGCTATCTCTTACAGAATTAATCTCAGAGAAGTAGCCCAATATTGAAGGTCAACTTTCTTGGTTTTTTTGGTTAACTAAGCAGGTAGATTAACAGCATTAGAAAAGACTTGTTTAGAAAAACCTAACTCAACAGTACTTAAAGGCAGTGTGCTGGATAGACAGACTCAGAGGAGACAGCATTTCTTGGCATCCTGAACGATTTGGTCAGTTATAGTGGAGGGTCTGCTCCAGAGTGCAGAGCTTTTGAGGAAGTGAAGCTACACAGAGTCTGGGAAAAAGACCTGCTGCTGCTTACAGACTGCATTGTTGGGTGGCAGTACTGAAGATTGGTGACAAAAATCTGCTGGGCTCACCCATCCATCCTAAAAAGCCAAATAATATTAAGAGCTTTCAATTCTCTATCCCAATATGTACTTTTCTGACCTAGCTTGGCCTAGCTTCCATCTGAAAAGAAACTTCCAGCCATTGCAGGGGAAAGTTAGACTTTTTCATGTTCAACCAGGTGGCAATGTGATAGGTGTAGAATAGATATGTAATTAACCCAAATATGTGTGGGACGAGGCAGCCCGATATCCAGACCTCTGTGTGAAACCCACTGGCAGGATCCATTTACAGCTGAAGTGTCAATATAGACAAAGGAACTGAAAGAACTCAGAAGTGCTCAAGTCTGTGTGTGAGTGTCCATGTGCACTTCAGCCAAGGGCGGTTCTGGGGATGTGTGTCCATGTATTGCTTGATCAATACTCTCAGCTTGGGACAGTTGACTTGCAAGAATGGGTGGAAGAGGCAGGAAATCCAGTGCAATTGTTCCAGGTTTTCATCATTACTATGATGGCCGTGCTTCTCTCTATCCCCCCTCTGATGGATTTACAATAGCAACCCACAGACTCCTGTGTAGCAGCAAAGAACTATAAAGGTTCAGCTATGTTCTATTACTACTAGAGACATTTCTATGCATGTGAAAAACAGGATGGATGGCAGAGAAGAAATATTGCCACCACTATCATACAACTTGTTGAATTTGCCTCACTAATACCAGGGCAGATTGTGTAAATTACCTGCCTAGGAAATTTGGTCCCTTGAGCTTACAGTTTGGTATAAACTAGTTTGATTAATCGTGTTCCCCAATCCTGCTCTGTTCACTCAGAGTTGATAAGCACCAGATAATAATTTTTTAAGGTTCTTTTTTCACAAGCTTCTAGAGGCCCAAGTCCATCTTTAATGCACTTTTATTAGTTCATTCCTAAAATCCAAACATCTGACCAACTGAAGCAGGTTACAGATGCCCTTGAACCCTTTGAATAATCACAGTCTGCTCCTGACTTGGTTTATTTTCACTTCTATCAAGAGCATTAAATCAATAGCTTCCATTATCAACTGAAAATACCTACTGCCATCCTAGGATCTCAAAGATTCAATTCTCTATACTCTCATCACACTCACTTTATAATGTTCATAAGAGCTAGTTCAGTATCTTGTAATTCTCAACTACCTTTTGATATTTGGTATTTCACTTTAAAGCCCCAGCTTTGAGGCTTTAGCTGGGAGTTTGGTAGCTTCATGAGAAATCACACGTCTAATTTTGACTTTATATTGTGAATTAAATGAGTTTAAAGAAAAATTGAGACTATAAATCTTAACAGTTTTGGAAAAATAGAAGCCAAGTAATTAACAGACATTTACTACTACTTAAAAAAGAAAAGAAAAAAAAATATAGCCTTACATCCCTCTTGATTTAAAGTCAGTCTTGTGATGTGATTTGGGAGGGTTCAAACTCTCAACATTAAGAACTGCCCTTTCAATGAATTCACATCCCATGAACTTGGATCCATATTTAAATGCACAATAGAAATTCAAGCCTGAACAGCTAAGTGAATACAGCCACACTGTGAAGAGATAAGCTATGAATGAATAGCTTAATTGGACACTTGCAAAATTAACTTGTCAAAAGTAATTACTCTATACACGATCCAACTGGAAATGTTTTAGATCATCTACAAGTTGAAAGAATATTTATGCTATTCCTTGGTCTTTAAAAGCAATATTTACAATATGCTGATTATTTACTACGCTGCTCTCATACATTTGCAAATCTTTCAAGTATTCTGGTAAAAAGAGACAACAAATTCATTTTTGTTCTGAAGAGGTGAGCAGATAGAATGAGAATTTTAATAAAAATATAGTCAGTGTTTCTTCTCCTTATGTTAAAATCATCCTGGGTAGAGGTATGTGTTTGTTTTCTGTGTGTAACAATAAAAATGGATTTAAAATTAAACAGATGGAGACTGGGAAAGACCAAGTAAACAAGTACGACACACAAGCAAGTGTCCAATTTCAAAAGACTGTAAGGGGAAAAAAAAAAACAAATCACAAAACCAGACATGCTTTGAGAAAGAGTCCAAGAGGAAGCACAAATCTCTCCCTCTTCGGACCTAAAAGAGAGAGCAAGCTTTGCATAACCCATACAGAAGTAAATAAAATGCTTCCTGAACTAGACAGTTCCCATCTAGTACCACGAGACAGGAGATCATAATTGCAAAAATAGGATGTGTTCATATACAGATATATTTCTTTCAGCCATGCATAAGGCAGCTGCATATCTATTCAAAATAAGGTGTCATTGAATTTCCACCTCAGTAAGACAGGAAGCCAGAATCCAAAGTGTGCCTTTGAGGCCAGGTACATCATGTAACCTTCAGATACAGTTGCTACTGCAGGCCTGGCCTAGCAGAAAGATTCTCCTTTACATGCAGTAAAAACACAAGAATTGTCTTGTGTTTTTGGCAGGGTACCCCTTCTCCTACAGATACTACCCCGATAAAAAAGGTTTCCTATGCCATCACTCATGCATTGCCTTAATCTACACAGTAGCAGAAAACGACAGAAGAGAGATCAAAAGCATTGTTAGAACAAAAGCCAGCAATGTATTCTTATGCCATCATCACTACTTTTGGCCACCACTGTGAGCATCAGCAGAAAGAAAATACTTCTAATGAGAAAGTTATGCTACCATACCACAAATGCTAACATTTAGAAGGGAAAGAGGACATATGGCAAAGCTGGAAAGGTTGGTCTCTAAAGTCCCTTTGGCAAAGTTGTTATTGCAATTATCTAACACATGCTCCCTCCTTTGGGTTTGCTTTAGCAATGGTTTGGGGAGTCAAACCCAAACTTACTCAAATCCCCCAGAGTTCTGTTTGAACGAGTTGTGTAGAAGCAGCTCTTTGACATGGTCTAAGTATCCTGTGCTGCTGTGAATTCCCTGCACATGCTGCAATCCTGGACAAAGCAAGGAGGAAATACAAACTTCAAAGATTATCCAATGTATTAAAACCTAATGAGCCGTTGCCCCAATACGTGCAAAGCACACAAGATCTCTTATATTTGGGCTTCAGACTGCAATTCACTAATCCCCTCCTGAGGCTGAGGCACCTCAGTCCCAAAGCAGTTACTGACTGATTGGTTAATAGAAGTTCCTAAAGAGAGAACTTCACTTCCATAACGGAAGAATTTAATCTGAGATGATGAAATCACTTGCTGAAGCACTTCAGTCCCAAAGTAGTTACTGACTGACCAGTAAATAAAAGTTTCTATAGAGAAAATTTCACTTCCACAATGGAAGACTCTAACCTCATCTAATCTGAGGTGATGTTTAAAAAAAAAAAAAAAAAAAAAAAAAACAAAAAAACCAAAAAGCAACCCCTCAACCACCTCCCAGCAAAAAAAAATAGTCCCAACTCTATGTACAGGACAAACTTCACATAAAATCAAAAGATCACAAGCCCCAACTTCTTTCCCCCCAAAAAACTGCTTGAACAACAAAACCAAACCAAATACCAGCACCTAATTATTTTCCTCAACTTTAAAATAATACTAAAATAGGTATTCTTCTATCAATGTATTTTATACACTGGCATAGGATGTGTTTAAAATGTCTGTTGTCCACAAGACTACACAGTTGGTCATACATTTTTCAAAGAATAAGTTGGAATACAAACTGTGATATAATATGTACAAAACACCAAGATTCTTCAGTGGGCCAAGTTATCCCATGAGCAAGAGATTACTCAGGTTAATTTCGACAGAAGGGACAACTCCCAGGTGAAGTTCATAGTGAAATAAAAAGGCTCGGGTTAGTTATCAGCCTATTTCACATCAGCTGTGGTTGCTGGTGGGCAGCAGTTCACACCAGTCAGCATGAACTGATGGCACCACAGAAAACCCAAAGACAGAATAAACAACTAAAGAGGAGAACCTTGATGGAAATTTTTTGGCAGTACTTTCCATTAGGACTCTAGATACACAAGTAAAAAAAAAAAAAAGAAAATATGTTTGTACCGCTTCTGTGTGTTCTGGCCTGTTTTATACCCAAAGGCTCTCATTTCTCCAGGTTGCCACAATCTGTCTCCACTTGCAAGCTCTCCGTTAATGCCTGTGACTAACATGCTATCTTTACCATGGAGAAATCACAATCTGCATGCAAAAGCAATGAGTTTGCAGGAAAGGAAAAAAAAAAGAAACAAACAAACAAAACATAAAAACCCCCAAACCAACCCAAAATTGCATCAAATTATGAGATGGATGTTTAATTTCAAGGGCACTGCCATTCTCTTTCATTCTCAGGAAGAAGTGATATTTACATTTTTTATTTCACTGTAAGAAATGTTACCAAGCACATAGGTATAGCATAAATACAGTACAGAGGGGAAAAAAAGCCAGACACATCATATACATTCTTGTCACTTATTACTAAAAAGCGGAACATAAACCAGATTTTGATTTGAATGCCACAGGCACTGGGTAAAGATGAAGACAGCAGTGCAACTATCCAATTAAAGAAAGAAAAATTTATGTTCCAGAGTGAAAACAATATATCCAGCAGGACAAAGGTTTCAACATGTGTTCTTCAAGCCCACCTGGGTTATATATAACACAATGTATAGGTATATACATTTGAAGGCAAGGAATACACAAAAAGTTGTGAAAATAACTAGCTAACTCCTAAATCAATGCTAAATAACTAAAACAGAAGTCTGTGCTCCCACATAGGGAAAAGATAGGGCTGTCTCACTTCAGGATCTGCAACTTTATTCAAAGCTTTTGAACATTTATCTGCAGTATTTTCCTTCATTTACATTTCTGCTGTGCTTTTAGTGAAGTAATAAATCACAAAGTTCCATCTGGACACAGTTTTAGTTCTCATCCTTATTGCTTTAGACAATTAAAATCAATTCTTAGCTTTAAGAGCAACAAAGGCAGCCCTCAGAAGCATCGTGCTAAGCTGTGGAATAATTTTTTTTTAAATATCATCTTTCCAAATTGGCTTCAACCTACTACTAATCTCATGTTTTAACGAAAACCCTCTCTTATAGGCAGCAGCTTGACAGAATTTAACATTTCAGACTCTCTTTAGATTGGTTTTGATTAAAATAATTAATTTTAGACTAAATTAATGACATTATTATAACCAGCTTACTCTCAGCATTACATTACTTGACAACTCCTTCAAATTATTCCTTCACTTTATTCATGACAGAGAAGTCAATAATTGACGGCTTTGTTGATTCCTACTACCATCTCTTAGTCAGGGAAAACACTTTGATGTGTATTCCCACATCTACTGTTCAGCTAAAGTTTTTCTTCTTTAACAAATTTAGCATAGATCTTCGTGTCTATTTTTTCCCAGGTTGGGCCGTCAGCTGGAGTCTTATAACGGAGAATATGAAAGCTCTTGTTTGAGTATCAGTTATGTGAAACTAGACGCTGCTGAAATGTTAGATCCATA
>WAAE01009198.1:0-50839 GCA_013400495.1 Nicator chloris
GGCTGCTAGAACTTTCCAGAACCACAGCTCTATCAGATATACTGCCTAAACCAAATGCTTGTGTCACATTTTACTTTAGTACAACTAAAAAGAAATGCTTTATATGTGTATAGGTACTTATGGCAGGATATAGAAGGAAGGTCGCAGGTGGCTGTGGGAGTTTGACGCTTGCTTACTGAGACAAATTAAATTTTCACTCACTTTAAAATGATGAGGGATTTGGGGGGGTCAAGCAAAAGTACTTTGGACCTTAAAATGATGTGATGCAGCTTCTTCCCTGCCAGAAAAAGAACCAACAAAGCACTTCTGAATAGATGCTGACTGCTGGTGGGGACTTTGGGGAAAAAATGTGGCTCATCACTGCTCAGCACTTGTCTTCTTGATTTTAGTGAGTAATTAAGTTGTAGAGGCCCTTTTAGTGATCTGAGCTACACATGAGAGATTCAAAGCCCAAAATTCAATAGTATGTGCTCTCCTGTTTCCTGACTAATCCTGTAAGGTACAGTGGGTTGAATAGATGATCTAATAAGAGAACATAACTGCAGGCAGCTAACTCTCCTATAAAAATTAATAATGAAAGCTCACTGAAATCAAGAGAAAGAAACTAATTTATGAAGGAATAATAAAATAAAAAGGCTAATGTGGAGAGTTGCCTATTGGAGAATGAGATTTTGTAAGCAATTGTGTGAAGTATAAGACGTGTGCACTGGGCTGCATGTGTGTGTGATTCCTGAGTTTCTCATGTCTGCTCCACATTGACAGTAACCACACCGACACAAAGTGGCCTGGGAAGATGGTTTTATGCAGCACATCATTCAGAAAGTTTGAATGCAGAACCATTTATAAGTGCAAATACAGCTGAGATACTTCCTCACTGTCCAAGGAAGTTTGCAAAAGAAATTATTACCACATACTCACAAAGTATAAACTCTACTTTTATAGCAGGAAAGGAAAGGTACACGTAGGATTGCAGAAGCTGGTTTACTGGGTCAGGTATTAAATTTTTCCACTATAACTTTACAAGCAGTGAAATATTTTCACCCTTTTGTGGGGAAAAGGTACATGTAGAAGATACTTTGCAAGCTGTGGGACTGACCAAATCTATCTATGCCACTCTGGAAATATTTTCAGCCATATATCACTGTTTCACAGAACTTCCACCAATCCTTCCCCTTTGTCTGAAGTGGAAACATCACTTCCACCACAGCACTTTCTCCTTTCTCAATCCTTAACCCTTCATCCTTCCAGCTCTTCTCTCCTATTCATCTCAGACCCCTAATGCTGTTTCAAGCCAGTGCAGAAACAAAAAAAAAAAAAAAAAAAAAAACAACAACAACCACAAAAAAAAAGGGAATTAAATACAAGCTGCAGGTCATTCCTCACTGCAGCTTCTTTACCTTCTGCTTTGGCAGCAGCATGATGGTGCTCTCTAGCAGCTGGCAGTTTACCATACTGCAGCTCTGCAAGATAAATCAGGGGCCAAGGCTGATCAGCCGTTTTTTTAAAAAGTTAGGAATTTATTTCCCTGGAAGGAATTTCAGCTAGTGTTGTAGGACTGTCTGTACCAAGCCACCCTATAGCATTATGAACTTAGCAACTTCCTAGTAGCAAATTCAACTTGTGAAATTTTCTTTTGGTGGAGGAGACTGGAAATTTTGCAAGGAAGTTTGCATTGGCACCTTTCTGATGTGCATTGCAACCTATAAGTCCCTTCCACATACCTGTAGCTCTTTGGTCCTGTGTTGTCTGTGCATCTGGACCAAGTGCTCTTGTTCTTCCTGGGGAAAAATCATGCAATAAGTAGCTTCCTTTTTTGAGTTGTGAGGATACCTGGGCAAAATATCAGAGCCTTCTCTCCTAATAACTCTGTTTGGGCTACATCTTTAGTGAGGAACAATGACAGAATGAAAATAACTCACCTAATTCACACTTAAGATCAATTTAGCAAGCATGTCTCAGTTACAGTCATATGTAACAAAGAAACTGAGTGGGGAGGCATTGCTGAAATGTTGCTTGTTTCTTATTTTAGGCTTCAAGGCCCTGGGCAAGGTCTTTCACTATTTTTGAAGTGACCAACACATGAGAACTTGAATTTGAATATAACAATAAGGTCCCTGACAGTACATAAGTAGATTATTGACTCTGGGAAGAAGTCAGAAGTCAGGCCAGAAGTCAGTCCTACAGCTCACACCTTTGAAGCAAATCCTCTGCTGTAATCTCTCTTCTCCCATTAACTGGATTTGTTTCTGTAATTCTGAGTACCAAGAAATAGAAAAGAGAGGAATCCTTTGTGGCTGTTGGGCATGCTTAGTTCTAGTCATCTGTAGGACATATGCTTATCCAAAATGGCATCAGACAAGGTCCAGCTTAGTATGACCGTATTCTGTGACAAGGATCAGGTTTAGAAATCCAGTCTCTCATGTTTTCATAACTACAGTGGAGGAGTAATAGGTTTACAATGTTTTGACTCCTGACATTGTTCATATTCAGATTATGGAATATCCTTATGAGTTATTTTGCAATTATTTTTTCTGAAACCCCCCTGTTCAAAAGCAGATTGCTAAGCTAGGAAACAGCAGTGTTGGTGTTCCAGAAGGTTTGTAACTGTGGGAGCTTCTTATGGGAGGAGCCCTGATTCATTACTTGCCATCAAGTTGGAGCCATTTCTCATCTGGCTTCTGGGTTCTATTGGTTTCCACACATTGGGCAAAACCCGTTTTTATTTTAGCTCCAGGGCAGTCTGTGAAGGTTTGGTTGGGGTTAATTAGGAAAAATATATTAACTTCAGCATTCAGAATTGCAGTACTTCGCTAGGTGTCATGTGCCTGCCAAGGCTCATTCTTTCTTGTGTCAGAACAGTCTTTTAGCCAATTGTTTTGTTAAAGGATGAGATTGGAAGGCAGTAGACTGGCTTGTGGTACAAACACTCAGTCCTGTGGAAGCCAATCAGGTCACAAGTAGCTACTTGCTTTCTACAGACCATACCAGTTTATGCAGAGTTTGAACAGCACTGTTACCCAGAAGGGATTTATGTAATGGGCAGATTCTGCTCTTTCCTTTTACTGAAGCAACTGAGTGGTCTTCAGCTGATGTTAGCATCCATCTTGTAGTGATGTCCTTCTGGGATTTTGTTTCATTTTACTAGAAGGTTTTACAATTCTATGGGTTGTTTTTGTTTTGTTTGGGGTTTTGTTTGGTTTTTTAATAATTGCAGAATAATTGCTTTTGTGTGTGCAAAGGGCAAAGCTGAACTTAGCTGTCTATTGCATCTTAAACAGCAAAGGCAGTGCTGCCTTGAGCACCTTGGGCACAGCATTAGTTGTCAACCTGAGACCACTGAGGAGAGAGACCACACTCCTCCTCTACTTCTGTGGTCCCTGCAAGGGGTAGGCACGCTGTAGTCCTTAATACATGTGTTTTCCTTAGTTTATATTAAGATCTATAACATGAATCACAACACAGTCCTGGTGCCTATATTATACTCCTACTGCATACACCTACAGCTCTCTCACCACAAACCAGCTCACAAATTACAGCCTCTCTCTGCTGCTTTGTGATACTGATCCTGGTATTAGAATGCTGACTTCTTAGCACACTCCTCTCTCTAATCCACTAACAGCAACAACACTAATGAGTGCATTGCCTGAGGTCTGACCAAACACAGTCAATTCTTCTACTGAATTCAGGGAGGGCAGGAGTAGGATTAAGGTTGATAAGAAACTAATTTCCTTGGAAAAAATAAGCCATGAAATATTTTCTTTCTTTCAATTAAATAATGGGTCTTATGGCAGGGACTGTTAAATTATGCTGTTTGTCTTGTTTGTGTATTGTCACTTGTCTTGATATTTCCCCAAAGATGTGCTATTTGGGGAGAAAAACATGTTCAGTCCACCATCATCATCTTCCTGTGTGGTAAGGGAAAACAGACATATTGTATCATCAAAAATAGCATTGCCTGACAGCCTCTAAAAATACACATCACACATCACTAGCTATTTTAAATATCTGGCTAAAGGAAGAAAACCTCTCCAACACATCTCAGTTATGAAGTATTGACACATTATCATTTTACATGAAAAAAACAGAGCCTCATTAGCAGAAAATTATAATGAAGTTACTAAGCATTTTTAGCCATTTTGAACAATAGAATAGGGAGATACATTAGACTACTTAGATACTCTGAGGAGGTTTGGGAAATGCACAGAGAGAAATGATGTGAATCAATACACTAGGTACTCACTCCATCCCCTGGAGAATATTACCCAGTTATTATATAAGCTCAAAGCTTCCCTTAATGACTCAAGATCAGACTGTAACACTAAGCAAAAATCAGTGCTGAAGGGAAACCATACAAATCATGGGTTACAATTCTGTACCCCAGTGTCATCTTGAAGTGCTCTCTTCTACTCCAGGATAGTTATTTGGCATTTGCACAGAAATGAATTGTGAAAAATTGTGCCAGCTTTTGAGGGCAGATTTTGCTTTCTTCAAACTTGTCTGGATTATGGAGCTAGTAGAAGTGCAGCATCTACAGATGTTTCAGCAGGCAGGAGAACAGTAGGGAACTGAATATTCCTTTTCCTTCCTCTATTCATTCTTCAGAGAAGCTGACCAAGTTGTGAAGTATGAAAATATGCTGTACCTTTTCATCAGCCACACTCATATCATTTCCATCTCAACTATTATCTGACAGAATAGGACTGTCTGCAGGTCACTGTACTATTATTGGGGGCAACACCTCAATTACTATCTTTTGCTCAACAAGAAGACCCAAAGTACAATTTAATCCTGGAAAGGGATCAATTTAAGCACTTCTGTGCAAGTAAAAATGTTTCCTTTTGAAAAATCTTAAATTTAATGCATTCATTCTTGGCATATCCTTACTTTGCAAGTGATTTTTCTAATTTTTGCTCTGATAGGGTGGTGATGAGGTCACCAGCAGTCTGATATTCATTACAGGGCAGGGGCATACCCCTGTGGGCTCTGAATTCAATTTTACCATCAGTTCCAGGGATGCCTAAAATGTCCCTCAGTAGGGATCTGGCATTAGGGATCCTCTGAGGGTGTCCATCTTACCCCCATTGCTCAGAAGACTGAAACACATTATCAGAATGTGCCATGGAGTAAGAAATTCAGAGCTTTCATTCTTCTGAACTTTTATTCTACCTTAAGATCAGTATTTTATCTGTATATTGCCTACTTTTTCTTCTGTTAAAAAAAGAAAACAAAAAAAAACCCAAAAAACAAACCTCTTGCTGACACCGTGTTTACCAGCAGACACATAACAAATGCAGAGTTATTTCTGGTCAACTTGCAACTGCATAGTATAGCATGGTAGAGGTTTTTCAGGGCTCATAACAATAAATTTATTTTCTATAGACACTGCAGTCTCCAAAACCCAGATAAGCCCTGCACTGTGAATTGGGAAGTTCTGCTATTTTGGTGATGCTTTTGACTTACTGTGAGACCTTGAATAAAAGACAGTTCTTCTATGTTGCCTTAGTTTACCTTCCCAGACACTTTTTGTCTTTGTCTCTGAAAGCTTTGGAACACAGATTGTCCTTTAAAACAAGAAAAAATAGATTAAAAAAGGAAATCTTTGTACACAACAGCTTTGCAGTTGCAAGTAATGACATGATGTTTTTGCTTTTTTCCTCATCTTTGGAGTTAGTCTATGGAACTGAAATAAATAGAATTTACCTTGAATACATTACAGAATATGGGAAAGCCCTATGAGTTGCACAGCTCCATCCTGGAATTACAATAAGCATTTGTGATGTTGTCATGCCAGTGAATATTCTCAGAGTTTAATTATCTAGTTGACATTAGACAATTTAAAACTAATGTTCTAAGTAACTTGACTAAACCTCAATAATTTACTAATGAAACCGCCCATTTTTCTTTGGGAATGGCTAAGAAAAGGAACTTCCTGTTTCAAAAAATGAAACTAAAGAAATCAAAACTTTGCATCATTATACAATTAAGGAAAGCATTGTCAATTTGAGAGAAAACATATTCTGTGTGCTTACTCATCCTCCTCTCTGTTTCTGGAAAGTGAAAATTTGCTGTTGTGTCCAGTTGATTTTTGGAGAGCATACAGCAGAGTTCTACTGTCAGCATGAAAAGGTTTAATAGTGAATAAAACAGCACAAACTAATCATGCTTTACTACTGCTTTGTGTCTCTAGATTTGTTTTCTGGACAGACTCAAAAAGTGCTGCTTTTGTGCCAGAGATCTGATGTGAAAGGTTTTCCACTTGCTAACGGTATCTTACATTCCCTTTCTCTTTGCAGAATTGTGTGATGAATTCACAGGAGGCTTAAGACTTCCTCAGCAGAACTGGCATAAATTATTCCTCTGTAGTAGTACTGGAATGCTCCTCTATGTGAACCCTCTGAATAAAGGCTGAAGTATGTCAGAATATCTATTTCCCCACAGAAGGAGAGACATAATGGTTTTGAGAAAGGGGATATGTACTGTGAAGTGTTCTGCACACGGAGGTCACCATCCTGAGGTAGCTCTGCCACTGCTGCTCCCTTTCACCAGTTAGGCATGCCCTGGGACAGTAATACTGTGCAATCAGGACAGATCTATGGGTGTGACAACACCAGTGTGTCACATAAGTCCAGCCAGGAAGAGCTAGCAGGTCATTATCTAATGTCATGTGAGGAGATGGGACACTTGCTACTTCTTCACCAGAAATTTGTCTGTGAGTCGAGGCCTTGTATAGTAACCTTTCTTAGGGATAAAATGAAGATGTGATGGTTTTCTATTCAGATTTCTGTAGCACTGAGAATGGGAATTGCTTTGAATGCTCAGATCTGAGTCTTATGAATAGACAAATAGCTTTGGTTAGTGGTGAAACAGAAATATAAAAGTAAGGATCTTTCAGAGTTACCTTGGGATCTGTATTTCAGCTCCCATCTGGAGAGTGCATATTTAAAACATCTTTGAGAGCATGGTAGACACCTATCCATTTTGACAACTACAGACAGACCATAGCCCATGGTCTCAGCTTTGTTCTTCATACTCAGTTGTGTGTTTTCTTGCATTAATACTTGGCCACGTCTTTGTTTCTTGGGGAGTGTTCTTCCAGATTGCTCGTTTGAATGTAAGTATCTTTTTTGCTTGCAGATGATGGGCCTGTCTATACAGAGAATGAAAAAGACAATAAATGCATTATCTGGGCAACTGGCAGACTATGAAGACTTTTTGAGCTCTTGAAGGATAATTGTGGTTTGGGTGTTTTCTCAATGCAAGTTGCTGTAGTTTTCTTTCCTGTTTTTACCATTGTTTGAGAAATTGTGAGGCTTAAAGTATTACTGCCTAAAGTTCTTTAGAAATGCAGAGAGTTGTCCAAGTGTTCCTGCAGAAAACTCAGACTGAAGGGAATAAACTCTTCCCTTGCTATGCTGTAACTGGTAAATAAGATAAATACAGACCTGTCACCTTTCCAAGTCCTGGGGTTAAGGGTTAGTCATACTCTGTCCCCAGATTTACATAGCAATTTCTTGTTGTCATGCTTCAGAAGTGAAGGACTTTCTGAAGCAGCATACTTCAACAGAAAAGAATACTTCAGCTGAAAATAAATGTGTTCAGGTAGCAGTGCATTTGGCCTATGAACTATTTGTGGATAATGAATTAGTCTTTCTCTAATAATCAATTTATGCAGCATCCAGGAAAAAAAATAGGGGAGTGTGGATACCTTCTAGCTGTTTTGCCATTCTCCAAAAAATGCTTTTGGCAAGATATCAATAGGAATTAACAAACATTAATAAAACTTGAAAGCAACAGCTAAAAATGGTTGATTCAGAGGTGATAAGTACTTGCCTGCTGCCACCCTAATTGGGTGCTCTCCAAGCACAGGCAGGCTGTACAGAGAAGAGAGCCCACTTCAATGGAAAGCTGTGAGGGGCAGCTTTGGCAGGGGTATGGAAGGCTCACCTTTCACAATGTGCTGTAGTAGGACTGGTATAAAATGGCTCCTGTTAGCAGGCCAGCAGGCTGGAAAGGTCAAAAAGCATGTCTGGGAATGTGACTGATGGGCAGTACAGTGGAGATGAAAGACCCTGCAACTCCAGTCTCTTGGGAAGAGTGGCAGGAAAGAAAGCAAAAGATGGATGGCCTGGGGAGGAGAGCTCCAGCAAAGGTAGGAATTTGCTGCCCTCTGATTTCACACAGCTGTGAGCAGAGCCTGGGATCTCCTGTGTAAACAGCTCATGTTAGTTGTTGGTCAAACCGAAATCCAGAGGGTTCTTGGGTTGGAGATGGTCAGCCAGAGTGGGGACTGCATCACAGATGTGGCTGGTGTGGTGGATGTGCTCTTTCCCTCTCATGGACAGAGGGCATGTTCCAGCTGAGGGTTAAATCCTGGATGAATCAAGACAGACAGTGGTCTAGGCTGTAGAACAGACATAGCAAACTGTGTGTGAATATTTGCAATTGTGGATCCAAAGGGTGGATCATCTGATTCTGTATGGCCTGTCAGGGCTCTTACAGAGACCTCTGTCCTGTTGCCCTTGCAGTGAGGAAGTGAGGACTTTAGATTGCTGGGAGGGAGGCCAAGGTGGAGTCAAGAATAAAAACCAACCCAAACAGGAGAAGAGATGATGGCTGCAGTAACTTCATGCTGCTGTTATCCTGGCTCCTTTTTATTTCTTCCTGGTGACCCATATTTGTTTCTGTCCATAGCTTGGGCAAATATTTCACTTACTAACTCCTCCTTGAAAAGAAAATCTCTAGTTCTCAACATTCATAAATAGTAGGATTTTTTTGTTTAGCTCCTCAGTATCAGTGTTACCAATTCTTCCAATGAGTCTGATGTATAAAGATTTTACAGCAGTTGCTGTCAGCAGGCAGAAATGCCAGCTACTCCCTAAAGGACAAGGGCCTGAGGGTACTTCCTTCCCAGGACAGCAGGACAGGACCTCATAAGTCAGGGCCCATCCTACCATCCCAGAGGTGAGGCAGCCCCAGCCCTGGGGGGACGGGACGGGACGGGACGGGACGGGATGGGATGGGACGGGACGGGACGGGACGGGACGGGACGGGACGGGACGGGACGGGATGGGATGGGATGGGATGGGATGGGATGGGATGGGATCCCACCTCAGTAGGGCCCTTGGCTAGCCAGGGCTGTGGGATGCCAGAGACTGGCTCTGCTGCTTCACTGCTGGGGCAGGGTCTGATGGTCCCGGGCATGCTGGGCAGTGGTCACAGTGAGACAGAGACAGTCAAGGCTGGTGATGCCCTCAGGGCCTGGTTGTTACAGTGAGTGGCCTCCAAGAGCCCAGAAAGACTTCAGCAGCTGATTTGAGTGTGTCTAGAGAATGGCATACGAGAAATAACAGGCTCTTTCCTAGCTAATGATGACCCTTGAGGACAGCATGTGGATAATAGATGATGCAGGATTCCCTCCAGTAAGCAAGTGCAAATCTTTGGACAGGAGCTGCTGAACCCACTTATTCATCACTGATGGATTTGCTACAGGAAACAAACACTGTGCCTAGGTAGGACTCAGTAAATAGAATCAATAGTGTTCAGGCTATTGCATGTTGTAAGCTACTTTTTAATGGGAACCTTCCTGGAGAACACTTTTTTTGGAGCTAAGCCAATTTTCTGCTCAGGCATGGGAAGGTAATTATTTTTCTAATTGTCTTCAGCAGTACAGCAGATGCATATGAAAGATTGTTAATAAAATGATAAAATATGTCATTAATAATAATGTTGATAGTCCTCAATATTGTCTAGAAAGAAAAATAAACCCAAGCCTAAGGTTAGTGAAACAGAGCTGGAAGAGTTTATAGCTGGGGGGTGAGGAAAGATACAGAAAACAAAAAAGTGGAAGCCCAGATGATGTGCCAGAGGTAAGATTCATGAAGAGAGGCAGGACACACTCAGAGAAGATAAAAAAGGATCCTAGAAAGGAAAACACCATGAATTTCTGATTTTTTTCAGACTTCCTGCATAGACCATCAGAACTGTTCTGGGGCAGAGAAATGTGCCCGAGCCCTTTTCCTTTAGTCAGGAATTAGAACTTCAGCTAACATTTTTTATTTAAGCAAGGTGCTATATAAAAATGAGGTTAGCAGATGGTTGAATGTCTTCACAGGTAACAGTTTGGGTCAATCAGGGTAAATTCTTGGAAATATTTTGTTAACTTTAAAAAAAAAAGTTGAAAAGGGACACAACAGGGAATAACTTGTTCTCATTAAAACTTAGGTATAAATCACAGTGCCCTTGAAGTTCTTCTCATTACCTTTAACCTCCATCTTCAGCAAATATGCAGAAAAATATCAGCTCAGCAGTGTTAGTCACAGTACAAAAGAAAACCTTTCTGTAGGAAATCTAAGGATTCCTCAACCCTTTTATTTATGACGTGAAATGGCTGAAACATTGAAATATCACAGACCTCATTTTTGGAAGTCCTGTTATAGGCTGAAAAAAACACATGCATGCACAGCAGAAAGGAGGACGACAATCTTTCTATTTTTTGTTTAATACACTTGGGTGTGAACTAAAGTCAGTGAGGATAAAAGTCAGCACTTTGGGGAAAACCTTAAGCACCAGCATGTGAGAACTTTTCATGCTGAATCAGGCCAATACTTCATCTTGTTCTGACATCTTATCTTTGTGAAGGCTACCACTGCCGTGGTGGGCAGGTGAATAATGTAGAATAACCTGTGCATAGGCAGAATTTTTTTCTTAATCTTATCAGAGAGGGTTTGAGATTCGCTGAGCTGTATGAAAAGTTGCACTCTTAAACAAGTAGCTTTTTAAATAGTCATAAGTTCTAAAAAATGCAGTTAAAATATAGTGGGTGGGGTTTTTTCAAGTCCTTCTCTTGTCATGTGATTTTCTGTGACTGATCCCTATCAAATTCTGCATTAAATTCATCCTTGTAATCTAACAAGGCAGGAATCTCCTTGTAATGATCACCTTATTCTTGTTTCACTCAGCATACTTTATTTTCTGTTTGAATTTCTGTGGCTCACACATTCTGTTGCTAGGAGAGCAGAAATAAGCGAGAGAATGGTCTTCATCCTGCTTCACATCTTAGTAGTTAAAATAACTGCAAATAACACATTTCAAGCATCCTTTTGTATAAAATGTTTTTAGTGTATATTTTCATCACCGCTGAAGGCCTTTTCCACCCTTGTCACTGTGGTAATTCTTTCTCTTAGCACTAGTCAGAACAGCTAGCAGAATAGTTCAGGCCTCTCTGTTAACATCTGACACCTCCTCATGCTGCCCTTGCTACAGTTCTTACTAACCAATTGTGAAAAATATGTTGTGTACACAGACATTTTTTTTTGTAATTCTCTGCCTTTCTTCTGAAAATCTGGGGCTTATCCCAAGCCAGATTGCTCATATTGCCTGAAATGTTCACTGGGATCACTATATACTTCAAAATGTAAAGTTTATTCTTTTCTTGGGTAAGCTGCTTAATAGTAAATACTTCCCTAGGCTCAAAACCTCTGGGTCAGTTGAGACCATTTGGTTATTCGTGGAGTATTTGCACACCAGGTGGGAAGGTTATCAGAAGTTATGGGTCTACTGTTGGCTCTGACACTGATTTGTTAACAAATTCTTTCACATGTTTAAGCAGTGCCACTGTTTTCCCTCTCACATGCACCTTCTCTAGTCATCTTCTTAGGCACAAGCTGCTTATTTTATTACTGTAAAGCCCCAACAAAGGGGGCTTCAGTTTCAGCTGGGATCCCTGGCTTCAGCAATTAATTTTACCAATTTATGTTTTGTAGAAGTGGAGCTGGTGTCCAGGCCAGCTTCTGCAATAATAAAAATTGAACCTCATGTTTAGCAGAATTAAATCTGATGCTTTAAGAGAGAGAAAATTAAATTTTCATTAGCCTTGAATTTCTCATATAACTCCTTCTAATGCATTTATCTATGAGCTCCCATTCAGCAGCTTCTTCATTGGAAATCTGCCTTCTCTTACCTGTTCCAGGACACCTGCAGTCCCTTTAAAAAGTGAAGGGAAAAGAGCTGAAGCAGCCATGTGTAATAATAACACTTCAAATGACCAGATTAATACCAGTGCCCAATACAAAAATGAAAACCAGGCTATGGTTGCTTCTGGGTCAGCTACTGAAAGAAGCAGGAAATCGTGTCATTGTGAGTAGTCTGTGAATGCTCCCTGCCAGCCATCAGTGACTTTAGTTCTGATTTGCTAGTTGCAAGGGTTGAGGGTAAAATTATGTTCTTCTCTACTTTTGTCCCCAGCTGCTTTGCAGGGAATCTCAAAGGCTTTCTAAATTTGACAATGAAAAAGAGAAAATACTACAGGATATTCTTCCTTCTCTTCCAGTTGTGAAGCTAAATCTTTTCCTGTTCAGACTCACATCTTTGTGGCCTGTCTTTGTTTGCCCTGGACATCACAACTGGCTTTCCCTAGCAAGAAGATGGAAGCAATGGTTTCCATAATCATTACTGCCAAAAAGTTGACATTGCTTAATGGCATAACTAGAAGAGAGTTGCACTAGATGTCATTTTGGCCTAGAAAAGCTGCTTTGGATTAAAAAAAAAAATACTAAGAGAATGTAGGAACAAATTAGATAAGTTAACATTTTTTTTTCCAGTGGTGAAATACTAAAGAATTTTATAAATAAAACTGGAATTTTCCAACTGCATTAAGGTGTCCCCTTTTTCTATTAAAAGCAGTGCAGAGCAATTAGGAGTCTTAGCTTTGCATCAGAAGATACTGAAATTATGTTTTTCCTCTGTTTCTTACTAAGGAGATACTAAGAGGATATGTGAAGAGGAATTTTCTGTTGTAATGGTGAAAAGCTGATTTTTACCTTCATATAGTATTATCTTATTATAGAGAATAGGCTTAATGATGTCTTCAAATGGTGAAGATAACAAGCTATTTAAGGGCTCTAAATGTACTTTTATTGGTAAGTTCCCGTTTGGTACAATACCTCCTTATTCATATTCTCATAAAAGCCAATAAAAATCACCATCTGTAGGAGACAGGGAATAAGGGATATTAAATACCATCTATGGTATCAGGGCTTTAAGTGTTGCCAGGAACCATGGTACCTGGCAAAAAACCACCTCTGACCTTGACAGTAGAGACATTTTATTACTGAAACACAGAGAGTCTCCTGCTGTGTGTGAAACTTCAGCACAAAAGGAGCTGGGTGTTTTTAAGCAAACCATTTGTAACAAAAGATGCTTTTTCTCTCTCAGACTATTGTTAAGAGAAAGCAACAGACTCTTACTGTTAAACAAGCTTTAGAGTTTTTCGTTCCAAGGAAAACAGCATGAGGCTGGCGTAATCAATTGCTATTTGACAGAATGATAGAAATGCACATGCTACACAGTAGCTAAAAATCTGTCCAGAAACAGCCAGAATGGCAAATGGCCAAGCACGTGTTGGCAACAGCATGACTAAAGTGTAATCTTTACCCTTTATTAACTAATGGACCAAAAAACCATACTAAATTGATTCTCTATTTCTAGGTGAAATGTCATGTTTCATTCAGAAAAAAGGTTGTGATGGACCAATTACTCTCAGCTTGGTTTAGGTTGGAACTTTTCTCATTCTTGGCTCTGCTCTGGAGGCAGTGGAGGGGGCACAGAAAAAATACTATGGGCTGCCAAAACACAGAAAAGGCTGGTAAGGGGAAAAGGTATTGCTATATTAACATATCCTTGCAAAATTATCATTAAAGTGTATTACATAAGTCCTACCATAATTCCTCCCATTTTCACCATTGCTATAAGGAAAACTTTATTCAATAATGCAGCACCACTTTAAAACATTATGTCTCTGTCTAGATGCTGTGATCTGTCTTCATTTTGCCACAATATTTAGCCAGCTAGATTACATTTTTAACTGTCTTTTAAATTCCCCCGCATTAAATTCAGACATGACCAAAAAGCTTGCAAACAGCTTCTTTCTGCACACTGTGAACTCATATCCTCCATCCCTTCCCACAATGTGGAAGTTTGGTTATGGCACCCTGACCAATGCCAGTTTGCAGTGCTGCCAATGGCAGCATCATACTTGGATAGGTTTTGCATCACCACACCATTGGCCAGTGAAAGACTGTTTTGGCTGCCTGTATTAAGCTGGAAGATCCATGTAAGGGTAAATGGAGCCAAAATGGTGATCCCATAGTGACAGGGAGGAATAGCCTCCCCTAACTACTTGTCTGATGACATGAAGGCTCATGAAATATGGGAGGTGTAGTGCTATGGGACTTGCAGTAAAACAAGTCCTCAACATTGTCTATCTGCGATGTGCAGTAGCTGTAGCTGAATGTGTTTTGACTATAATTACAGAGCCTATAGAAAGCTGCAGGTCCCCTTCTGTGATGGACTCCTTTGTTTTAGGCAGTACTTAGTCTGAACATGGCCATGAGCCCTGCAAGCTGTGCAAACTGAATGGTTGGCTGCCTGCTCTGATTTCTGCTGAGCTACGTGGCTCTTCAGACATTAACCAGCGAGTAAAGCCAGAACCACACGGGTGGGTACTGAAATCAGTAGAACTGTGCACCTAAACCCCACAGGTGGAAGCACAATTGCCATTAAGCTCCACACTGCACTTCATTTATAGTTGCATTGCATTGCTACAGGATGCTCTCTGGCATCACTGGTGGCCACTGTCACCAGCCATGAGAAATCCCCTGTGACTTTTTTGGAGAGGATGAGGGAGGATTCAATTTTCTTTTTTAAAGTTTTGGGCAGTGACAAATGTTTTTATTCGGAGGTAGGATTATTTTTACTGTTTTCTCTGTTGATCAATTTGATGTCACTAAGCAGGGCTGTGAGATGGCACAAAAGGGGTGAATACACCAGGGAAGGGGAAATAGTACCACCCATGGGAAAATGGCATGAGGTTCCCCTAGCAAGCTGGGTAGGTAAAGGTGAGGTCATTCTGCATGCCTCAGAATCTTCAACCCTTATCACTTTCTTTGATTATTTTCCTTTTTGAGTAATTTTCCTCAAGAAGGGAAACTTTTAGACAAACAAAGGTATCTTTGTCTTTTTCATGTTCTTTCACTTGGTGTCAATTCCCAGAGATGTCAGATAGCTCAGCAAATGGCACTGAAGATAATACAGTCTTGAAAAGTCACCAGAATCAATTTCTGCATCAGTTATTGCTTATGATTGTCTTGCTTGGGATATGTCTTGTTTCATGGGAGCTGCTGGGCACTACTCAGGCTCCTCACAGTCATGCCATGGCATGAGTGACCGTGACTCAGCAGTGGCAGGCAGCAAGAGATTGTACACTTAGCTTTCTTTCTCTACAAAGCACAGCCCTGCCTTCAGGCTAATGTGTGCTTTGTCTTGTCACACTACTCAATACCACATCCTAGTGTCAGCAGTGGTGCCAGCTTTATTGCTATTCGGTGCCACAAAGCTGTGCTAAGGGACCGTGGGATGATTATGGATTGAAGCCAAAAGAGTCCAAAGCGAGGGTTCAGATAGTGCCACACATCACACAACTGCCTGAATGATTTCTAAAACCTTTGGGATACAAAGTTATAGCTGTAGCCCAAGTAGATTTTGTTGTTGTTGTTGGTTCGGGTTTTTTAATATATAATTCCTGCATCTTTCTCATTTCCTCTAATAGGTTTAGTAGATCTGAATCCTCTAAAGGCAACAATATGCTGGCAGAGGCTCTTGGGAAGTGTTGGTTAAAATTCTGCTGCCAAGATGATGAGCGTTTTAGGATAATTTCCTGGACTGGGAGATCAGTCCATCTCTGAATAAAATCAAAGCTGCCAATGTGTATCTATTGTGCCTATCTATGACACACATAAGGACCGCATACAAAACTAAGAATAGCATCATTGCTGACAAGAAAAAAATAAACACTCATTCTCTGTGATGACTATTGTACACACAGACTCATAACTCTAAATCTCATGAGAACAAATCTTGCTTTTTTTCCAATACTAACTTTGTTAAGAACAAATTAATGGAAGGAAATGGTAAACTGGAATTGATCCTCTATCACTACAAATCAGAGATGAGTTTTAGGGCAACATATGAGATTTATTTTCTTGGAAATACCCTGAAAGAACCCAGTTTTTTAGAAGACAGATGATTTGAACTTCAGACTTCTTTCATGTACCTAAACTTTAATAAACAAAAGGGTCCCATCTTACTAGTTGTTGTAGAGATCAAGTATTCAGTCTCTAATGAAATTAATCCAGGCCTTTTGCAAGCAACACTGTCAATGAAGTTCCTAAGCAAAATAACATTTTCTGGCAAGAAAGTCAGATGTAAATATCACGTGAGCAGATCAGTGCTTGTAAGAGCAACAAACACTAACTTAGATCATCTAAAATGCTTTTAAAGAAGAGGAAGGAAAAAAATAAACAGACAAAAAAGAAAGAAACATTTTTCCTGGTGTGTTTTTGAAGGTCATGCTTTTACAAATGATGGTGGTTGCTGAGAACTTGACTAAGGCTTGTTGTGATTATGGTCTCAGGCAGTGCAATTTAGTCATATGGGCAACTGAACAGTACAGGGCATGACCAAATTCTGAAAAAAAAAATGTGTTCTAAAATGACCACAAGATACTTAGCAGGTAAGGCAGTCATTTCCTCAGTAGTTAGACCCATAGCACTTGAAGGTTTCCAAAATGTATATTGGCTTGGGAGTATGCACTGACCTGTCTCAGTGTGATAGGGTCTTTCCTGATCTCTATAGGTACCAGAAACAAGAATGACAATTGTAACACAACAGTTTAAAAACACTGAACAATCATGCTCTGGTTGCATCTGTAGTCTTTGTTATCCTGACTGCACTTAAACCTTATGTGCCCTGTTGGGCAACTGTGATGATTCATTTGTGTTCATCAACTTGTAACTGATTCCTTGAGGCTTGAAAAAGTATGAAACTACTTTTGGTGGTGATAAAGTTCCCATTTTGCTGAAGCTGTGGAGGCTGCAAATTTAAACCATGCATGTGCATCCTCCTCTTGCAATAAATGCATCCTCCTCTTGCAATAAATGTACAGAGCTTGGCTGCGGGGTGTAATAAAGGTTTCTTTGTCAGAATTGAAAGGGCTGATGGAGTGATGTTAATTCTTAATACTTTAAATCATCTTTTAAACTTAAAGGTCTGCTTCTTAACAGCACTCGCACTGTAATGATTCTGGCGGTCGGCAAACAGGAGCATCATCCCTCTCCCCTTTCCTCGGCTCGCTGTGGTCCACTGAAGACATTCTGATGCCACCCGCAGGAGGACTCAGGTACTTGCAGCAGTTCTGTCCTAATTTACAGCCGCTCTCTACCCTTTTAAGGGTGATTTAGCAACACAAGCCGGTAATCTTAGCAAGCAGAGGGGACATCAAGGCATGTAGCTGTGTGGGCACATAACTACAGGGTGATATTCAAAGCCCTTATTGGATCTGTGCCTCAGAATGAGAAATATTATTTTAGTGCTGGAGTGTAAGAGAGAACAGAAAGCTCCCTCTTCGTGTTCATCTGGACTCAGACAAACACAGATGGAGGTTACACCCTGCTCCTTCTCATAGTCCCCTACAGCAGGTCACCCCAGTGGTAGGCTCCAGTCTGCAGCTAGACCAGAAATATGTTCTGTGAAAGTCCTGCCAAAGCCACAGATGCATGAGGTCTCCCTTATTCCTGCAGGGCATCCTGTGTTTCTGGCTGTTTTCTAGAGAGCCGAGCACAACATCCAGCATCCCGGTGTGCAAGAGGCTGTGACCCACTAGCAGGAAGCAGTGCCAGTGTGCTGTCACAGCTCCCAGCCGTGACACAGCATGCACAGTCTGGGAGCCAAGCAGCCTCACCCCGCAGTTATTCTGGGACAGCACAACCTGCCTTTCTATTAATTCACAGATTTTCCCTGGAGGCTTCACCTATGCATATCTGTGCAATATGGTCCTGCCGCTATTAAGCTAAAGACTTATGAGAGCCAAGTAAAATTAAGGGAAATCTTGGCTTCCTGGAGAACCTGATTACATTACTTATGGTCATGCTACTAAGTACTGGTACATAAGGAAAAAAAAAATTCACAGCTTTACAAAACAGTAACAGAGAAGAGGGAAGCAGAAAATACAAGGGAAATCATAATGTTTATTATATTTAGATGAGTTTAGACATATAGTTCTCACTGTACCATGAAAGTAATATAAGTTGATTTTTGTTAGTGCATAACTAGAATGACTTTTGATTTTAATGCTGTGAACAAATTACTGATCAGGAGGATTTTTTGCATAATACGCTCAGTAAAATACTGTTTTTGTTGCAC
The DNA here is from genome assembly GCA_013400495.1 of Nicator chloris. Classification (NCBI taxonomy): domain Eukaryota; kingdom Metazoa; phylum Chordata; class Aves; order Passeriformes; family Pycnonotidae; genus Nicator; species Nicator chloris. Next base: position 18,256 of record WAAE01009198.1, read on the forward strand.
TTTATCAGCAATGTGAAAAAAGATCAGGTTTACCATGTATAGTTTTAACATTTACACCAGCATCATGTTGAAGTCTCTAATTAGAGTCATGGGGTTCTGACAGAGGACTTCAGCTATACCCCAAGAGGTGTCTCTTAAAATTTTTAATTTGGAAGGCTTGTGATGAGTGTCCCTGGTTTGGGCTAGCAAACGTGTTTGCCTGACTGTTCTGTGTTTCACACCTCACAGTGTCAGGAGCAGTACTCCAGGGTTTACCAACTCAGCAAACACCTGGCATCAAATTCACAGCACACACTGACTTATTCCTGTCTCTCACTCCTTTCCTTTCCTGAAAAATTTGCATCCCTGGAGATACCTTCTTTTCAAAATATTGTATGTTTGTATCTTTATGCCTGTTTGGAGGAGAATGGGATGAAACTGCAGCATCTATGTCTTAGTGGATATGTCATTGTGAAATCGTATGTCTCTGTGAAATCCTTGTGCCTCAGATAGGTCTCCATCAGATTCTTGTGAGGTAGGGAGGGGGATTTGATAATGGAGATGAGGAGCCACGGCACAAAGATGCCATATTCTGCAAATATTTGGCCATTTGTTTAACTGACAAGTATGAATCCAATTCCCTGCATAATCTGAGGATTTCTGGGAAGCCAGCCAAACTTTTAACAAGAACTCACTTCGGCATCACCACAGTTGCTCGGTAGATCAAGAACTGAGAGGCTGCCATGGGTGGGCAAAGTCAAACAGCGAATTCTGATATCCCAAGTCCTTGTGCTGTGTTTTAACTGTATGAACTCTCTTTTTCCTTAGCTGGGGCCATGCTATCTTTTCTCCCTGTTAGGACATTTAGGGAGGCACTGCAGAGTCAGCAAGAGCCCCGATGCCAGCAGAAGCAATGGTCCCACAGCAGCCATCCAAGCTTGTTTCACTCTCTCAGGCTGGCACTGCTGCCTCCTTACCTTGCGGACCCCTATGCATTTTCAATTCTGCCGGCATGTGGCTGTTACAGCCCGAATTTACCACAATGTTTAACTCACTGGAAACACTGGTTGGACTTATTTAGCCCCATACTGGCGGCCCCTCAAGTACAAGCAAACTGCATCTCCTGCCCGGATGTGCTGAAAGGGCTCTCGAGAACAGCTCGGTACTTCCCGCAGGGAGGGCAGGGAGGTTCCCGGGAGCCCCGAGCATGCCCGGCGCCCGTCGGTGCCCGGTTCTCCCCGCAGGGGGCGCTGCCGGGGCTCGGCGCCTCCGGCACGGCCGGGGCCGGGGCGGCTCCGCGCGGGGGCAGCGCCGGGCGCGTCCCGCCCTCCCGCCTCCTCCCCGCGTCCCCTCCCCTCGGCCGCGCTGGTGGAGCCGCCGGGCTCCCCCGCTCCTCTTCACATGGGGCTTGCCCTGCCGGCGGGACAGCGCTCCTGCTCTCCCGCCGACCGCTGACAGGGACCCGGCGAGGGAGAAGGGGGCTCGTCGCTGCCGCCGCCGGCGGGCAGGTAGGGGCGGGCGGCGCACCTGAGGGGACTCGGGGAGCGGGCGGCGGCGGGACGGGAGCGCCGGGCTCTGTCGCCTCAGCTCGGCGGTGCGGGCGCGGAGGGGGCGCACGTGGAGCGGACACCTCGCATTCCGCCTGCCTCCTTCCGACCCTCGGTGCCGCCGCTCCAGCAGGGTCTTCCCTCCTGGGTCTTCCCTACTGGGTCTTCCCTACTTTGGGTCTTCCCTGCGTGGTTTCGGGATGCTCGCGGGACCCCCGCCGGTCACTTGCGGGCGCATCACGGGGGATTCTCTTCCCGGCTGCTGCGGGGAGCGGCGCAACTTCAGGGAGGAACCCGGGCGGGGACGCTGGTCTTCCCCGTTCACCTAACGGGGTTGGAGTTTAATTGAAGAGCCGCGGATCTCCCTCTATCTATCCCATCTTTTCTTTTACCTGCCAGGAGAACAGTTCCGTTATTTGTGAAATTATTCTATGTCAGTTCAGGTGTTGTTTCTTTTTTTTTCCTGTACACTACCAAATACAGTTGGTAGATTAAAACATAGGACGAATTCCTTATGCCGTTAAAGTGAGCGCTGTGGGTTTGCCGAGTTCATATAATCTGATGTTCTCATAGCTCAAAATAAACCTTTTCATTAAAAAGGAGAAAACCGGAATCAGTTCTCAGAGCTTTTGATTGATTAGAGCTCCCTCGTGGAAATCAGCGGGGAGGTTTGCCTGATTAAGAGCTGCAAAATTGTCCTGAGGTTTGTTACACAACTGGCTGTAGTTGTGCAGTACGGGCTCAGTTAGGTAACTTTGCAACTGGGTCTTGTTTTCACTGGTCCAACTGAAGTACTTTCAAGTCAAATTTGTTTCATTTCTCTGCTTTAAGCCCTCTCAGCTCGACGTGTACGAGGTAGTGGGAGGACCCTTTTACCTGCCTTAAAGAAGAATAAACGTGTTGGGTAAGCAGGGAAGCTGGTAACATCCTTTGGAGAGATAGCGACTGCAATTTAGAAATGCTCCATGTGTTTTGCTGGCAGTGCCAGGTTAACTGTTTTCATCCTGAACGAGTTTTATTTCACTTGTGTTGCAGTTGAGCCTCAGATGCTCTATTTAATAAGCAGGGACTCAGCTGTAACAGAAGGTGTACAGACATGCATGTAATCATAGTCTCTCCAGCAAGGAGCATGTTTTCTGGTGTGATTATGCAGAAATGTTACAGAAAACAGAGCATTTCTCCCAGAACAGAATTCAGTCACTTGGTTGTGGAACTTTTCTTCTTGTTGCAAGAGTTTTTGTCAAATTGCCTTTTTTTTTTTTTTTTTTAAGGCAGGAAAGTAGGTAAAATAAAATGGAAACTTTCTTGCCTTTCAAGTAGCAGCAGCATAGGACCAGGCGTGAGGAGGGTGGAACAAACCCCAACATTTTTCAGTGGGGTTGTAACTACTTTTAGATGAGAAAAACTCCTTTGGGATGGCACTTCTCAAGTTTCTTCTTGGTTCCTTGAAATTTCAGGTGGTGTGGGTCTGATCAATCTAGCTATTCAAGTGAGGAAAAGGTATTGTATTGTGATCTGTGGAGTTCAAATACACATTACTGGAAAGCTTCAAATAGCCTTAAAATAGTCTTTAGTGGGGCAGGTGTGTTTGCTGTGTTTGTGACAATTGCATTTCCATTTAAAAGAATAGGGAGTGTTTCTGAAGCGGGGGTAACTCTGTTAGCTTTGGTATTCAATACTGGTGTTCCCAGACNCCCGCCTCCTCCCCGCGTCCCCTCCCCTCGGCCGCGCTGGTGGAGCCGCCGGGCTCCCCCGCTCCTCTTCACATGGGGCTTGCCCTGCCGGCGGGACAGCGCTCCTGCTCTCCCGCCGACCGCTGACAGGGACCCGGCGAGGGAGAAGGGGGCTCGTCGCTGCCGCCGCCGGCGGGCAGGTAGGGGCGGGCGGCGCACCTGAGGGGACTCGGGGAGCGGGCGGCGGCGGGACGGGAGCGCCGGGCTCTGTCGCCTCAGCTCGGCGGTGCGGGCGCGGAGGGGGCGCACGTGGAGCGGACACCTCGCATTCCGCCTGCCTCCTTCCGACCCTCGGTGCCGCCGCTCCGGCAGGGTCTTCCCTCCTGGGTCTTCCCTACTGGGTCTTCCCTACTTTGGGTCTTCCCTGCGTGGTTTCGGGATGCTCGCGGGACCCCCGCCGGTCACTTGCGGGCGCATCACGGGGGATTCTCTTCCCGGCTGCTGCGGGGAGCGGCGCAACTTCAGGGAGGAACCCGGGCGGGGACGCTGGTCTTCCCCGTTCACCTAACGGGGTTGGAGTTTAATTGAAGAGCCGCGGATCTCCCTCTATCTATCCCATCTTTTCTTTTACCTGCCAGGAGAACAGTTCCGTTATTTGTGAAATTATTCTATGTCAGTTCAGGTGTTGTTTCTTTTTTTTTCCTGTACACTACCAAATACAGTTGGTAGATTAAAACATAGGACGAATTCCTTATGCCGTTAAAGTGAGCGCTGTGGGTTTGCCGAGTTCATATAATCTGATGTTCTCATAGCTCAAAATAAACCTTTTCATTAAAAAGGAGAAAACCGGAATCAGTTCTCAGAGCTTTTGATTGATTAGAGCTCCCTCGTGGAAATCAGCAGGGAGGTTTGCCTGATTAAGAGCTGCAAAATTGTCCTGAGGTTTGTTACACAACTGGCTGTAGTTGTGCAGTACGGGCTCAGTTAGGTAACTTTGCAACTGGGTCTTGTTTTCACTGGTCCAACTGAAGTACTTTCAAGTCAAATTTGTTTCATTTCTCTGCTTTAAGCCCTCTCAGCTCGACGTGTACGAGGTAGTGGGAGGACCCTTTTACCTGCCTTAAAGAAGAATAAACGTGTTGGGTAAGCAGGGAAGCTGGTAACATCCTTTGGAGAGATAGCGACTGCAATTTAGAAATGCTCCATGTGTTTTGCTGGCAGTGCCAGGTTAACTGTTTTCATCCTGAACGAGTTTTATTTCACTTGTGTTGCAGTTGAGCCTCAGATGCTCTATTTAATAAGCAGGGACTCAGCTGTAACAGAAGGTGTACAGACATGCATGTAATCATAGTCTCTCCAGCAAGGAGCATGTTTTCTGGTGTGATTATGCAGAAATGTTACAGAAAACAGAGCATTTCTCCCAGAACAGAATTCAGTCACTTGGTTGTGGAACTTTTCTTCTTGTTNTTTTTTTTAATTTTTTTTTTTATTATTTTTTTTTTTTTTTTTTTTTTTTTTTTTTTTTTTTTTTAAAGGCAGGAAAGTAGGTAAAATAAAATGGAAACTTTCTTGCCTTTCAAGTAGCAGCAGCATAGGACCAGGCGTGAGGAGGGTGGAACAAACCCCAACATTTTTCAGTGGGGTTGTAACTACTTTTAGATGAGAAAAACTCCTTTGGGATGGCACTTCTCAAGTTTCTTGGTTCCTTGAAATTTCAGGTGGTGTGGGTCTGATCAATCTAGCTATTCAAGTGAGGAAAAGGTATTGTATTGTGATCTGTGGAGTTCAAATACACATTACTGGAAAGCTTCAAATAGCCTTAAAATAGTCTTTAGTGGGGCAGGTGTGTTTGCTGTGTTTGTGACAATTGCATTTCCATTTAAAAGAATAGGGAGTGTTTCTGAAGCGGGGGTAACTCTGTTAGCTTTGGTATTCAATACTGGTGTTCCCAGACTGAGACCACAATCCAGTACGAATCCGTTGCATGTAAATTCAGTGTCTACAGATACATGTGTTGGTATTGCAAAACACATTGGAAGTTGGATACCTAATATCTTTAAGGATAAGTCTGTGGAAAAAACTCAGGCGTGTGATGAACAGTTTTCCAGAGCTAGGACAATGGAAAAAAAATTGTGTATCACTAAAGTTAAAAGTATTCAAGAAAGCTGTTAATAATGTTCAAAAGGAGATCCTTAATATGCATGTGAAGAGCATTATCAGTTTGTGTAGCTCAGTAGCCAGCATGCAGCTGAGCTATTATGCTTAACTGTCCATCTCCTAATCTTTGGGCAGAGATTTTTCTAAACCAGGGTGCTTAAATGCACCCCAGTTTAAAACACTGAATTAAGGTGAATTATGGTGAGCTAATTCTGCTCAAGAGATTGGTTATTTGCACCTTGAACAGAAAAACTATCTTCCTAGCAGTTTGCCAAAACCTGGAGCTCTGCATACACAGAGAATCTAAAGGGATGCCCATTATGGTGTTCCATGTTCAGTGCTGGTTTAAAGGAGATTTTTCTATGGCACCTATCACTTATGTATCACAATTGTTGATTTGGCTTCACGAGGTGGGCTAAGGAAATGTCATGGATGTGAAGAGATTAAGTGCCTTGCTGAGTTTGAAAGAGCAAAACATTGAGGCCAGGTTGTAAAAGGTCTAGACCGGCAGTTCAAGCTGGCTTGTTCACTATAGATCGTTTGAACAGCTCTTTCTAGGTATTGCATTCAATGGTTGGCTGACAACATTCAAAGTTTCAAGTGTTTTTCTATTACATTCCTTTCTATCTCTTTGCATGCACTCAATATTTGGTAGGCATTGGTATTTTATCATGCTGTCATAGCTTCCCTTTTCCTGGGTTTATTATTTTAATGTTTTAAAATCCTCTATTAGACTCCATGCAAAAAACAACACTCTGTTAATGGATGGTTAGAGTGGTGAAATTTGAATGTGAGATAGCCAGTGGTCAGCATTATGGTTCCTGTGTCATTAGTCAGCAACACTTCGCATAAATATCCAATCTAAAATTTAATATCATCTGCTGTAGTGAGTCTCATTGGAAAGGTGACTTTAGGTAAGCAAGATGTTCTAACTGGAGGATGAAGGCTACAGCCTACAAAGAGCTGTGCTGAGGCTGATGTGAAAATGGTAACTTGGCATTTAAGCACTTGTGACTCAAAAGTTGAAGTCCACTTTCGCTCCTGAAAACTGCAGTGTAAAGCTTTAGGTTGGCTAAGTATTTTCAGTCTTTTTGCAAGATGCCTGAGAGCAAACCTGCAAAGTAGCTGTTCTGAGCTCTGCTTTTGTCTGCCCTTCGAACTGAAGCTTCCTTTGCTGGTGCAGCTGTTGCACTACCAATGCCAATTGTTGGTAGAGAGAGGCTTTTATTCAGTTTAAATTCACATTTGAGTCGCTAAAGGTCCTCATGTTGTCTCCCATTAATCAGCCAACTGTAGTTGTAGTTAATTAAGCAAATTAAGTTGTGTTAATTTGCTCTTGCTTGCCCTTTTATGCTGCAAGTGCTACGCAGCTGTGGAGTTGCCATCTAGCTTTGACTCAGGACACGTTCTTCCAAGTGGTGTGCAGTCCTCAAACAGCCTGGATTCTCAGAGAAAGGTAGGTCTGAAAGTGGCATTTGTGGCCTAGAAAAAAGCTACACAGAGATAAGGGGAGATACCTGCATGCTTAAAAACTAGCACATGCCCAAGTGTTTTGGTGAATAAGCTGGAATGCTTTGCTGAATCACAGCCGTGAGGGTGCAGAAATACTATACCTAGAGCGTCTGCTGCAGCTGAGTGCAGCGCTTGGAGTGAATTTCAGGGCAGGTGTTTGGAGACCATCCCGACAGCAAAAATTAACCAGGAGTGGGACTGTCCATGCGACAGACAGGAATGGAAACGTTACATTGCAAGTGGCTTTACTGGGAAATTTTACCAGTGCTTCTCCCTTTCTCTCTGATACTCAAATGCTGAGTGAAAATTGATGCAGTAAATGACCCAATTCCTATTGATTTCCTTAGAGAAAATGGTTATATGAAGGGTGTGTCTAAGCAAGCTGCCTTGGCAGTTCCACCCGCGGCTTGCAGAAACGCTGGGATTTGCCCAATAATGACGTTTTTGTGTCAGTCTCTGTTAACTGATTCCATACGCGAGACCAGCGCTAAGTATGGAAGTCCCGGTACCGACCCGGACTTGGTCCCATTAACCCACCCGCGACCTCAGCGGCCGGGGAGCGGGGTCCGGGAGCGGGGCCGGGCTCTCCCGGCGCTCCCGTCCCGGCGGGCGGGGCGGAGCCGCCGGGGGGCGCCCGAGGACCGGCGGAGCTCGCGAGGATACCGGAGGGTGTGCGGGGAGTGACGCGCATCGCGAGCCACCCGGGCCGCTCTCCTGGGGAGGGGCATCCTCCCCGCAGGATGCCGGAGGGGGTGCGGGGAGGGATGCGCATCCCGAGCCACCCGGGCCGCTCTCCTGGGGAGGGGCATCCTCCCCGCAGGATGCCGGAGGGGGTGCGGGGAGGGATGCGCATCCCGAGCCACCCGGGCCGCTCTCCTGGGGAGGGGCATCCTCCCCGCAGGATGCCGGAGGGGGTGCGGGGAGGGATGCGCATCCCGAGCCACCCGGGCCGCTCTCCTGGGGAGGGGCATCCTCCCCGCAGGATGCCGGAGGGGGTGCGGGGAGGGATGCGCATCCCGAGCCACCCGGGCCGCTCTCCCGGTGAGGCACGTGGTGCGCACCCTCCCGCTCGCATCGATCGCCTGCTTTACCTGGGTCATACTATGATGTCCTGCGACATTAAAACCCTTTGCATGCATTGCGAGCCTCGTTATGTGTAGCAGCTGGTCTGAGCAGAAGGAGATTCCTCTCCCAACGTAGCTCACTGCCCTCCTCCCGCCCTGTTGTTTCCACTAACCTTTCCTACTTTGCCAGCCCAGGCCCTCCAAAGCTGGAAATGAAATGTCTGCCAGCTTCTTTGGTAGCCTGACTGAAGGCAGTGCAAGAAGCACCTCGGGATGGGGCACTGAGAGAACTCTTGGCTAGACCAAGAATCTGTGGCTAAAGCAGTGATTCCCGGCTTTATTGTGTGTATTCCCGGCTTTATTTCAAAGTGTGACTTTGATTCCTCATTTATTGTCAATAATGTGTGATTGACACAGAGGGGAGTACCCACAGCGTTATTTGCTAGTGACTGCAAAGTGGCTCAGCAAAGCCTGGAAGTGAGTGGCTATTACAGAGACTTGGAGTAGCACGTAGTAAGATTCCCTTTAGTTGAGCAGGGGACAAATGGAAAGCAGGTGTGCCCTAAGTAAGAAAAGTTTGTGTAAAAGACTGAGCTGGGGAACTGCTTAAGCAGTTAATCCATGATTTTCTAATCTACTGCCTTCTATAATTTCCTCCTGTGAATTGATCACTAAAAGTTACTTAGATTGTAAGTAATCAAGCAGCAAGGTAGACATTCACTGTGCATCTGGAGAGGGCAAGGGACCCTTCTCACAGGTGGAAAAAGCCAATAATTTGGCTGTGGGCTGCAGCTCAGAAAGGGGTAGTCCCAGAATTAATTTGACTCTTTTTTTGACTGTTTACTTGAGAAAGTTTCTCCTTTTGCATTATATTTTCTAGAGCATTCTGGCAAAATTGTTGTCTTTAATAATGCTTGCCACTGTGGCTCAGCATAATGTGAAGGACTAGGATTGCTAATGTTAGTTGCCATCTAGAAGTCTGCCAAAATCAACTGAGTATCATGAAAAATGCAGAACTGGTTTGTGGGATGAAAAATATCTTGTACAATATCTGCAGTAAGGTAATATGTGTACAATTATGTGAGGACTGTGACTGGCACTTTGAAGTCATTGCCAGTAAAATCCTCAGAAATTTGGACAAATGAATAACCTGCAGCTAACAGTATGCTAAGTAATGTAGACAGCTGTTTCTTATTTGGTTTTACACTAAATGCTGCTGCTGTTATCATTGCTTTTGTGAGTTGATGGAGTTGCAGATCATCTGTATACTCCTGGTGCAAATGGTGTCATGGTACATCATGTGTTGATAAAAGCAGATGCTTTTACTTGGCTATTAATTTATGGTACAAGTTTTATGGGATCATTAAAGTTCACTGAAAAAGATATGAAATGACTTGGGGATCCTGCCAGACATTTGGCCAGACAGGCTCATCTTTGCATAGTGATCAAAGAAAGGAGAAAGAAAAGAAAATCTGTAAAAATTTATGGAATTATTTATTTGAAATGAGTGCATAGATGAAGGAGAAGAGAATTGAGGGAATGGAAAATAGAAAATTGGAATAGCCTGCCTGTCAGAATGTTTTAAGTAGGGTCCAGCCCTCTGTGAGGGATTGCAGGCAGATTGTAACTGCTTGGGGATCTTCTTTTTGAACTCACAGAAAACTTTCAATTTTGAGGTTGCATTAAAGATCTGCCCTGAGGCCCAACTTCACTTGCATAGAAAAAACTGAAAAAATTTGCTGTCCTAAAGTGTAATTTTTAAATTTTTGTGTGTGTGATTTTGCAGATGTATAAAATACAATGTCAGCTCTTTATGTTGGGGATGGCAGGGTATGCTGGAGGTGATCATGGTCAAGTGAAGAAAGATCAAGCAGAAAACTTTAAGGCACCTGTAATTGTCTCTGAATTTAGGAAAAGTCCTTTTGGCTCTTCATCTACGTGAAGTGCTGCCTGACTATCTGTAATTGTAATTTTTTTTCTCTTTGTGACATAAGTAGTCATGCTAACTTTGCTAGAGATTCCAAAGAAGTATTTCTGTTAGTTTTGATTTTATATCTTAAAAGATCAAGTGCAACTTATAGGAAAAATGACAGTATCAATCCTTCTTTTCCTATCCATCAAAATCTTATCTTCCATAAGCAAAAACTGGGTTAGGATTGCAGAGTAGTCCGAAATGAAGAAACTGGTGAAGTATGTTTGAAAGTCACTTTTTCTTCTCAAGCTCAGATACTTTGTATCTCTCTCTATCAAGAACTGGGAGATGAAGCAGAATAAATGTTCATTATATGCAGCTGGTAATTGCAGTTTGAAATGTCAGATGCAGCTTATAATTAGAAACAGGAGACTAAAACTTCATCTCTGAACACAGATTTGTAATGAATGGCTGATTTAAAATAAGGTATACACAAAAAGGCATGAAAATGTTTTTATGAGATTATCTCTTAGTATTGAACTAAATATTGTCTTGCTTCTGTAATTATTTTAAGTGCAAATAATGATATGAAAGTGACTGGTTATACAAGAAAATGTTTTTTGTGTGTGTTGAATTTTAATAATCCTGTTTATGAATTATGTTCAACTGCAGACTCAAGGAAGAGATACCTGAATAAGCTGGTGCAATGCTTCCCCATCAATTCAAAACAGTATGTAATAAAAAACTGCAACATTAAATAAAATAGATTGCAAAGATAAGTTAATTGGAAAAGTACTCTGCAGGTGATTAATTCTTAAATGTTTTCCGTGGACGAATAAGGGAAATGATATTTCAGTTTTTGCACTCACAGCTAAAATGTCTAGTTTGTGGGGACTTATTATGAACTTTCTGATTTCATCAGTGCATTCATAACCATAGAATTTTATTAACTATTCAGTGAATTTGGTTGGCAGTGTGGAGTCTGTTAGATGGAGCTCCTGTTAACCACCCCTGTGGGGGGAAGCTAACTGATTTAGCTGTAATGTTCCCTTGGCCACTTTGTTCACCCTGTACTGTGCACAAAGAGACTATGAAAGCAAGTTATACATAATTTAAAAACTGTTATTTAATGACTGAGAAGTGTGGTAGGTGACTAGAAACCAGGGAAAGCACTGACATACCACTTCTAGGTAAGACACCTGCTTCACAGCCTCACAGGATAGCTGATGTTGGAAGGCACCTCTGGAATTCATTTGGTCCAATTCCCCTTTTCAAGCATGGCCACTTAGAGCCAGTCACCCAGAACTGTGTCTAGGTGGTTTCTGAATTTCTCCAGTGAGGGAGACTGCAACTTCCACGGGCAACTTTTGCCGGTGCTTGGTCACCCTCACAGTGCAAAAAGTGTTTTCTGATCTTCAGAAGGAACCACTGTGTTTGATGTTGTGCCCATCACATATGGTCTAGTCACTGGGCATGACTGGAAAGAGGCCAGCTCCATGCTCTGTATGCCCTCTCTTCAAGTATTTGCATATGTCAGCAATTTCCCCCTCTGAGCCTTCTGTTCTCGAGGCTGAACAGTCCTAGTTCCCCCTCTTCTTATGTGAGGTGCTCCCATCCCTTCATTATCCTTGTGGCCCTTTGCTGGTCTCTCTCTGGTATGTCCATACTGTTCTTTCACTGAGGAACCCAGATCTCCAGGTGTGGTCACACTTCTCCTGGCACCATTGCTGGCCTGGCAGTCGTCGGTACTGGGGAAAGGTCACTTCTCTTGTGCCTTGGATGGACTGGTTCTCAGTATTGCTGGGTTTTTTTCCACAGCTTTTTCTGATTTGGTTTGGATTTTTTTTTTTTTGAGTCTTTGAACTGTTAACAACCTAGGCTCTTTCAAGGATCTAATGTCTAGCTGCACATTTACCATTCCTGTCTATCATGGGTCTAGTTTGAGTATTGTTGCACAGCTTTCTTGCAAGCTGCAGTTTCCTTAGAAGTTTCATTCAAGGGTATGCAGTTCTGCTGTGTCAAATCTAGGCCTTGAATCACAGATTGCTGAACCCCTAGGAGGAGGATCCACACAAAGCTGAGGTGTGAAATCAGTATGAGCTATGCTGTGCCAATTCCCTTAGGGGGACACACAGTGAACAGTAGCTGCAAGGTTATTTGAACTACTTTCAAAATAACTGGATGTCTGCAGGAGAAGTCTTGTAACTTAAGCCTTCTCTGTTCTGGACTTTTAGCTGTCAGTGTGATTGTGTACGAATTTCTGACACTGATGTGGTTTGTAATTGGCTCTTTGCCTGATCTTAGACAGAGACAAGTGGTGCTGATGTGGATTGCCTATGGTCAGGAAAACTCTTATTTTTGTGCCAGGAAAGGTTTGTGTTATATATTAGGAAAAATTTCTTCAGTGAAAAGGTTGTCAAGCTCTGGAACAGGCTGCCCAGGGAACTGGTGGAGCCACCACTCCTGGAAGTATTTAAAAGATTCATAGATGTGTGATTTAAGGACATGGTTTAGTGGTGGGGTTGGTATCGTTAGATTAACTGTTGGACTCAATGATCCTAAAGGTCTTTTTCAACCCAAGTTATTCTATAATTCTAAAAAAAGGCACAAAAACTATCAAAAAGAGGAAATAGAGGAAGGTGAAGCTGAAGATGTTGACAGGAGTTGTAAAGGAGCAATGGACTGAGGGTGAGAATCAGGACGTGTGCCTGCTGTGTTAAATGCAGGAAAGGGTGATGCAGTAGATATAATTAGAAGGAAGTTAAAAATAAGAACAAGTTTTATGAAGAGACAAGATGATACTTTTAGTATTTCCCAAGGGAGAGAAGGATCAAACATTACAAGTGTGTTTTAATGTAAAAACAGCTAGTAAAGTTCTCACTCTCTTGAAATAAAAGGCAAAACTTACGGTGCTAGAATTATTCCTGCCTTGAATGTCAGGAAAGGAAGAGTGTCAGAAAAGAAACTAAATGTTTTCTTGTATTTATAAGTTTACAGACTTGGAACTTCTGTTATCTACAGTGGAAAATCAGGTCAAACACTGGGAAAAACTTTCTCATTGGAACAGTAGTGCAATAGAAAAAAATTCAGAAATAATTGAGATTTCATTTAGTTGAAGGTTTCAAGAGCAAAGTGTGTCTACTATGAAGTTTTCAGATACAGTTAATTCAGTTTTGGGGACAAATGGTATTTCAGCCACGCCCTTTGTGATTTTATGAAATCTTCCAGAAAGTAGGCTTTCAGATTTGTTTGAGCCTTTCTACACATGAGACATAGCATTCTTAAATTGTTAATATCAGGGCAGTACATGAAGGAAGCCAACATGTTTCTGACAGAAAATCACATGAGTTAACACACTGTGAAAATAGTAGGGTTTTTTGGAGTTGGTTTTGGTGTTGGTTTTTTCCTTGGACTATGAGTTCTGATAGTGTACAGCTGGTAATGGTCCTGTTTTATAAACTGGCTATGAATGCTTTTTGATCTATTTGCTGTTGCAATTTAGATATTTGACTACTTGAAGTGGCTTTTATGACTTGCTAGTCAAATTCTAGTTTGAAAAGTGCCCCCCCCCCGTTGCTGCTGGAGGCGCATAAAGTGTGATGTGAATGACTTCCCACTGCTCTTTATGCAGAGGGACAGATGCTGTGGTAGCTTCCTCGAAGAGTTGCCACTTGAAGCTTCAGACATGGTGGCATAAGCGTTCATCAGGTGCTAACAAAGTGACTGGCACATCAGTCATCCTCTACTTACTGCTTTGTTAGGGATCATTTTAGGCACTGGAGTGGTGGTGGTTGTGTGCAGTCTGGGGGGGGGGGTGTGATTTGTTGTTTTATTTTGGTTGTGGGTTGCTTTTTTGTGAAGTGTTCAGTTTGAGACCAGTTAAATTGCAGAATTCTTTATAGGATGATTTCTGCTAGTTTTGTTTTTGAAAGCAATCAACCAATTGAATGACAAGACTGTATGCATGCTAAAATTCTCTTTTTCATTTGGATGTAATGCTGAAGAATGACCTTTCCCCATCCATGATCTTTACTTCCTGCTGTAGCAAAACAAAAATTTGCAGGGATTCTTGTATCCAGTAGAAATTTCTTACAGCAGTGTTCTTTCCAGGTGTTTCCCTAATTAGGGGTTGAATTTGTCACCTAAGTAAATGGATTTGGTTGGTTTGTTTAAAAATAGTCAGGAATATCAAATACAATTTGTTTTGAAGTTCTCTAAAACCTCTTTCAAAGCATCATTCTTTAAACTTTTTGAAGTTAGCTGCTAAAAGAAGTGTCCTTGAAGGCAAGCAGTGACTCTCAGAAGGGTTGACTAGAGATTTAAAAATTAGCTATTCTAATCTGCAATGGATATGGATTTGCTTTGAACCAAAGTTTAACTGGTGCTCATGTAAAGTAGTTTCACTGTGAAGATGTTTGTTTCCTGCCTTAAACAAATCTTTCATTTCTGCACTTTGATACTCATGATGTTAATATATTGATTTGCTTTCCTGTCCTATTAAACTATGCTGGTCCTTCTTTTACTGGAATAAATCTGTTTCTGACAGTTTTCTTACATAAACACTACCTACATGGCATTAAGAAGGTCTAAACCTGGTTTGTACTGAGTGAGTTTGAGATGAAGCATGACTTTTACAAGTGATAATGGTGAAGCCAAATAAAGATATTCTGTAGGAATTTAGGATCATATTGTGCATAAAGCAGAGTTTTGCATGACTTGAATTTTACTACCTTCCTTCCTACAATTGCTTCCACTGTGGGCAGTTAGTCTGTAATCATTCTCTAAAGTGAGTACCCAGAGTTAATTTCCTTATTTGCACTTATGTCTTGATGGTGTTTTATTATGTAACTAGTTATGTTTAACCACCCAATTAGCAGGTGAATAATTCTTTCATGCTGTTGCATCCATTTCTCAGTGACCATCCATTGTCTGATGTGAATTTTTTCAAAGAGTGCTGTTTTTAACTGTGACTGGAGGCTAAGTTGGAGTTGAATGAAATAGCAAAGAGAGAATGTTGGGGATTTCATCAATTTGAAGTGGTCCATTTCTCCTGCAGTTCAAGACAATTAGGGAAGATGGATGCAACAAGTGACTTGCAGTGTAACTGATCTCCTTAAATTCATTGACAAAATACAAGCTGCGCTCCAGAAATTTTCAGATTACCGGTGTGTAGGTTTCTGGCAGAATGCACAAGTTCTGAAGAAGTGGCAGTGACCAGTGGTTACTGAAAGATATGGAAATATGAAGGGGAGAGTAGCCCTAATATTTTTCATGCAGCTGTTGCCAAGAAATTTCAGTTGAACATAACCTGTTATTGATTGTGGTTTCCTTGGCTTAGTGAGGATATATACATTAGACCACAAATTCAGTTTCTCCAAAGTGGTTCTTGTGTGACCTATCCCTGTCTCTGTCAGTGAAGAATTTTTGTAGTCTGGATTTTGTGTTGTTTGTTTGTTTGTTGTTCATTTATTTTAAATTGATTATGGATGCGGTAAACAGATGGAGAACACCCAGCGGAATTGCAGGTGGAAAATAAGGTAGAAGTTTATGTCACTTGTGTTGAAGTGAAGGAAAAATTAGTATGCAGCTAAAAGCTTATGAATGAGTGAAGGATGGGTGTTAAATGCTCCCATTAGCCATGTGTTAGGAAGAAAACACGGGAGATGACCTCTGTGGAAAAGGTAATGCATTAGCTGTCAGTGTAAAATGTCTCGTGAGTCTTGTAAAGAGTGACGTAGTTACATTTGGTTTGCTTTGTTTGTAATCCACCATGGAGAGTGGGTTGCCAGGATTCCTCTGTAGCACAAACAGTGCATGAGCAGCAGAAACTTTGGAGCAGAGGAACTGAAAGGTGCCAATAAAGGTGTAGATGGATGGAGCTGCTGAGCATTTTGCAGGAAGTCCTGCCAGAATTGTCTGTTAATCCCTATTTGCCAGTACAGTTGGGCTTATGTAGGTGATGAACGACTGAAAGGGCCCCATGTGACAGCTCCCATGGTGAAATCACTTGTGTTACCAAGGTGTGATTCATGAGAGCTCATGTTGTCCCTTTCCTGTTGGATGATCTCTGTTTCTGGGGTTTCTCTTTGAGTGGTGTTGATGCCTTGAGAGGGTTGACCTGGAACAGAGACTAGACAGAGCAAAGAAAATAAAGTAGGTATTTATAAAAAGCCTTTAAGGATACACCTTGGGCAGTACAAGAACCCGGTCAGGGCTACACCCAAGATGGGGCCAAAATGGTCACAAAATGGATGACTGGTCACGAGGTCTCGCGCTTTTGTAAGTTGAGGTCTGTTTGCATATTGGGGTTAATTGTCCAATTATAGCTTCAGGTTATGAAGTTCCATCCTCCTTGTTGCTCTCCTCAGTTCTCTGTTGTTTATACCTTTTGGGCCTGAACCTTGTAACAGTTGTCCTTGTTCTCAAGCTGGAAGGGGATTGTTTAGTCTGTCTACCCTGTGAAGAGAATTTACCGACACATAATATGAAGCTCAGAGCTACACACCTAGGCAGCAAAGAAACTGAAAAAATATGAACGCTAAAACTTAAGCCATCAGCGTGGGTCAATGCTTGATGCTGTGTGAGGATGCTGGTGTGAGGCTCTGGTGACGAGCAAGGCTGGCCATACCTGTTTTGAATAGTTTGCTAGATCATATTCAGTGCATGCAAGCATCTGTATATGTTTTCAGAGATGCACTCAGACTTTAAACAGAGAAGATTAAATAAACTTTGAGCATGAGCATGATTTAGCAATAAATTTCTCCAGCTGTCACTTGGCCCTCTCTCTGTGCTGCAGTAGTCACCATCCACATTTTAAGGGAAAACAAAGGAAGGCTCTAGGGGTCTCAGAGCACTGATTTGGGGACTTCTTAGAAAGGACGTGATCAGAACATTTCCCTACTGCAAGTAAGAAATAAGGTGCTTAAAAATCAAACCAAACAATCTCAAGGAAACAATTTGAAGCATTATCCCCACTTCATATTTTCATGACAGCTCATGAAGAAGAAACATTAGGCAAAAATGCTAAGAGGGTTTTCTTCATTAACTTTTTCTTGTAGGGTGTGGGGTTTAAGGATTTCATGCATCTGGGATGCTTTGAAAATGGAAAGTGGGACAAGAAACACTGTTTTCTAATATGTGTTTTCTCTAGGGGTTTGTTATGCAGTACATAGTGTGGGGATTTGACTCCCAAAGTATAGCTGGTTTGTGACTTAGCTGCCTTTCCTAACCATTCTAGGATAAAAAATCTGTTGGTATAATTTTTGAGCTGCAAGCTCTCTTGTCTGCCAGTTATTGCTTTGAACTCAGTGCAGAATTACAGCATTTGCAGAGCCCAGTTTTGTGGCTTTACTGGGTTTTTTCCATCATAAAAAATGCTCGCCAAGCACCGAACAACGCTGAGTTGGGTAGAAGATGAGAAAAGAAAGCAAACCAAACAAACTACAGTGACAGTTTAATATTTTACATTGTATTGTTTTCTTGCTAGTGGTGGAAATGAAAAAGAAAGTTGTGATCAGTGTCTCAAAATCAAATGTAAACATTTGAAAATTTTCAGGTTTTTTTGTGTTCTATTTAAAAAAATTATGTATAAAGATTTTCAACTAAGTATTTTTGGGTTTTATTCAGAGATAAAGAGGATAGGCTTTTAGTACTCATTAAATATCTAGCTCTTGGTTCTACTCAGCTCTTATTGTTAGGCTATTTTAAAACAGACTTTAAGGAGTTTATGGTTCTCTTTAACCTTATTATTAAGATTAAAAAAACAAACTTGCTTCTAATTACTCCATATTTGTATACTAACTCTTATTTTTCTTATTTTAAAATTATCATAGAATCATAAAATAGTTTGGGTTGGAAGGGACCTTAGATATAACTTAGTTCCAACCTCGCCATGGGCAGGAACATTGTCTAGAAGGTCAGATTCCTGAGGTCTGCATCCAGCCTGGCCTTGAACACTTCTAGGGATGGGGCATCCACATCTTTTCTGGGTAACCTGTTCCAGTGCCTTGCCACCCTTACAGCAGAGAATTTCTTCCTAATATCTGAAAGAGCAGAGATTTAGGTTAGTTAAAAACCTGTCCCGCTTGTCCTACCACTATCTGCCCATGTAAAAAGTTGCTGTCATTCTTTTTTATAAGCCCTCTTTAAGTACTGAAAGGCCACAATTAGGTCTCCATGGAGCTTTCTTTTCTCCAGGCTGAACAACTTGGCTTGTTGAACTTCTTCATGAGGTTCTCATGGGCCCACTTCTCAGGCTTGTCCAGGTCCTTCTGGATGGCATCCCATCCTTTTCTTTCTCTGCATCAACTGCACAGCTCAGCTTTGTTTAATCTACCAACTTGCTGAGAGTGCACTCAGTCTTGGTGTTTATGTCATTGATAAAGATGTGTTAGGGCTGAGATCCCAAGACAGAGCCCTGAGGAACAACCCTTGTCATCAGCTTCCACTTGACCATTGAGCCATTGACCACAACTCTGGCTGAATTAGTCCAGCCACTTCTTCATCCAAAAGATACTCCATACTTCAAACCTGTGTTTCTCCAATTTGGAGATAAGGATGTCATTTAGGACTGTTCCAAAAGCTTTAGAGAAATCCAGGTAGATGACAACGATTGGCCTTCCCTTGTGGACTGTTGCCATCACTTCATCATGGAAGGCCATAAGATTGTCCAGGCATGATTTGACCTCAGTAAAGGGGTGTGGGCTGTCTTGGATCATCTCTTTGTCTTGTATGTGTCCTAACATTGCTTCAAGGGGATCTGCTCTTGATCTTCCCAGGCACAGAGGTAGGTTCACTGGTAGTTTTCTTTCTTGCCTTCTTAAAAGCAGGAGTCGTTTCCCTTTTTCCAGTCACCAGGAGCTTCACCTGACTGCCATGAATTTTCAAATATGATGGAGAGGGGCTTAGCAAGAACATCATGTAGTTCCCCCAGGACTTTGGGTTGCATCTCATCAGGCCCTGGGGACTTGTGTCTATTCAGTTTCATCAAGGGGTCCCAAACTTGCTCTTTGCTTACAGTGGGAGAAACATCGCTACCCCAAGCCCAGCCTAGAGGTTCAGAGACTAGAGAGATATGAGAAGCCTGAATTATACTTCTAAACCATTGACCTAGATTGAAGCAGATGTGCTTTCTGGCTTTCATTTGTCAGGAAACATTTGTTATTGCTTGCAGGATCAGGTGAATAAAATATATGATTTTTAATTGGCCACTGAACCAAGTAACCGTAAATGCTTTCTTGCTTTGTTCTGATACAAATCTTCATCTAACTTGTTATTTATTTTGAAAAAACATTTTTTTTAATGTTTGGGAGGGAGTCAAATTAAATATTCCTTTCCTGAAAGAAAAAAATTATTTTCTGGAGAAGCTTTCATGGCAGCAGAATAGATAGGAGGCCTTAAAGTCAACAGCAAGGATTGCTGGTCCTTAAGTGCATGGGCCAGTGGTTAGATGACTCTGTGGGTAAACTGAAGCTTTCCTTTTTCAGTAAAATGTTTGTACTTGGAGCTGGGCCAGAGGACAAGAGAACTGCGTGGATTCCTTGCTCAGCTGGTTGCAGCAGGGAGAGGAGGTGCAGTGCCTCTGCTTCAGCCTGGTTTATGTGGTGTTGGAGTACATCACTGGCAGGGGCACGCTGACTGAGGCAGCATCAGTTAACTGCATCAATAGAACTATTGCTTGGAACAAAATTGTTATCCAATTTTTAGTTGAGGGGATTTAGCAAAGTGGGTGGAAATCATTAATAACTTGGTGTATCAGAGGGACTGAAACTCTGGATCATTGGGTTGTTTATTTGAATAAACATTTTTGGTAGCTCTTACCCATCCTGTTCAACTTTTTTGGGAACCTCTTGCTATTGTGCAGGGTATAGCCAGCAGTCAAGGGAAGTGGTGACTCTCAGCTTCTTTTGCTCTTGTTCCTGTCGGGTGTTCTGGGAAAGCAAGGCTCAGGTATGAGGTACATCTGGGCAGCAATGCCAGGTGACAGATCTCCTTGTCATGGTCTTGCTTACCTGAGGTGTATATTTGGGAGCTGGTTTTAACCCCCTGGGAAGGGAGAGCCAATATGAAAGGTTGAAACAGGAAGAAAAGGAAGGGAAGATTAAAAAGGAAAACTGCCTTTGAAGTCACACTTTGAACCAGCCCCTGAATTCTTACAACCATTGCATAAGTGTGACTTCTCTGTGCTGTGGTGAATGAGTCACAAATATTGCTGCTGTGCTTTTTCAAAGCTGTGTGAAGAAGGGAAGTAATGCTGCTCCAACTCTTCTGACTGAGAACTGAGGGGCAGCTGGGTTATAGGGTTTGTCTGCAATCATACAAAGGATCTGCGGCAGTGAGGCACAGAAGAGGAATTCTGGACTTTGGGTCCAGCACACACACTAACACAAAATACCAAAAAAGGCATTTTTCAGTATTTTGTGCATATTGGACAAAAAGAGCAGAAAGCTTGATCTCAAAGTTTTGATTAATTTCAATTCAAACAAATTAAGTGACAGGCAGAAATAGTTGCTTGTGATGTATCAGTAGTGCAGATATGCTTTTAGCCCATGCAGAGGCCCTTGTGGAAAAATTACTGTTTATGGAGAGATTTAGAGCTATTTCTCTTCCATGAGCTATTTACTACTTCAACTGAACTAACATCTATTAAACATTCATTCTAAGTACAATACCCTCAAGAGTCAATTTAGGTAAACTGCAATACCTCTTTCTAGGCTAAATATTGCTCTGTATAATGCATGTAGAAAAAAAGCTATAAAATTACTTTCCTGTTCCTCTCAGTCTTTATTATATTTTGAGTTTAATTTTTTTATGAGGTAGTAGGGGAGGAGGGAAGAAAGCTCCTTTGTCAGCTGCATAAAGGGACAGTCAAATCTTTTGTGTGTAAGGGGCTTTTGGAATGATGTCTTCAATTCTCTTCTCTTTTAAGAATTGCACGTTATTATGACTGCCAACTTTCACAGTCCCATTGTCATAAACAATAGTCTTTAGAGCTTTGGCATTTTCCTGCCTGGCAGCCAAATGGATGTGTAGAACAACGCTGAAGACAGTGACTTAAATCATGTTGCAATACACGGTTAACCTGTGTGGTGTTTACTTCAGATACTGCATACCACTTTAGAAACATTGTGCTTGCAGCAGTGGATGATGTTTGAGAATTAGCATCGCATTTGATTACTGCTTGAGAAGGCAAGCAGCTGCCTTGGGTTGAAGGTAAGAGAAAAGATGCTGCTGAACCACAGAGCTCACTGAGCTGAAAGCTGGCGGGGGTAGGGAGGAGGGTGATGCAGGTGACACCTGCCTAGAGGTGTGGGCCTCGGTGGGAAATGGGAGAGATTGAGCTCATGTTCTGGGTTGCCGTGGGTGGAGAGGGTCTGGGGTCTCCTAACCTTATCCTGGTACCATTGTCCCTCTCTCTTAGAACTGAACTTTACTGTTCCTTTGGATGTCACCAGGTGTTAAGGGATAGGTCATTAAGTGGCACGAAGAACTGGTGCATGTGAGACTTGAGGAGATATCAAGGGATGGGACCACAGCCCAGTGAAGTCAGGGAACATTTTTTCTTTAGTCTCTAGTGTATTTTTTATGAGATTATATGAACATTTCAACAGATTGGGTATTCCTCTGTAGCATCCTAACATTTTTTAATGAGGGTGTTTTGAAGAGACAAAACCAAAAATATAATTTTGAGACTTTGTGCAAGGATTCTTTTTTCTTTTCGTTGTGGCAGTTGTCCATTAAAGCTTACCTGTACTTCAGTGAGTCTCCTCTCACCCTCCTCCTAATCAGCCCTTGCCAAGCACAGGAAGGGGGTTCAATACCAGGCTCTAAATTTTGGGTTGAGGAGGGCTCACAAGTTACTGTGAGTCAGGTGAGCCACACTAACTCTCCTTGCTTATGCTCTGAACCCCTAACTTGACTAACTAAACTAACTCCAACTACAAATTTTTGGCTGCAAAAATGTTATTCACTTTTCGCACTATTTTAAGTTGATGTCATCTGCAAGTACTTAGCAGCACCATGTTGTCAGAGATTGTTTCTGTACAGGTCTGCAAGCAGATGTGTCTGATGATTCTAGTCTGCTTCACTCTAAATCTGTTAGACTGGTTTAACCTGCTTGGTGTGGGAAAGTGGGTTTGAGTTATCTCACTGACTTTTCCTGGGAGGAGCTCAGGGAGTACTTTTTACCATCAGAGCCATAGGGAAGGGACAATGACAGGTAGCACAGCTACCTACAGAAGATATCTTGGTAGAGCCTGTGATTTTTTTGCCAGTTCATGTATCTTACATCCATACAAGCTGAAGAGCTTTAAATGTGTAAAAGCTCAAGTTGGTCCAAACTCTGCCAGCAAGTCTGGTTTGATTTATACCTGTTATGACCATACTAGAGGAATTTTTCAATTTGGTGTTCCAGCAAAGTCTTTTCGTTGTAGACAAAGGCACAGTGTAGTAGTGTTGCATTAGCTTGCTATTCTGAGTCCAGCTAACAAGTTTAAAGCTATTTTCAAGCATGCAGATCTATGTAAGAGATTTATCTCTGTAAACATCCAACAAGCCCAGCCAAGCCAGTTTGGGACCCTGGCTTAGAGAAGCTACTAATTGCTGGTGGGTTTATTTTGTTTTGCTCTACTCTGTGTACTATACTATGCTTGCTGTATTCTGGCAGTCAAACTGCAGTTCCCAGTTCAAAATGCAGATTTTATTTTATTTTTTACCGGTTGTTTTCTCACATGACGCTTTTACCATCTATCTTTATAAAATTCTCAAGTTGAGCTCTAGGAGCCCTATTTTCCCAGCTTAAAGTAATTTTTTATCTCAATGGGAATCAGTGGCATAACACTTAATGTCACATAGGAGTATAGCTGTAAAAGGTTTTTCTTTTTTTTTTTTTTTTTGCCTTCTTCATCTTCCCCCTTTGTTTTTTCCTGAACCTGTTGGGGGAGGGGCCTCTTGAATTTGCTTTTCTAGAGGGACCTCATTCAGAGGTTTTCCAAAATTTGCCCTAAAGCAGGACACCTTTATAAAGTATAAATCAGTACTTTACTGTGTTATAAAGCAGCAGCCATTTGGAATGTTTATTTCAAAGAATTTCATTAATTTCCCAATTCTTTCATAATTTTATTTTTCTATACATGAAATATGTTATTTAAAAAGTTGATTTACAGCAAGAATGAGAATGATAGCCTAATGAAACAAGACTTGGGAAACTCAAATTCAGTATCCCCAACAGAGCTTCAGCTAATCACCCTATCCTATTGGTGGTTTGTGTTTGAAGTTTTTTGTTGTTGTTTTGTTTTGTTTTTAATCACCCTGATGATTAAAACCCATGGTGAATGATAAAACACATCCTTCAAATGGCATGTTGGAAAGATGGTTCTTCATTTTGGATCTTCCGTTTTGGAGACCACATATAAGTTTACCACTTGACATCCCAGTCAAGTGGTATTTCCCACCCAGTATTGTATGACAGCAATAACTTTAGCCACAGTGAGCAATTATCCAGTCAGTTTTCAGTATTTCATATTTCTATGAAAGGGTGTTAACACAAGTGGTGACTCGGAGACCTTATAGTGTTTTGCAGTCTTGTGTGTGTTATGTTAATGAATTTTTTTTTTTAATCCCAGTGTCCTGGGGTGACATCCATTCTATATCTAATCTAGGAGTTTCAGGATTACTTTTTTCCATTCTTCATGGCACCAAACAAGATGTTCCCCTTCCCCTCCAGAAGGCTGCACATCATCTGTATTGCAGACTCCATTAGGCTGAGAGTGCTGTCTCATATAATACCACAAATAAACTTCCCAGGATGTCATTGCACAGCACTCTACCCCATTCTACAGAGTAATGCAGAGGTGTAAAATCAGCCATATAAGTCAAGTCTTTGAGAGGTGCATTACTTTAACACTTCAATTTGCCATGAAAAATTGCCAAAGCATATTTCCATACCTAGCAATTCCTTTAAAAATTGTTTTCTCGTTATCTACTTAGCTAAATAGCAATTTCACCCTTTTCTGAATATAGATCATTAAGTTAGAATAGGTTAACATTTTCCTCTTCCTGCATCCAGATTCCTTGAGGCTCAGGAGACCAGACCATGCCTGATGGAACAGAGCAACTCAGTAACTTGAATAAAAGGACTGGGCTGCTCAACAAATAGGCCCAGCAAAGCTCCTGTGTTGAAGCTTTTATGTACCAGCCTTTTAATTTCAGAATGACATTCAATAAGAGCAATAGATTAACTAATGAAAAGGACTTGCATGAGTGAGTTAGGGTGCCTGAACTTGAACTGAGAAAGCAAGCACATAGATTGAATAGAAAGGAAAATATTCTTGTTCTCCTTCAAAAGGACGCTACATCCTGGGATGCCCATCATATCAGCACTTCAGAGGTACACTGGCACCTCTTGTGGAGGGAAACAGGGTCAAAACTAGGACTTCCTAGGAACTTCCTTCTGCTCTACCACTTTCAAGTATTCACACCAGTATTTCCAGACCCCCATTTTCACATCCCCCGCTTCACATTTCTGGCTTCTTTTCAAGATGCCCTGATAAAAGCGCTGTAAAGCAATCAGTGCATTGCCAGAGCCAAAAAAAAGATCAATTCAAGCATGACCACATTGCAAAACATATTACTGTGTGAATTAGAAGCAATTCTCCCCATTATTATTCTAGAGGCAGTGCAATTCTATAGTATTAGGAACAGTGCATTAGTAACAACATTTACTGGACTAGTCATACAGTATTCCATCATCATGATCTAGATATGCCTGAAATGAGATATGATACCAGCACTTGAGGCATTCAGAGTGTACCATTCAAATGTTGCACAGAGCTCAGGAGGAGGTTTTGGACATGGAATTGGACATTGATGTGCTGTGCTGACAGGGTCACTGAGGGGCAGCCACTGGTCTTTTGTACCCACCTCTTTTGCTGAACAAGAGAAATAGCAGACTTCCTGGACCACAGGCCAGAGCAAGAACCAGGGATGAAGAGAGACAGAAATAATTGTGAGGAAACACAGACATTTTTCAGACCTGGAGGAGTAATTTCTGGCTTTTCTTTTATTTAGTTGCTTTGGGTTTTGTGTTTTTTTTTTTTCCTTTGTTTGTTTTGGTTTTTTAAACAAATAGCAAACCACTAACTTCATGAGTTACTGTGTTTCCCTGTGGGATTGCTGAATCGCAGTTCTTTACACGCCCCTCCTTGCAGCACCTCTCTGTGTGCCACTGGCTGTCCCACACACCCGCAGTGAAAAGCCCTGGGGGCAACCGTGTGCCCAGCTCTGCCTGCTGACAGCCAACACATGTGCTCCCAGCTGCAGCCTCTTGCACAAATGCACAGGGAGATCCTGGCACCAGCAAATTCCCTCCAGTGCAAAACACTGATGAGCCTTCATGTAAGCATCAGTGACCTGAAGCAGAGCTCTGCCTCCTCATTCAAAATTCATCTTGCATGTATTCTGTCTTTTAGAATTAGGCCTTTTAACAGCTCTCCCATCTCCATTTCTGATTCGTGAACAGCATCTGACAGGTCTAGGATGCTCACCAAAACTGGCAAACTATAATCTTGCAAATTAAAAACAGCCCTTCCTAAAACTGCTTTTGCTTTTTAAAACACCCACCAGTCATAACATTAATTCAGCTACTACAGTTTGCATAGTGTTTGTATTTTACTTACATCCATTAAGGTAAAGGGGAATTAAATAATGTACAGGAGAGGCTGGGAAAAACATTCTTCGGACTCCATGCTCTTTTAAACAGCCTTTCCTTACAGATGACAGATTCAGGTCAGGAAAAGACTAAAATGGGAGAATATTGCCACAGATAACACAGTGAAGAAGTAGTTAGTGCCCTTCCCCACCCTCACCACAACACACCCTCAAGAAGGCCTGATTTAAACACATTTGTTTTCATGATGCTTTGGAACCTTTGACAGAGATTCCTTTGCACTTCTACCTTCCCCATAGTATGTGTGGCACAGACCCATAAACAAAATGCTGACTCTCAGGTAGTCACACTTGGCTTTCTGTAACCAGCAAAGCAAGAGGAGTGGAGAAGAGTTGCAGAAGCCCTTCTGAAGTAAAGCATCCAGAAAACAGGGAGAAAATAGATACATACATGTATGTATATCAAAAAATCTCTCACCACTTTAAAACTAGTAGTCTTTAGGAGAGATCTGGTTTACCATCATCTTATCCAATTTTCTCTAGACAGAGTAACTAGAGATACAGGCTCTTGAATCTGTTTCTATGGCTGCCAGAGATGAGAAAATTAATCATTGTAGAAGTCTTTTTCTGGTTTCTTCTATATCATTCTTACTATATCATCAGATCTTCCTTAGTCTAATACCTAAGCAGTGCCATGTACTGAGCTTCTCATTCATCAGCTTCATTTTCTTCCAAGAGCTCCAAAAGTCTGGTTCAGCCTGTGAAAAACCAGGAGGCACGTTAATTACACCAAAATCCAGATAAATCAACTAGGGGAGTGCAGTTTAACAAATGTAACACACAACAGGCATAGACAACCCTCTCCCTGACAAAGACAGCAACTTGAAGTGCTGATCTAGCAACCAGCCCTTGCCTTAAGGACAGGTCACTGTGGACAAGGAGTTTGTTACTCTGCATCAGAATCACTGAAGTTTAGAAGTGAGCCTATGATTTATCTTTGAGTCAAAGGACAAACTTTTAAAAAGACAGAAATCATGACACAACTTAAAATGACAAGGAAGTCATTGCATCCTTAGTAAGTACATCCAAAGGTTACATACTCTCTCTATTAAAGTAAACAAAGTAAGGCTCTGGCTTATTTGGTATGCTCAGCTGTTCATAATTGTTTTATAACATTAGTTCAGTATTTTCCTTTTTTGATACACTATGGAGTTGAGATTGTTTTGCCAAGAGATCTTCTACTTAAAAACTTAAAGACTTTTTAATAATATAGTTCATGTATAGAAAAATGAAATTATTAAAGACTTAGGAATTTTAAGAAATTATTTGAAATAAACATTCCAAATTGCTGCTACTTTACAATGTGCTTGCAGTACTTCTTAGGGGGGAAGAAGAAGAGGAAAAAAAATTCATGAAAAACCTTTTACAGCTACACTCCTATGTGGCCCTAAATACTGTGCCACTGATTCCTGTTGAGATAAAAACTACTTTTAGCTAGGAAAATAAGGCTCCTAGAGTTCAATTTGAGTATTTTTATAAAGAAAAATAGAGAAAACAACAGGTAGAAACTAAAATAAAGTCTGCAGTTTGACTGCCAGAATCCAGCAAGCACAGTACACCGCACAGAGTAGAGAACAGCAACAAAAAAACACAACCAGAAGTTAGTGAGAAGCTAGGCAACCAGTAGCTTGGGGCTGTCCCTAACTCTTTAGTTAGTCTTGTCTTTAATTAAAGAAATAAAAAACATTAGCAGTCACCTGAAGCTGATTGCATCAAATCTCCATCAGCATTGAGGTATTCATTAGTGCACCTGTGACCCTAAGAGCAGGTATGAGGGAGGTACAGGAGCAAAGTACCTTAAAGGTAATTTTGACATCCTCTAACAGAAGTTATTTCTTGTTTACCTTGGAGGAAGAATGTGAACAATTGCAGGTGACACACAGTTTGTCTCTATGGCTCCTTAGAATTGTTTCATTTTGAAGACTGCCATTCCTTTGGGGCACTGTACCTGTGCTAAAAGGCTTAAAATAGTCTAGAACTTCCAGACATCCCAGATCAGAAAGGGCAAATGAAATGACTTTTATCAGGAGATTGTTTTGGGTTGCTGAAGACAAAAATCCACAAAATATGGAGGAGGTCTACTTAAACCTGCTGTGGAGCGTACAATCCTAGCTCTGTGGTCTTGATGGATTAATCAGTTAAAGTAATAAGATTTTTACAAGAATTTAATGAAGTAAACACCTATTTAAGCCTGTGTAAGCTGAAGTTCTTGCTCATTCTCAGCATGAGTGCACAAGTCACATCCCTCTCTAGAGTGCCTTAAATAGAGCTGGCAGAAATCATCTTCATGATGCCCATTGTGTGACAAAGGCTTACCATGGTTTTTTTCAATTTTCACAGTGAGGTCTGGCAGGAGACAGCTGGCAGAACAGGAAGAGTATTGGGTCCTAAAAATTATTGCCATCATCCTTCCTGATAATGCTTTTGCATACAAAATATTTGAGGTTTCCTGGTTGTCCAGCAGTCCTTCTTGGATGCAAATACCCAGAGAAACATTCTGGCCATCCTAGTTTAATTATTTAACCTAGGACAATAATTAGGCTTTGTGTGCTTTGAAAACTCTCATTCTGTACGGACATACGCGACTGAATAATTGATCAGGAAAGTAAATAGGAAACCTCTGCAAATGGTTCCACACAGTGCAAAGACAGAAATATCTCTGCTGTACAGACTTTGTGTAGGATCATTGTCGTCTCATGACAACCAGTGCAAAGCTGGTAAAAACAGGGAAGTACAGGGCTTTACTCTAAAGCTGTGTATAAACATACATATTCTCTTTCCACGGCTTTTTCAGGAATGTGTCTGAGCTTGACTACACT
The DNA here is from genome assembly GCA_013400495.1 of Nicator chloris. Taxonomy (NCBI): domain Eukaryota; kingdom Metazoa; phylum Chordata; class Aves; order Passeriformes; family Pycnonotidae; genus Nicator; species Nicator chloris. The sequence goes on from WAAE01009198.1 coordinate 46,642, forward strand.
GAAAGCACTTTTCTCAGCAATGTTGTCTTGATGTAACAAAGGGCTGACTATTCCAGTTATTGTAACTTGTAGGTCTAATGCCTTAAGTATTTTCCAGGTCAGTGTTAAATTAAATATATGGTGGTCACAGCCTTTGCTTTACATATGCTTGTATAATTCCCTTATTACCAGAGGTCAGTTGTCAGCCCCTCCTTGGTGGGTGCCAGACACAGTCATAGGAAATTCAAACACCAGAAAAAGAATCGATAAACTTGTCGTACTATAGTCTGAATTTTTAATAAAAACCATTGGGAGTACTGTGTAGTGCTATGGAACATATTCTGTAGAGCAGCTAGATAAGAAATATTCTTAATATGAAAGGAACTATTGATCATTCTGAAACATATCCATTTCTTGAATGCTGTTCCTCTGAAGGCACTGAATTTCTTCTTGAAGAACACTTTTGAGGAACGTGGCTTTTGTTTGACTTTGTTTGCTTTGTTGTGAGTTTTGTTGATTTTTTTAAATACGTTTCCTACTGTCAAATGCATGAGAGGATTGAAATTTGTTGTGGGAGCAATTAAGGCTGATAATAAAATAAGGGGATATAAGGCTGATAATTAATGAAATAAGGGGATATAAGTCTGGGTAGAGCCCCATAATCTGGAGATGGTGGGAAATTATGAATAATGTCGCCAAAGGTTTCCTGAACAGAGCAATTGGGATAGAACAAAGCAGGATCAGTATGAAAGAAAAATTTTCTAAGCATGTTTTTAAAGGCAAATATTAAAAAAAAGCATGTCATCTGTCACAGACTCTTTCATATGCAAAATTATTCTGAAATTTTAAAACTAGGCTTTTTAATTATTCCATCCTTTGGGTCTGACTAGATGACCTCCTGAGATCCCTTGAAGTTTTAACTTACTCTGACCCTTGACCTTTTTTTTCCACTGGCCAAAACTATTTGTTAAATCTCATTTCAAATAGTTTTGTTTTCCATGAAATTCTGTTCATGGGGAATATACTGCTTGTTTTGAGCAGGCGGTTGATTTTCCTCCCTCATAATAATAATAATGAGTGTCAATGGAAAGGTACAAGTTGAAGGAGGGCTGCTAAAAACAGTGTCAATACTGTGGGTGTATAGTCAGAAGTTAAGATGAGATAACACTTGCATCAACTATGAACTGTAGTTTCACATAGCTTTGCTTGAAATCAGTGACAACTACATCAGCATTTTTTTTGTCTCTATGTTTTTTCCATATTATTTCAATTTATATAACCCAGCAGTTTACTTAAGCCTAGGAGGAACCTTCTTGTTTCTAGACAGTACAACTGTAGTGCCGTCTCCCTAATTTTGTCGTTCATTTTTGTACTGAAAATGTAACCTCACTGTTGACGTGTTGTTCAGGTTTCTGCACTCAAAGGTCAGCTCTCCCTGGAGTCTCCTTTTGTCTGGAAGATGACATATATTAAAATTTTATAACAGTTCCCACTAGTTTCAATCCCACAATCTTGGGATCAATATGGCTGTTCTTCTTCACAGCCAATCAAGTGCAATAAATGCCTTAGGTGAGCAATAAGGAGATTGGGATTAGGCTCTTCTAAGCAAGACTTGTTTGCATAAATGTTTAAACGTGGTCGCAGGAGTGCTCCTTCCTCTTCAGATGAAAGGAGCTGCCAGCACTCTCACATATAAAACAGCTGATCTTTTGAAATATGATACAGCAAGGATGGGTGCGCCTGGGTGTAGGGCTACACTTGTATCTGTGATATTTTTCACAGGACAGCCTGCTCCTTGCACATAATTTAAAAAGTAACTGATCTAATCTTAGTGTAAAAGTCACAGATATTAGGAAGGGGATCCATATCATCCAAGGATATGCTTTCTTTGATTTGTGTGAGAAGACTGGCCTTGGCAGTCTAAGCAAGCTTTGTGAGTTAGCAATTTGGTGTGAGTGAACTTGAGAGCAGAGGCCAGAATTCCACTTGTCCTTCAGCCCCTGTAAAAGGGGTGCAAACAAACACTTGTGGCTGAAAAGCTGAATTTCAGATGTGTCCATCAGAAAACTTCAGATAAGGTCAAGGCAATTATTTTTTTTTTCTACAGACTTACTCCACTGTGACTAACACAATGGCCTCGTGCCTCTGGAGACTGTTATGCCCCTGGACATTATTATGTGGATAATAAGATTAGCTTTAAAGCTTGCAGAGTGACTAAATACATATTTTCGGTGTGGGATAAATTTTTCTCAAACAGCATGACTTTTCATAATTGATTGCATATTTAAAAATGTCAGGCAGTGTCCTGCTAAGTTTATTGATGAATGCAATGGCTGAAATGTAATATTAAGGGGAAAAAAATAACACAGCATCTAACAAACAAAACACGGTTTTCTTTTAAATCTCCTCCAGTCATGGGCTCTTTGAGGGATGCTGCAATACATCTTGGAGAACAAATATTACAGCTCATTGAATATTTGTGAAGGATTAAGATGTCTGTCCTCCTTGCCAGCTCTTTAACAGGGAGGATGTTACCAGAGCCAAACCTCCATGATGAAATTATTTGGATGAGCTGCTCCCCTTTTACCTTTGTAAAGGAGCCAAACTGTCAAATACCTTAACACTAAAAAGATTTATTGAGATATGCTGTGATTGTGAAGGGTTCAGATAGCTTTTATCACCATCATTTGATCTGATGTATGCCCCACTGGGACTGATTGATCACTTGGTGCTTATCAGTAGATAAATGTGTCAGCTGGACTGAGTGGTACTGATTGAGCTGCCAGGTGCCATTACAGAAACTTGGGGCAACTCCAGCCCTAGGCGATCCTGTGGTCTTATATAATGTGATTGCTTGACTGAGTAGGTCAAGTTATTTACCAAGTTATTTTTTGGTTGGTTTATTTTTTTTGGATTTTTTTTTGTGAATGTATGCGGCTGTTTGGACTTTTAGTTAGGGGTGGGGAAAAAATAGTATCTTAACAGCTTTCTTACTTCATGCAAGTGTTAAGTTTTCCGAGCAAAATAAGCAAACATGGGCAAGTGACTTCTTTCCAGTCCTCTGCCTCTGTGTTTACACACAACTCCAGACCTGTAACCTTCTGTTTTTGTGGATAAGTGAATAATTAAGAAAACCCAGAGAAAGGCACAGAGGTTGAATTAAGGAATTCATTTCTTCAGAATATGGAGAACCTTTACAGAGTCCTGTGCAATTGATGAGTCACATGGCATTATTTTAGTCAGTAATGCCAGCCGTAGTTTATCTTCGTGGATACTGAAAGCAAGTATAAATGTTATTTTAAAGGATGAAAGCACTGATAAGCTCTGAGGAGTTGGTTTTCTTCTGATGTTTTGGGTGGGAGAGACAAATGCTTCTCTTAATATAGGCATAATCTGATGTTAACCTAAAACTTAATTTTTTTTCTTCAGAAAACATTTATGCTTGTCTTACTGCAGTTTTCACAACACTTTGTCTTCAGCATCTATGATGTTAATGAAGCTGGGATGCTGTTTTGCATCACTTTACACTAAAGATACACTAAAATTATTATTAAGGTCTTCTGACACTTCACACGACACTACTCCATTCTGAATTGCCCACTGACTTTAAAAAATTTTATGTTGGAATTTGTGTTCCTTACTGCAAAGGAAAGCCCAAGCATTGGTTAAGTAAGGTTCCAGGAAAGTGACATTTTTATACTTTTAAAATAAAATACAATGGTCTTGTCTTTGAACAAGACCGGGTTCTCTGTGTTGCAGATGAGGGAATTTCCTCAGCCTTTTCTCACAGGAGAAGTGTTCCATTCCTCTGAATGTCTCTGTCCATATTGAGACCCCTAAGGGACACCATTAGTCACTCATTTCCATCTGGACATTGAACTGTGGTCACTACTGTCTGGATGAGTCTATCAAATCCGTATCTCTCCAAATTACAGCGAAGGATGTTTGGGGAACCCTGACAAAAGCCTTGCAAAACTCCTCACAGTTGATGTCTGTAAATCTTTTCCTTGTCCACTGAAGTAGTCACTCCATTGGAGAAGGCCACGGGGTTGGTCAGGCAGGACCTGCCCTTGGTGAGGCTGTGCTGCTGTCCTGAATCAGCTTCCCGTTCTCCCTGTGCCTTAGGATAGCTCCTGGGAGGATCTGTTCCAAGACCTTCCTGGGCACAAAGGTGAGGTTGACAGGTTGATAGATCTCAAGGTCCTCCTTTCTACCCTTT
>WAAE01009202.1:0-19567 GCA_013400495.1 Nicator chloris
TAGCAGGATGAAGCTGTGGAGGTTTAAGTGCATGGGACTGAGAGTTACCTATAAGAGAACAGGCACCAATGTATATCTGAAGGCAGGGCTTCAATGCATTTGAAGATGATGTCTTTAAAGCTCATCAGAAAAGATTAAAGTGATGTTTTGTGACTAAACTTTGTTACTGTCTGGCTTCTGACACGTGCTGAAGAATTTGATGCAGAATGACTGGAAACTTGTGAATGCAGTAGAAAGTAACTCCCTCCTGTAAAAGAGAAAATTGAATTTAATCCCCTGAAGGGCAGTGGAAAGGACAAGGTGTTGAAATACAATGTCAATGCACATGAATAAATATGCCTAAGAAAACAGAGGTGTATATAAGGGGTGGCTGGAAACCAACCTGTGCAGGGAGAACCGAATGTTATAGCTTTCTGCTGCATTTCTCAATTAGCAGTGGTCTCTTCTTGTTCACCCGATTTTAGTGAAATCCTTCTGTAATGAAAACTCCATTGCTGTGTCTGTCCGTGCTCATGGCTTGATTTACCAGTACAGTGGTAATTTAAAACTGGTAAAGAGTTGTAATCAAGTGTTGCTGTTTTTATTTGACAGGCCGGACCTGATAGACATGAATACCGTTGCTGTTCAAAGCAACCTCGCAAATTTAGAACATGCTTTTTTTGTAGCAGAAAAACTTGGTGTTGCCAGACTTCTGGATCCTGAAGGTAAGAGAGCTACAGATGGCTTTGTTGCAAAACCCCCAACACTAAGATGAAGTCCAGTCTGTCTGCAGGTTGTAGCATATCTGTGGGCATTCTTACCACTACATGATAAAGCACTGTTCTGTCGTGCTCTTTTAGATGTCGATGTTTCCTCACCTGATGAGAAGTCAGTAATAACTTACGTGTCATCACTTTATGATGCATTTCCCAAAGTACCAGAAGGTGGTGAAGGCATCAGTGCAAATGTAAGTAGGAGAATAGCACTTGTGCACTGTGTGAGCTACGTTAATAAAATATTGAATTTCAGATCCAGAATGTTAGCTAGATCTTCCATAGGACTGCTGTCACACTTTTCTTTGACATGGTTTTTCTAGGCTGAGATTTTAAAGTCTTAGCTGTTTCATGTCATGGACATGAAAATATTTGTGCAAAGAGCTTAACTGAAAACAATGTGCCTGAAGTTGGAGAAGGATCAAGTCACAGTTCTTATTTTTCTGTTGTGAATATATAAATTATACCTTTCTGATTCTTACCAGCTTGAAATTTATTAATCTAGAAAGTATTTTCTTTTCAGTAGAATTATTCGGGATCAAAACTGAATACTGAAATCATATATTTGGATCTGATCTTTAAAGAGAAATAAATATTGTTTCAGAATTGCAGGATTTCAAAATCCATTTTCTATGTGTGTGAAGACTTCAGTCTTCAAAGCTGAAGCAGAAATGAGCTCTTGATGAGTTTCATCTCTTCTGTAATCTGGGTATTGCTTTGGCAGGATGTTGAAGTCAAGTGGGTGGAATATCAGAATATGGTGAACTACCTCATGCAGTGGATCAGACATCATGTCACGATAATGTCTGACAGAACATTTCCCAACAATCCTGTGGAATTGAAGGTGAGGTGTGGTGGCTTAGACTCCTTGCTAGAATTACACTTTATCTTACTGACTCAGAGCATGCTTGAATAAATGACGTGCTTCTTGATTTACACAATCAAGTCAACTGTAGAACAGTACTACTCCTTAACCTTTTCAAAGTATAATCAATACATTGCTAGCGTACAAACAATCAAAAGCAAATCTTTACCTTGTCACTGATTGTTTTTTGTTGAACTCTAGTTGAATAGTATGAAGGTAAGCTTATGAAGAATCTTAGAAGAGGGTTTAGAGACTGCGGTTATATTCACTGTAAATAAAACTTGATGTTATTTTTCATGTTTCTATAGGCACTTTATAATCAATATTTACAGTTTAAAGAAACAGAAATTCCACCGAAGGAGACAGATAAATCAAAAATTAAACATCTATATAAACTGCTAGAGGTAAGTTTTACCATTAATTGAAATGTATAGAAGTTCCTTTTCTGTGGCTCAAAATAACAAGTACATATGAATTTTTAAGGTCTGGATAGAATTTGGACGCATCAAACTTTCTCAAGGCTACCATCCCAATGATATAGAAAAAGAATGGGGAAAGCTGATTATTGCCATGCTGGAAAGAGAGAAGACCCTTCGACCTGAAGTGGAGAGGTATGCTACTGAATATTTGACAGGCTTTGTTAATAGATTTTCTGTTGTTTTAACCCATATTGAAATTTGTAAATATCTTCTTCTATGATAAGGTCCCTATTATTTTTCTAGATCAAGCATTTCTGCCTTTGTGTTAGGTCTGAAATTCTCTACCTGCCTAGAGGCAGGTCGAGAGATAAACAACTTTGGTGGTCTCAGAAGGTTGTGATGAGCAGCATCTGTGCCTCAGATCATCAAAGCAATTATACACATATATAACCACCTTCTTTGTGCAGTTAGTCAAAGCTGGGTTTATATCACTTCACTGTCTCATTTCAACTTGATTTCATATAAGGACCATGCTCATCCTTTACATGAAATGTGTATTTTTCTTGGTGCACAGCATTGCAGGCTAATGTCCTGTGTAGAAGTTGTTTAAAAAGTTAGTGGTACTCCAGAGCACATCCAGTGTTTGGATGTGGAAAGGCATAGTAGCCTTCCACGGTAGTAGGCTCTAGGACACTTTTGTACTTCACTGATGATGTACTAAGCATGATTAAAGTCTTGATGCAGTCTGACAGCATTTTTTAATGGTATGTCTTTTTAAGTTCTGTGAGAGACACAGGTACTATCCATAAATTAGTTTAAAAACACTCTTAAATGGGTTTTGGGGCTTCTACCTGTGGGTAGATATAGGCACGTGGATCTGGATTCATTCTGCTTGACTTTATGCATTCAAAGGAGACATCTAAGATCTGAATCACTTCCTAGAGAATCTTGTCACTGACTTTCTGGTGACAATAGGGTGACCTATCTCTCTGGTTTAGGTATCTGGTTTAGGTGTGAGGAATCCAGACCATTGTATAGGAAGTCCTCAGTAAGAGAGATTTCAGTCAGAGAGCACAGACAGTCAGAGTTGATTAAACATGTGTCATGCTTACAAGAGCAGGAGCATGACTGAAATGGCAGATTCAGCAGGAGGTGTTGATTCATAGCACCCTACTGTGGAACGAGTTCCTATACAGGAATACAAAGTTGTCCACACAATACTGAATTTTCCCCCTTATGCAGAGCGGAGCACTGGAAAGCAGCAGCAGAAATACAGCCTGCTAGGTCTTGTAGGTTAATCTGTAATCTGTCCCAACCTGCCAAAAGCAAAGTGTTGGGCTTCACCAGTAGAAATTCTGTTCATACTTGCAGAAAGCTGGATTATCTTTGTTGAGAATGTGTGTAAATGACATTAGTTTATTTCTATTTTATTCGTATGGTCTGACCACAGATAAACAAACATGAACTTAACTTCCTTCCCATATTTCAGGAAGGGTAAACACACTTAAAGTGACAGGTCATATGGTGATAGTTACTTCTTGTGATGGTCACTGTAAAATGAGAGAAAATTGCATTAAGTGATTCTGGCTTAGTGACCAAGTTAAAAGTATTATTTGAAGTGGACACAAGAACATCATCCATGTTTGTTGCACTGGTTATCAATGCATCTCATCATTATGAGGTGTTGATACAGCTGTTGGGGTGAAATTTGATTGTGGCAAAAATGTGACTTCAGCCAATACTGAAACCTGGTGAGTTAATAAAACTTTGCCTGCAAGTCTGTTGAATACATCTCAAAGTATCTACACAAACAGACAATGTGTGGCCAGATTGGTGTATGGGATCAAAATTAATATGGTGTCAATGAGCAGAGTGCCAAACTGAGCTCTAGTTTGCAAAACTAGCAGGGTTTGGCATTGCTGCAGGGGTGTGTCTGTGCCTTTGCCAAGCTCAGCTCTGCTGCGTAAACAGTCACCTTATGGGATGGGTGTGGTTGTTCAGCAATCCTAAAAGCAGGGGGTGAAATACTGAAAAAATCGCCCCAGCCCAAATTCTGAGTTAAAAAGTAAATTTAAAAGCAGTGAACATATTTTTCTTACTTTCTGGTCAAAACAGCTAGAAGCAATTGGCTGTGAATGTGGAAGAAGATGAAGGGAAATTTTCAGGACAGAGTAGTGGGACAGGGCAGTTAGTAAAGATGCATGGTTGGACAGTGCAGGAATGACAGGAGTTGGATTGTGTATAGATGTCTCAGATTATATTGTAATGAGCTGATTAACCCTGATTCTCCCCCAGTTTTATTGTGCAGTTCCATTTGAAGGAAAAGGAGTCAGCCCATCCTGGAGGTTATTTGTACTCTGCTGTCGAGTGTGGATTTCTACCTTCACTCCTTTTTGAAAATTTCCATTGAAGAGTCTGAGAGACACTGCAAAGAGTTCTTTTAGTTCTTGCTTGGTTTATAGTTATTTAGTGACACTTAAATAAAATATTTGGTCTGTCTGTTTCCTAGAGACGCCCCATTGTTGCTGCCTAGTCTGTACTTGCAAAGCTTTAATGCAAGGTAGGGAAGCCAAAAGCAAGGTAGCGTACATAGCCCCAGGTAAAATCCTTTGAAGAGCTGGCAGAATATTAATTGCAGGGTTTCAAATGTGCATACTGAAGCCTATATAAAGGAGGAGTCTAGGTGTTTCAAAAGCCAGTAGTGGAATTTCATCCCTAGAAGCTGTACATTTTGCAGGAGTTTTATCTTCATTTTTCAGCAAATGCAAACAGCCAGAAGAACTGTGCTCTGGATGTAAAAATGAATAGCAGTAGTTACAGCTATCATAGCAGTGATTCGCTGTTTAGCAACAGCACTAGTACTCGAACCAGCGTTGACTCTAATGAGAATTTCCTTTCTGTTAATTGTGGTCCCACGCTGATTAAATCTTGTATCAGCTTTGGTAATGGAACCTTAGAAGGGAACAGGTAACTTGACATATGCATTTGTACTTTGTGTTAGATGCTGTTGATTCATCTGTTTGTTTTTAAGTAATGCAACTCTAAATATAGATAACATAGTACTTATTTATTTTCCTGAAATGCTTTGGCATCACCTAGGTTGGAAATGCTGCAGCAAATTGCGAACAGAATTCAGAGGGACAGCCGGAGCTGTGAGGACAAACTGATACTTGCCCGGAATGCTCTGCAGTCTGTAAGTCAGTCAGTGATTTTACTTGTCTGTATTCATAAATTTAAAGAAGCTGAATGGCAAAAAATTCTTAAGGGTTTGTGAGGGCAACCTTAATAGCTGCTACTTTTATTTTTGTTGTACTGTTAAGGTAGCATATCCTCAAGAAAATACCAACAGTTGCCTAGAGTGTGTTCTGTTACACTTTCGTTGTTCTGTAGTTAATTAAATGCTTCACAATTGTTTCAAGATAAAAATAAGTTTGGTTTTTGTTTTTTGTTTTTTTTTTTTTTAAAGAAAGGAATTCTTAGAGCTGATATCTCTTTGGTTTTAGCTGCAAGGCTTATGACTTTCTCGTATTTATTAAGGACACCAAGCGATTGGAGTCCGGGCTCCAGTTCCAGCATGAAGCAGAGATAGCTGGGTATCTTCTTGAATCGGAGAATCTTCTCCGCCAGCAAGTGATCGATGCCCAAATTCTTATTGATGGGAAATACTATCAAGCAGATCAGCTTGTTCAAAGGTACTTTACAGTATGTTTATGTGAATAAATAAATGTCCCAAATATGGATTCCCATTATGGACAAAATTTTTGGTTCTTTATAACGATGCATAAATGTTGTGGTCTGTAACTGGGCACCCAAATATCAGATATTCTAGTGAGTGCGTTGCCCACAAAGGTTGAAGGCAACAGGAGCTATTTGTACTTTTTTATGAAAATGAAGTCAACCCCTGAACATGACCTAATGTTTAATATTTACTAGATATCTGTGTTTAAAGATGTTAGCTTGTTTTATTGCACATGAAATACATTTAGATTCTTTTTACTAACTAATTTACTAACTGTTTTACTAACTAATTTACTAACTTTGATTTTTTAAATGGAGGCTAGATTTCTGGTGACAGCTGTAGGTGTATTAACAGGTAATAAGTGGGGTTACATTAGGTTATGTGTGGCACTGTGTACAGTGTTGGCAGAAAGAAACATTTAAACTGCATAATGCTGTTTTATGGAGAAGTGTCTCCAAAGTTTTTTGAGATTCATCCTTGGACTGATTGAGATGAAGTACGTAACTCCTTGGAGTGAACTGCAGGTGTTTGATCTACCACAACATGTAGTGTCTTGTAAGATTTCTGGTTTGCTGATTGTTCCCTGGAATTGTGTATAGTGCATGTTAATGCCCATACCATTTTTTCAGTCTTTGCCTGATTGATGCATTTATTATCTGTATAGAACTATAAGCTGATACTCCCAGTACTTTCTGATAGAAATTCTTGCTTATAAATATTGAAGTGCAACTAAAGTGTAAAGTGATAACGTGAGCTCATATTGCTATTCAGTTGATCATGATAAACCTTAATCATAAGCATTCATTGGGGCTTTTTTTTTAAATTCTAATTGAATAGGGTTGCAAAACTTCGTGATGACCTGATGGCCATTCGGACGGAATGTTCCTCCGTGTACAACAAGGGGCACGCGCTGACCACAGAGCAGACAAAGCTGATGATATCAGGAATCACCGAAAGCTTAAACTCAGGATTTACAACAAACCTAACGCCTGAATTAAATGCTGCAATGACACAAGGTTTAACACCTACTTTGACTTCTTCCAGTTTGACAACTGGCCTTTCATCTGGTCTTGCTTCCAGACTGACACCAGGCATCACTCCCGCTTACCCATCAGGCATCCCGCCACGGTTAATTCAGAGCTATGTGACAGGAGTAGACAGTGGGGCTCTGCAAACACTCAAACTGATGCAAATCAGAAAACCTCTTATGAAATCAGCTTTTGTAGATCAGAATTTGACAGAAGAAGAGGTGAACATGAAGTTTGTCCAGGACCTATTGAGCTGGGTGGAAGAAATGCAGGTAGCAATTTTTGCAGAAACAATCCACTTTTAATGGTTACGTTCACTTTTTATAGATTGTGACTAATCTTTTCTTTCTGTTTGTAAGGTTCAACTTGATAGAGCAGAATGGGGTTCAGATTTGCCAAGTGTTGAAAGCCATTTAGAAAATCACAAAAATGTCCACAAAGCTATTGAGGAATTTGAATCCAGCCTTAAAGAAGCCAAAATCAGTGAGGTACTACACCATGTTCTTTATTTTTTTGATTACTTTCTTACTGAGTGACCCATAAATTAATGTTGAGTTATAGACCTGTGTTTGGGTTTCACAGTCTTACCTTTATTTCTGATCTCTATATGACTTCTAATCAAATCAGGAGATCCAATGGTTTAATATATCTAACCCTTTTATTGTCTTTTGTTCTCATATATCAAATATAGATCCAAATGACTGCCCCTCTTAAACTCAGTTATGCAGAAAAACTGCACAAACTGGAGAGTCAGTATTCAAAACTCTTGGTAAGTTAACCATACCCCTTCCATGTTCAGTTTTTCAATGTGTATAATTTCTGACAAGGGATAAGCTTTAAATTCTGATTCCTTTAAATCTTTTTCTTTTTCTTTTCCTTTTAATAAAGAACACATCAAGAAATCAGGAAAGGCATCTCGATACGCTTCACAATTTTGTGTCTCGTGCTACTAGAGAGTTGATATGGCTGAATGAAAAAGAAGAGGAAGAGGTTGCATATGACTGGAGTGAAAGAAACGCCAATATAACAAGAAAAAAGGAATACCATGCAGTATGTACTGCTAATATAATCCAGAGGGTATTTTGAAGTGATCTTTAATAATTAGAGAGAGTTCTAAAACTTTTTTTTTGTCTCAAAAAAGGAATTAATGAGAGAACTTGATGAAAAAGAAGAAGTTATTAAATCAGTGCAAGAAATAGCTGAGCAATTGCTTCTTGAAAACCACCCAGCCAGGCTAACCATTGAGGTAAGTTAGTAAAATCAGCACCACAACAGGAAAAGTTTTGGAATTTAAAAAAGCTGAGTTTTGGGGGAAAAGAAGGCAAACTTAGAGAAAATTAAACAAGACTCCAAATTAAAGGAGCCTTTTAAAATTTTCTCTTCAGCATCTCTGTTTTATTTATCTTCCAGTTTCCAAAAAGTAAAACCACTTTTATAAAGTTATGTTTACACCTTGGATTGCTTAGATGCAATCTCCTTAAACTCTAAAATTAATTGGTCTGTGCAGATGTTTCTGGTCATGCAACTTCTAGAATTGATACAAATTGCATTGACAGACCGAGGGCACAGAACAGTCCTTATGTGGTTTCTTTCCCATTGGATTGAAAGAAATTTCAGTAAGAGCTTTTGTTGTTGCTTACTACGTGCAGGTTCCAATTAGGATTTAGGGTTGGTTTCATAACTTGTCAGTGAATTATGAAACTTGTTTGGATGTTAAAAATCTGACCGGCTGATACGATTTACTTCAGGCTTGAATCTAGCTCTATGTTATATATGTAAACAATTTACAGAAAAATTTATTGTAGCTGTTGTAAGGTCATAACAGGTTTTCAAAGGAGAATATAAAACACTTTTCCTTGTAGACCTTCAAAGAAAGAGTAGATAGAGACAGTGAGTGGTAAAGACTGAAGCAATAAAAAGCTGATTTATTATAGAGGAATGAAAAAAGTTAGAGGGAATGTATTTTTATTGTTCTTCAGCTCTGTGAGTTTACACATGCAAAAAGAAACATGAAGAAAACCCCTTCTTTCCTTCTCATGACATCTACTTTGAATAATAAATGACTTTTTATGTAATGTGGGCAATTCTATTCTTTAAAAATATAGGCTGTTCTAATGGGTTCTTATTGGTGTACTGTATAAATACACGGAGGATGCTTCTTATGAAACCAGGCCATCACAGTCATGATGACTCTGCAGATTATGCTGTCTCCAATGACGCTATAGTGGGATATTTATAAAAAATATTCTTTAAAAAGTTATCCTTTTCTGCTGAACGCTATATGCCTTAGTGCATCAATCTGAAATTCCCGGAGGACAATGGAAAAACTGTTTTGACCTGGGAACGGCAGGAGGTGAAACCCCGAGTCGGGCGTGACTTCCCGCGGGCAGGAGCGCCCCCTGCTGGCGAGGGCTCCGCGGGCTCCCGCGCTTTGCGTTGCTGCGCCCTCGCCACACAGAGCCGGGTATGGCCCTCAGGCCGGGCGTGGGCTTTTAGTGGTGTACTCAGCGCTGCTTGAATGTGCGAACTGTATCCAGGCAAGACTCCAACTACACTGATTGAGTAAATAGGCACACAGAGTTGTAGATGAGTTTATGCTGGAGAGACCTCAGGAGCTGAGCTGCCAGCAGGAGCTGGAGTGCTATCAGGGATTTGTTTGGCCTAACTCTGACCAGGCCAGAGGATAATGATTTCACCGTCCTTCTGGGCAGGTGTTGTTATGTTTGACGATGCTGTAGTGACAGGGTTTCTTTCTCACATCTAATTGGAATTTTCCTTGCTGTCACTTAGTTTTCCAGGGTGAGGTGGTCAGGTTTTAGCTGTTTGTGTTTGGTGCATTACTTTTGTGTTTCCTAGATTCTGTAAAGGTATGCAAGGTTTAGTTTTCATTCCAATTTGTAAAATATTATCTCCCTTCCTTAAAGGCCTACAGAGCTGCAATGCAGACACAATGGAGCTGGATTCTTCAGCTCTGCCACTGTGTTGAACAACATTTGAGAGAAAATGCTGCATATTTTGAGGTAAGACAGTAAATCAGAATATGAAATATTTTAAGTTTTGTTCATAGTCAAAAAGTTCCACCAAAAGCTCTAGTTGTTCTCTCGCAGTAACTGTAGAATTGCCATTTTTCTTGTACATCACTAGGTGATAAGCCCTGCTCCCACAGTGTTGCCACGACTCTATTTCTTCACTACAGTTATGTCCATTCACAGCAGATAAAAATCTGCCCTGAGATTTTTTCAGTGCTGCAGCTGCAAGTAGAGACTCTGAGAATGAAACCTCGTTCTCTCCCTGTCGTGCACAACTGCTGTCAATGGAGCTTCTGCGGATGGTGTAGCGTGGAGGGTGATTAGTGATGGCTGTGGGAGGACGTGTTCTAGATGGTAATTCCAGGACTACTTAAAGCAAAATGGAATGTGCAGCATTAATAATAACCAGAGCAGAGAACACCCTGACAGCAGATGCATCCCACGAAACACCCATCTGATTATCTCATTGTGACCCATTCACACACTCAGACAATGATAAAGTTACTTGCATGAATATGATAGAGGAGTTTTTTATTGGGTTTGTTTGTTTGTTTTTAAATTTAGTCATTTAAAACATTTAAATTCTAAAGATGAATCCTTAGTGTCTTCTGGGTTGCGTGATTGAAGAGCAAGGGAGGTGAAGGAGGGGTGAGATGCCTTTGGACTGAGAAGGATGAGAACCCAAAGTTAGGAATGGGACACTGGAGAATACAAAGCCATTTGAGCTCCTTGTGACAGGAGGAACAAACCGGAATTCTGGATTTAAGAAATGGGGCTTAAGGGAGGGAATGGGATTACCCTTCCCAATTGTGCATAATCAGGAGCCTTGTTTGGGTGTGCAGATACTCTTACAGAACTGCCAAGTGTGGCAGCTCATTTCCCTTCCTGCACAAAATGTTTTCCCCAGCTATCCTCCTGGATTTTGCAGCTGGTTTCTATAGTTTGTAGGCTTTGTCTGTGCTTTCTATATGAGAGTAATTCCAAGGAAAGCAAGATTGGCTTAATAAAACTTTTTCATTGCAGGAATGGTCATTAACTGTAGCTTCAATAATTGCAGAATTAATTTTGCATGTAGCTCATACCGAGAATAACTGGTGTTAACAGTGTGTGCCTTTTTGAAGAGTACATTGAGACATGATATCATAAATAGCTGAGTGTGGTGCAGTGGTCACTTCAAGTGATGAGAAAAGGTTGTTTTGGAAGACAGCACTTGAAAACTTCAGTGTAGTTGATTCTGCATTTTTTAGGTTGTTTAAAAATAACCCAGATAATTATTTTTATCCTAGTTTTTCAGCGATGCCAAAGAAGCCATGGAATATTTGAAGAATTTAAAAGACACCATATACCGAAAATACAGTTGTGATAGATCAAGCAGTCTTCATAGGCTAGAAGACCTTGTCCAGGAGTCTATGGTAAGATCTTTAGTAGGATCCTATTAGCAGGAGTTACAATGAAGTGAGAAATGTGTGGGTTATGGTGGGCTATAAAATGTTTTAAGATTATTCATTTAAAGTAAAGGAAAAATGCTGATTTTTTTCAGAACTTATACATAAAACACTATTTTTCATAACTTTAAAATACAGTTTTATTTATTTATATTTACAATACCAGATGTGGGAAGACAGTGGCTTCAGAAAGCTATTTTGTCTTTGTAAAATGCGTTACTTTTAGAAAACACAGTAAAAGGAGTCAGGGAAAAAAAGCGTAACAGAATCAAAGAGGCAGTACTGTATTCTGGATATCTCTTATGACATATTCTTTTCTTAACTGTTCTAGGAAGAAAAAGAACAACTCTTGCAGTATAAGAGCACAGTAGCAGGCCTTGTGGGAAGAGCAAAAGCAATAATTCAGCTGAAGCCAAGGAACCCTGACTGTGTACTCAAAACATCCATTCCAATTAAAGCCATCTGTGACTATAGACAAATTGAGGTTAGAAACTAAAATTTCCTCAAAGCAATTACAGATGTAAGAATTCAGCTAAAGTTTCATTAATTACCATGTTCCTGGAGAAAGCTGGGCTGTAAATTTCTTCCACCCTAGTAAACAAGAGCAAATCCTTTGGTTAGAACATTGGTTTTGTTGTTCTGTTGCTTATTTGTCGACAGCATTTGCAGAAGTGCTTTGTACAATTATTTTGTAATGCTTGGCTCATCAAATGATTCTGCTTTTCTGTTAATACTAGATAACTATTTACAAAGATGATGAGTGTGTATTAGCAAACAACTCCCATCGTGCTAAATGGAAAGTCATTAGCCCAAGTGGTAATGAGGCCATGGTTCCATCTGTATGCTTTACAGTTCCTCCGCCAAACAAAGAAGCAATAGATACAGCCAACAGGTAGGGACAAAGTAAAACTACCTCTTTTCTATTGAAATCCACTTACATGAAGCTTGGGTTAAAAGTATCTCACAGTTTTTGTTGTGTTTGTTTGGGTTGTTTTGTTGGTTTTTTTTTTTTGGTTTGCTCTTGCTCTGTTGCCCTGATCTGAAGTTGGAATTTTTTTGTTTCAGGATTGAACAGCAATTTCAGAATGTTCTGGCCCTTTGGCACGAGTCACATGTAAACATGAAGAGTGTGGTATCCTGGCATTACCTGACAAATGAAATTGAAGCTGTTCGAGCTGGCAATGTTGCCTCGGTAAGTGTTATGACTAGGAAGAGCCCTTAACCATTTACTAGGAAGTCACAGGATGACTAAAACTGTGTGAGATCACAAACTGTTGCAAATAATATTTGCAATACTGAAAACGACACTTTCCTACCTAATTTATCACAGTTACTGTTGGAAAGAGGAATCTCAGATAATTCTTGAAGTGTCCATACTTGTCCTTGCTATTGTTTGTTGCTGCATGGCATTAGATGGGAGAAATGAAGTCCAGTGTAGGGTTGGCTTAACAGAGGCCATTCCTGATGGGAAAGATTGGAAAGGATTTTATGTTGAGTGTAAATTATCAGCTGTCCAGTAGACTCCAAATAAGGAACAGTGAGGTTTCAGAACCTCAATTCTTTTACTTTACTGTCTTAGTAATTGATCAGTATTGCTTTCTGCTAAAAAGCATCACAGGAACTGTGTGAGTGACACACCATTGCTGACTGTGCTTTGGGTCTATAATCTGTTGCAGATAAAGACAATGCTGCCAGGTGAACATCAGCAGGTTCTAAGCAATTTACAGTCCCGCTTTGATGATTTTGTGGAAGACAGCCAGGAGTCCAAAATCTTTACAAGCTCTGATACAGCACACCTGGAAAGGGAAGTTAATGTTTGCAAGCAATACTATCAAGAGCTTCTCAAGTCTGCAGAAAGAGGTACAACTTAGCTTAGAACAGTAGAAAGATGCTCTTATGAGAGAGATTTTGTTCTTGATCTTGAGATCTCTTTTATCATAGTGGTATTGTTACTGCCCATGTTCTTTGGAACAGTCATTTTTACAACGCGTGCAATTGCCTTGTATAGAAGTTCTTAATTTTTTTAACTTTGTATCTATTAAGCTGTGTAAAAATACTGATGTGTTACATAACATACAAATGCTACAAAATATTTTACACCTAAGAATTTATTATCTGTATTAGAGCTCACTGCTTAGTCCTGCTTTCCCTGTTTTTGAATGCTGGAAAAACATCTTGCTTACTTTATTGAGTTTGTAACAGAATGTCCTAGGGTCTCCCAAACCAGGACACAGAATTAGAAATTTTTTCACCCTGTTAAGGCAAGGAAAATGTCCTAGCTATTTTTCTAGCTTCACAGGATGCCTGCAGTTACTCTCTTAACTCTAATTAACACTGTATTAATACAGTGAGAACAGAAAGCTTAAAATAGCTCTTCTGATTTATTGTTGAGGAGTTGATGACTTAAAGAAATACAGTAGTGTAAAGCTGATTACTTCATTAGCAAAGTTCACTAAAGTTCAGGAAAGATGTGGTGCCCTGTGCATCTGGAAGAGGATTTATGTCCCCGATACCACTGATTAAAAGAATCAGTCGCTGAATTTAGCAATGTCTCCACTGAGGGAATGCCTAGGCAGAATCACAGAATCACAAAATTACTGATCAAAGACAGTAATATTTCATGTGTGAGGAGATGATTTAATAAAAACAAATGTTATGAGTTCCTAAAATTTGCCTTATAACCAAAATTTCAAAGGAAACTGATGGCATTTTGGGCAGTCATGAGAAGACCTGTAGAGCAGTGACTTTATAAAGTGTGAGAAGCTATGGTGAAAATGACATGACTTTGCTGGCTAACACGTGCCTTAATTCTTTCAACAGAGGAGCAGGAAGAATCTATTTACAATCTGTACATTTCTGAAGTCAGAAATATCAGACTACGACTGGAGAGTTGTGAGGAACGGTTAATACGGCAGATCCGGACACCAATGGAAAGGGATGATGTACATGAAAATGTGCTTAGGATTTCAGAGCAAGAGGTGACCCTTTAAAAAAGTCTGTTTTACCTCAGAAAAGTTTTATTTAAAAATATGGCCTAACTTTTGAGTGTAAGAAGGGAAGGTTTGCGATGCACCTTGAGAAGAGGAGGAATCAAATATTTAGCTTGTGTTTGTGAGTAAAAGGTGCTGGTGAATGGCAACTCCGTTAGTTTCCATATTACACATACATTTCTCTTCAATTTTTTTGAACGATGTCGTCATCAAAGAAGCAAACGAGGGCAGACATGTTCTCATAGTGATATGTAGAGTATATATCAGGTTGATGTAGTAGGATGAAAGCACTATCACCTTTCATTTTACAGAAACTGAAGAAAGAACTGGATCGACTAAAGGATGATTTGGGAGTCATCACAGATAAATGTGAAGAGTTTTTCAGTCAAGCTGCTGGCTCACCTTCAGTCCCTACTCTGCGCTCTGAACTCAATGTTGTTATACAAAACATGAACCAAGTTTACTCCATGTCTTCCATTTTCATAGATAAGTACGTACTAGGCTGTCTTCCATCACACGATTTAGTTCACGGTTTTCTCTTAAAACTATTAGTATGAATAATACTCATTAAGGAAAAGGGAGTTAGCATTTTAGCATTGTATAAAGGGGTACCCTGTGACATGAAAGGCTGAAAAACACAAATGTGTTGAGTGTTGGTATTGATGGTTCATTTAACAGGGGGTCTGTTTTTCAGATTAAAAACTATAAATTTGGTGCTGACGAACACCCAAACAGCAGAATCATTAGTAAAACACTATGAAACTAAGTTGTGTGAAGAAGAGGCAGTAACGGCTGACAAAAACAATATTGAAAATCTGATGGGTACATTGAAGGTAAGAGCTGGCTGGTGCCTTTTCATGGCCAAATCAAAAAAGTAAGACAAAAGCTATCTGTCTTGTAACACCTGATTTTGTTACGCTGTGCTCTATAGTGTATCAGCCATTGGTTTGTGTATTTCGTTTCAGGTGGTGTTAGGATTGACGTTTCAGAAAAAAATGGCAGCTTTGGAGCATTAGGGTTTGGATAGGTTGAAAGCATTTTCCTGCATTGAAGTATATGAACTTGCAAGAGTAGCATGTGTTAATGCTGCAGTAGGATTTTCTTTGCTCTTCAGAAGGTAGCATATACTTAGGGCAACATAAACATATATTTATGTTATGTAAATTTGACCACATTCTTGCTACTGCTTTGGTGTACTAATCAGGGTTTCTTAAGAAGTTGGGCAGATATCTCTGAGAAATGGAAACCCTGAAGTTCAGCATTTTTTATTTGCTGTATATAACTCATTTTGCTATTACAAATTATGAGTAATGTTTTTTTGCTAGATAGAATGATTGGCATCTGCCTAATTTTTTGAAAGCTGTAGTTTAGAAGGTAAGTGTGTCCATTTGATCTCTGTGTTTTGAGTTTATGTGTTGTGGGCATTGCTGTTACTTAGAATTATTTTGCACTTTATTGCTTCAGACCCATTCTGGTGCCACTTGAGTATTTGAGCAAGCAGAAGTAAAATATGAATCGAAATATTTTTATTGATTCATTTATACAGCATACTTGTGTAAAATACTAATTTATAAAATAGTGTCATAATTTAGGAGTTATTTACAACTTTTTTTTATCACCTACTAGCAATGGAGATCTGAGGTAGATGAGAAAAGACAAACATTCCATGCCTTAGAGGATGAACTGCAGAAGGCAAAGATGATCAGTGATCAGATGTTTAAAATGCACAAGGAACGTGATCTTGACTTTGACTGGCATAAAGAAAAAGTTGATCAGTTGGCTGAGAGGTGGCAAAATGTTCATTCTCAAATTGAAAACAGGTTTGTATGACTTTTTATTATAATCTGTTAATATTTTATACTGTTTTAGTTTTCTTCTTATTATTTCTGAGGAAAACCAATCAAAAATGAATATTGAGACAGGTCTGAATATTTTTCTGAACTATTATTTTCAGTGTTCTTATTTCTTCAAGAGAGTAAGCATGAACCACTTGTTCTCCTCGCAGGACTGTATCCTGAACAGAATATGCTGAAAAAGACTGCTAATATGTAGTGGCTTCTGGTGTAAATAGGACAGATTGTGATAACTGTAACAGTACAGCTGTAAACAAACTGCTTTCTGCAAATTTTATCTCTGTTTCTTCCTACCAGCTTGATACTGATAATCATTATACAAAAAGTATGTACAAATATTGGCTGTAGTTATCATGATCCTTTCTCTTTTTCATGGGTATTAGCTTTAAAACATGCTTAAGTATGAAACCTGAGCAAAAAATTTCCTTTGCTTGTTCTTTTTTAATCTCCTTTTGGCATCTTAAGAACAACACTAGAGCAATTCAAAGTATTCATTCCAAGTTGAACTGTAAAACATTGTTTAATTCTGTTTATTCTGCAGTGTTGAGTGGTCATATTTATATGATCTTTTAAGTAGAATCATAGAATATCCTGAGTTGGAAGGAACTCACAAGGATCATCAAGTCTAACTCCTGGCTCTGCACAGAGCAATCACCAAAATCATACCATAATAACAAGTATAAGGATCATAGAAGAAAAACTGTCAGTATCTGCCTCAGCATGGAAATAACTTTAAAGAAATACACAACTCTCTTTTTAGGTCAAAAACACAATTGAAAATTAGAGGTACACGTTCAATTACTTTTGCACATTAGCATATTTACAGTCTTTAGTTTTAGTGTAACTCCTGCTGTTTTGTAGGAGGCACAGGGGGTATGATGAACCACTACTTAACTCCAGCATGGTACACTTCTCGATTCATAGGTCACATTTTAAATACTCTCACTTCTTGTAACAGAGCTGATTGCTATAGCAGAGCCCTCCCTCTTTCTTGGGGTTTCCTGTGCTCGTGGAGTTTCAAGAAGTTGAACACACTAATGAGGGATATATATTTTCTTGTGTAGTAGGATCTCTCCTGGATGTCCTTTATGACAAATGTAAAGAGTTCATCAAGCTGGGAGCCCTAGTGTTTGAGAAGTGAATTTGCTGTTTAATTTGTGTTACTTTAGTATGTTTCTGCTGTGAACTGTAACAGAGCTAAGGCATTTGAAGCCTTTGAAGCTGTATGTGCCTTAGTGTTGTATTTTCTATCTTTAATAATCATCTTCTCCCCTTTGATTTATCTTCTAAAATAAAATCAGGTTGCGTGACTTAGAAGGTATTAATAAATCTCTGAAGTATTATAAAGATACTTACAATTCTTTGGACACTTGGATTCAACAAGTGGAAGATACTCAACGAAAGATTCAAGAAATACATCCTGAGAATAGCAAAGCATTGGCTAAGCAGTTGAATCAACATAAGGTATGAAAGAGATGTCATTGTGGCAAACCACTGTGGTAAGCACTGACCAAAGAATTACAGTATCAGTGATCTCAGTCTTGTTTATTAATATGAGGGGCTTAAATCCATCAGGCCTTACTGTAAAACTCCAAGTAATCACCAGATTTTATGATTTTATGTTTATAGTGCAGCCATGAATGTATCACCCAGTGACTATTGTCACTGTTTTATAGACCAGATTGTTGGGTCCTCAAGTGTGCCAGAACATCAAAACCTTAAAACTTCTGGACTCGCCTTACCACATAATTTCAAATTCAGTGCTGCTATTTTTTATTTATGGATGTGGAAATATTTTCATGGAAGCAGAGCTAAACTCAACATCTGTTTCCTGCAAGAAGGAAATGCAGTATAAATAGACAGGATAATAAATTATATGCATGAAATGATATGTTCCTGATTTTGTTTTAAGTTCATTCACCCACTATTAAGCTGGCAGATTTTTTCACTATTTCCGCACTGTAAATCTGATAAAGCTGAGGACATAGGCTTGAACATAATTACTTGTACACATATGGATAGGAGTATATTAGGTAAAGTAAATGTTAACAAACCATCCATTTATGTTAGATAATGTTAGATAAAGGAGAAGTGTTAATTATAATAGTAATAAAAATAACTTTTAAAGATGAAAATGTACGTTCATATTTTACAGATGCTGATTTCCGAGATTGAAATGAAACAAAGCAAAATAGATGAATGCCAGAAGTATTCAGAACAATACTCAGCTGCAGTGAAGGTAACAATAACATTATACTTATAATCCTATTTTCTAAGTGTCAGTATCATGTGTAATGCCAATGATTTTGTGTATTTTCTCTTGTACAGGACTATGAGTTGCAGACCATGACCTACAGAGCTATGGTTGACTCCCAACAAAAATCTCCAGTAAAGCGCAGAAGAATGCAGAGCTCATCAGACTTCATTATTCAAGAGGTAAATGGCTTTCTTATGACAGGAAAATATGAGACTTTGCTTAAAACAGAGTAAACACAAGAATTCAGTTTTGGATTTATTAATGATTAAATATAGTAATCCAAGAAAGATTGGGTTTTTTTCTCTATAGATGCACAATACAGTAAATATTGTCTTGTTCCTTACGCTGCATTTTGGTGGCAAGACAGTATAATGCATCTGATTAAAAAAAGTCACCCAAATTATAGAAAGCTGTATGAGAGCTGTGCCTCAGTTAAGCTGTTTAGAGCTACCTCTGGACTGGACCTTGATCACTGTAAAGAAGTTGTTCATCTTGACCATAGTAAAACCTACCAGATCTGGACACTTTGATAGATTTTAAGGCAAATCAGCCTTATTTGGATAAGGAAGATAAATCTGTCTCCCTGCTTCCTGTTAAAGAGAGGAATAGTGACAAGCATGGCTTGCCCCTCTTGAAACCTTTTCTTACAGGGGGAAGAATCAAGTGACTGTGAAGTCAAAACATTGTCTTCTGTTTCTTCTTCTTATGGATCTACTCATAGATCCTTAAGATCTCTTTGTTCAAGTGCTCTTTGTTGACAGCATCAAATTTTGGAATCAAAATTAGAACTTTGGCTTCCACAGTCATGATTTTGAAATCAAAATCAGGATAGGTTCTAGAGCAGTGTCTATCACTTCTTTCAAGCTTAATGGGAGTGTTTACCTCTATGACACTTACCCCCATCTTTGTTTCTCTACAGTTCATGGATCTACGGACTCGGTACACTGCCTTAGTGACCTTGATGACCCAATACATTAAGTTTGCAGGTGATTCTTTGAAAAGACTGGAAGAGGAAGAGGTAGGTTATTCCCTGGCTGTCAACCAAGCAAAAAGAACATCTAGGAAAAAAAAGAGCACTGTACCTGTTGGAATAATTCACAAAGTTATCAGTAGATGTGGAAAACTAAAATTCCTTATGTAGTGCACATTATACAGGAATGTGGCAGTGTTAGAACTGTTATCATTCAGAT
>WAAE01009205.1:5944-23892 GCA_013400495.1 Nicator chloris
GAAAAGGCATCCCAAGACCCATGGACTCCAGAAGTGGCTTGTGGTAACAAATGTGGATCCCACAAGTTAATCTCCATTTTTAATTTGATTTCACAGCACAGCCACCTTGTCACAGCAAGAATGAATATAAATCTGCCTGTAATAGATGTTCATTGCTTCTCTTTATACATATTCTAGAAAGCACACAGAGTTATTTGCCATTAAGTTCATTACAGGGCATTTCCAAATTAATAGAGGAAGAGTGATTTTACTTGAAGTTCTTTTTAGGCCACTTAATTTTTTTTATAGCAATTCAGGTGTAAAAATGTGAGAACTTGCTAATTATTATGTGTTTAGGAGATTAGCTAGACTTCTTTTTCGTACATTTGACAGACAAATCAGCTTTGCAAGGCTGTGAAGTCTTCAGTGATAAAATGTTCCTCTGCATATTGTCATTAATTTTGTTTTTTGACTGTAAAACAAGTGGAAATTTCCTAGACCCATTAAGGACTTTTTTTTTTTCCCCCCGAATGGTAAAAGGATTTAGAAATTTGCTTTCTTGCCTGTTCAATGTTAAATCATCAAGATATATAGGGGAGACTGAGGTTCAAGATTAGCACTAAAAAATATCTAAGGTGAAGGAACATGACCTTAGAGGAAACATGACCTGCATCACTTAGATTAGGGAATTTATTAAATGCATCCTACAATATTTAGACAATAAGGCAAGACTAACTTTTACTCAGGACATTTTTCTGTTCTTAGACATAAGTACTATTTACCAGACAATGAGGAAATATTTTCAAATTCTGTAAAGACTTCTGTTTTGTTTCTGAATCACAAAAGCTGGTAGAGAATAGGCCAAAAAAAATCCGGTACCCCATCAATCATCCTTTTCCATGGAAATAATACAAAAAGTTTCTCTTACCCTTAAGCTGCCACATCACATTGTAACTACTCAATCAAAGATCTCACAGCCTGCTGCCAGCCCCAGTCCCTGCTGTCACTAGCAAATATGTCTTTTTCTGTCATAATTGTGGAGTTACTCAAATCCTGATCCTCTTTATGACTTAGTCACAATAACCTTTCTTTCCAGACAGCTAACATACAATAAATATTTAAGCTACCTAGTAAAGACAGCAGAGAAAATATCATTCAGAGATTTCTCTAGTGGTTTCATTTGTACTGGCTCAAAAATTGTTATTGAGAGTCCTTGTGTGAAAGAAATGGAGAGAGGATTCCTTTTTCCTTTGACTAGGCTTCCTAGTGACATTTGCTTCAATATTTCTGGCTGAAGTCCAAATTACTTTTACAAGTAGTCCAATGAAACTATGGCTAGCTGTTCCTGAATGGTGAAACTAAATGAAGCTTTTAATCCCAGATTTATTTAAAGGTCAGATTGGTAGTGAAATAAATCAAGCAGCAGGAGAAAGAAACTGATTACTAAAGCTATTAGCAGACAGGATGCATAGACAAAAAAACAATGACATGGAAAACTCTGCAGTAACTTTCACCAACATGGAAATGGTAAAAACACACAACTTTTTTAACTAAAAGAAGAAAAAGCTAGATCATCAAAAAGTATCAATCGAGTAAAAAATCATGAATTAGAATACAGTTTTGTTAAACAGTAGTGATCCACAGCCTGTAGTAATCCTTGACAGGGACAACAGTTTGCTTGAGTTAAAAATAAAAAATGGCATATGTTATAAAGAACAGTCCTATTTTTGGGAGAGAGAAGTCTTGTGAGCATATTCATACCAACTTCTGGCCTACCAATTCAAACTTCTTTTTATAAATCTCATTTTCTCCCTGTATCCTGTCTCGACCAAAACTCCCTTCTCCCTAGAAAATAAAAAAATTATTCTCTGGAATTCACCAAGGGCCAGCAGAAACTTTCATCAAACAGGAACATGTGTCTGCTTTACATATGAAACTGTTACCCTGATCTGCATCACATCAACACATGGATGGCTCAGAAAGACCTTGGCTCTATTTCAGTTCAGATCTATTTCACTCTTCAATGTTCATTTCAGAAAAATTACGTTCACCAGAAAAATTATGCAGCTGTCTTTAAAATGATGCAAAAAGGAAAATAAATTGTGTTTGTTCTTCTTTTTTTAATTTCTAATGAAAACTAAATCTAACATTTTTGCCAAAAGGTCTTGCTGTGTTTTAAAACTGTTTTTGGGGTCAAGATTGCTGACGGTCAAGATTTTAACAAGGTTAGTGGTCTATATGATCAGAAGAAGAACTTAAATACAAATATATAGAACATTGATAGGTCTTTCCAAGTTATTGCATAGTACACATCTAATATATAATATATGTACACTTGTGCAGTACTTTGCACATTTTAAAAGCAAAATGGGAAATTATGTAACTAAATTTTACCAAATTCTGGAACATATACTATAAAATAAAAACTTTACTTACTGCAATTATTTCTTCTCATTTAATTCTCTGATTAGAAACAGGGCCTTTCTGTTTGGAGGATTTATGATCACCCTTTTGTAAGCAGAAGTTAAAATTTATCTTCTGTGTGGCAAACACATGCATGTAATATTCTGTTAGTTCTGTCATCCAGTGTTCTTCCAAAGGCTTTTCTGAAATCCACTCTTCATAGAACAAATTCCATTCTGAAGCAATAACCATAGCAATACACTTTGCCCACTGAAAATTTTCATTAAACACTGTTTTCACAGATAACATTAATCATGTCCCTGGTCCTAACCTTGCAATATCAAAGAAAATGAAAATCTTTTAATTACATTGAAAAGTTTCGGACATTACCCTCAAAAATAAAGATGATAAATTTTGGTGTTCCAGAAGTTGTACATGAAAAATACCTAAATCTGTAAAGTGCAGGAAGACACTTACTGACACTTCTGTGGAATGACACTATCCTTCTAAATATCTACATGCCAAATCACTAATTTCTGGTGGACTACTAGAAAGAACAAGTGCTAAGAACAAACTAATGTAAAACATCACCACTACCATGTAAAACACCTTTGGCCACTACTCTTCAAGTCAACAAGTAAATGCAAACAAGGAAAG
This sequence comes from Nicator chloris, assembly GCA_013400495.1. NCBI lineage: Eukaryota > Metazoa > Chordata > Aves > Passeriformes > Pycnonotidae > Nicator > Nicator chloris. The sequence goes on from WAAE01009205.1 coordinate 8,984, forward strand.
ACACTAAAAGGGAAAAAAACCCAAACAAACATGTTTAAAGGAAATTTGAAAAATAATTCATGGGTAGAATCCAGTATCAAAGGAAACAGCTTCCGAAAAATGCATATAAAAGAGCACATCTGAAGGCAGTACTAATCCTTCTTCTCTTCCATGAATCCTTCTTCTCATCCACAAATCAACACATTTGGTCTTATAAATAATAAACTAAAGAAAATAAGGAGCCTGAAAGGGTTAAATAAAAACAATTAACTCAGAAACTTCAGGGAAAGATCTGTCTCCTTTCCCTGAAATGTCCCTCTGGGGACATCAGTGGGATTTGACCCTAGGTGAACTGGCCCTTGTCCCTAAATACAAGCTGTGCAAACTGAGGAAACACACTTAATCTGAAACGGGCAAGTGTCAAATAAGAAAATTCTGAGGACTGACTCTGAGATGAAAGAATTTTGGCAGCTCTTGAAAACTTTTAGGTCTGGAAAATGTATGAGAAGGTTTCCAGGTGAGATTTGCAGTGTTTCCTAGTGTTAGCAATGTTAACAATAAATTCAAGTTAGTTACAACACTGCTAGCATAATCACTATGGCATTATACTACTCCCATTATGGGATTTGGCAGGTGATGGCAAGTGCAGTTTTAAATTAAATTAAAGTAACTATGAGATACAGGTTTTGTGTGTATAGATTTCACCCTCTAGGGGAAAAAAAAATAAAAAAGGGAAAAAAAGAGTGAGAAATAAAAGATAAAAAAACTCTTAAAACTGCCTTAGTTAAAAAGGCATGAATTACTTTTTATCCAGAAAAAAAAAATTAAATAAATGAGTTTCAAATAATTTGAAATTAGCATTTAACCAAGTCTGACATAAAAATCTAGATTCTAACAGGAAAGCAGCATTAAATAATTTCTCATAAAAACAAAACAAAACATTTGAATTGTTATAAAGGTTTTTTTCTTCACAACTATGTTAAAGTAGCAGTGACTCCTTTATGTCAGTCAAATGCTATTAATGTCAAAAACCCCAGTGAAAGAAAGCTCGCTATTTTCACATCCATTTTTTTAAATAATTCTGGATGAGATCCTTAGGTAGGATAAACCAAGCAATGGGACAAGAAGCAACAGGCAGAAATTGATGCATGGGAAGTTCCACCTGAACATGTGCAAGAACTTTTTTACTGTGCAGGTGAGCACTGGAACAGATCGCCCAGAGAGGGTGTGGAGTCTCCCTCACTGGAGAACCATCTGGACACAGCCTGTGCCATGTGCTCTGGCATGACCCTGCTTGAGCAGGGAGGCTGGACCAGATGAGACACTGTGGTCCCTGCCCACCCAGCTCATTTTGGGATTCTATGTAACTTATACAGAATACCAATTCCACCCAATAGGTCACATAATATTTTTTTCCCTGAAGATCCAGATGTGGGTTTCCCAGTTTGACAAGTGAAGGGTAATAAGCCCCTCAGGAGCTCTTGCCTACCTCCAAGTTTCTTCAAAATTCTTTGAAGAATTTACAATGAAAGTCAACAATGGCGAGACATAAAACATGATTATTTGGACTTTTATAATGAATTTGACCAATTTCCATTAGATAAGCCTCCTTTCAAGGAACATTCCAAAAAAAAGTGTGACAGCAAAGAGATAGTATAAGAGAGAAAGTAATTTTGTGGTTATGCACAAATCATATGGGAAGTGTCTTCTGCTTGAAGAGATCTATTGAGCATATGAAACACTGAGACCAAGAGCAACCTTGGAGCCTCCTGACTTCCTAGAAGAGTGGAATTTAGTGACAAAAAGGATAAAATAAAGATGTAGGACAGATTTAGATGCCTTGAGAATTGATTTGCACAGCAGATATCTATTAGCTGTGATACCTTTCAGTAGATAGTAGCTTAAGCGAGTAGAAGAACAATAATCAAGTTCTTCACAACCAAAAAGAAGTCTCACCACTAGAATCACATTTAAAAATGGGAAAAAGATATTACAGTTTAGCTAAGTAAGAAGATATACAATTGAAAGTCATACCTGCTCTTTTTGTAGACAAGGCCAATTCTTCGGAGCATGTGTTGAATGCTTTGTGATCCTGCTAAGAATATGCCATTTGAAGGCCAACTGGTAGGCCAGGAGAAATGTGTTTAAAAAGTTCTGGTTTGATTCTTTTCAAGAGTTCTTTTTAAGGAAAGTCAGGATCTACCATACATTTTCAGAGTTTGGAAAAGGATTAGAAATCACTTTCTGGAAGAATGAACCAACAAACCTGAGCAATGCCTCAAAGCATATTTATAGAAATTTTCAATTTTCTGAAAAAAGGGCAGTCTTATAGACGTCATTAATGGCTGTTGATATTTTTGTTTACGTGTGCCTGTAGTCCATGTGTTGACCTTCTGAATGTATTTTAGGGAAGAAATGACAGTACCTTGTCTGAAACCAGTATCTAGTCCAGTAAGATTGAGAGGGAAGGGCCAAATTAGCACTACAAATAGACCACACCCTGAAGAGCAAGTTTATGTAGGGGACAAAGAGAAACAGTAACTATTATCATAACCACAAATCATCTACATTTGTTTCCCTCTTTGCTTTTTGCCAGGTAGTGTCTGCTAGATAGCACTGCAATGTACCGTTACTAAATCACAGATATGTGATGGTCTTCCATGGGGTAAAGGCAAAGCTCAGTGGACATCAGTTCCTTTGGTTCAATGCATCACATCTCAGATGCTCTGGTATTCTTATACTAAGTTGATGATTATATTTTGTGGCACATGAAATTGGTCCTGCAGAACGAAAGGGAATGGAAGAAATTATGCTGCAGCACATTAATGTACGAATTAAACACTCAAAAAAACCCAACTTCACATGCTGAGAGTTATCCGTTGCAATCATTGTCTTAAGGAAGAGTGATTGGAATTTCTTCCCATGAGAAAAATATAATTTTGGCAATTTACAGATGTTTGCTCCATGAGCTGGTGTCATCTCAGAAGTGTTTAAATTAAATGCTGGCTACAGACTGATGCAGACAAAGAGCTGTTAGTTAAAGTAAGGAGGAGTGAGAGCGGTGTGAGACTTTCTCACCCTCAATATGTTACTCTTTTCCACAATTCTGTGTTAGTAGTTTACTATTTTTTACACTTCTGCCTGGTTCTCTCCCTCTGTTTAGAATAAATTTTGTTTGTTTGTTTGTTTTTAAACAAGAGCTGGACCAAGAACACTATAGAAAAATTAGAAACAAACCTCACAAGCACAATATTTCTTTCTTTTTGAGATAGATAAAATGGTAGGGGAAAGCTGCTGGCTATTTTGGGCTGGTACAACCAGGAGAAATGGAAAGCTGACACATGACAGCAAATATATTTTGTGAAGACGAAGTACAGACACCAGAGGGACCACTGTTGTGGGACTATCCAGCCTGTAGAACCTCACTATGCCAAAACAGAAAAATCTTTCCCTTTCTTCCACCACACTTGGGCAAGCACGAGCAGCAGCACTAGCACAAAGCCCTTCAGCAGGCTCATGCAGTTCCCCTTCAGCAAACACAGGCTGTGTACAGCCCATCCTCTGCGGCCAGGTCGCAGCACAGCTGAGCCATCAGGGAGGGCAGCACAGAGATGAGCTGTGCCAGGCACCAGAGGTTTCCAAAACCTTGCCTTGCTCATGACAGCACCATTCACTCAAAGACACGGGGGCTGCACAGCAAGGTCCCTGTCTGCACGGAGAATGAAAAAGACTTATCTCTATACAGCAGCAAATAATAGAAATTTTGTGCAATTTCATTCCTGCTTTTGAAGATTATTAGGACTTTTTTCCCCATTGTTACATAATGGTATTCAAGAAGCAGCGGAGTGGGAGACAGTTTAATACAAACTGACCTCTAATTAACAGTAACAGACGTTACAGATTTGAAAGGGGGAAAAGGAGAGCTTCTTTCACACTTTCTCATTATAATTGAGATCTAAGTATGGCCAGACAACAGCTAACCAGGCAGCTAGTGCTTATGGTGAAAGTCAGATCTATGAATAATAAGACTGAATTGGAAATTGTAAATCTACTCATTACCTCTTTGGCCTTAAGACATCCCTAGTGTCAACACTGACCTTTTTTATCTTTACAAACCTGATATAGGAAATTTACTCAGAATGCAATACTTTTTCTGCTATTATTGCTGGTTCAAATGAAAGTAACTATGCAGAGAGATAAATTAGTAACACTATTTCCACTATATGAAAATCAAGCTATCTTAATGGACAAGAGATACAATTGTCAATGGTATTATTCCACTTTTATGTCAGAATCTGACTAAATTACCATTTATATAAACAAAAAACTCTGGGCACTTCCTTGTACTGACTCAAACAAGCATTTGTAATGGATATACTGAAGTACATCTCAACAAACACCTGCTATACAAAACTCCTTCTGAGGAAAGACTTAATGTGTCAGTAACTTCCTCAGCTTCTGGGCTGCTTAATGGTGCAACTCCTACAGATTCCAGTGTAGGAACTGAACTCATCCCAGCATTTATGTGTAACTTCTGGTGTGAAGATATGCTAGAAGGCTACACAGCCTAATAAAAACATATGCGGTGAAATTATGAGGGAAAGAGCAATGTGAGCAATGAACTTTTTAATTCAATGACAGATCAGTCAGCTACTCAATACATAGATGTGTCTCAATGCTGTCACACTCTAATGTTTCTCCTGCTTTCCTTTCCTTTGAACTTATTTTCAGCATTACTATTTTGGGTTGTTTTTTTGCTTTGGTTTTTTGGTGGTTTTTTTGTTGTTGTTGTTGGGGTTTTTTGTTTGTTTGTTTGTTTTTTGTTTTTGGGGTTTTTTTGGTTGGTTGTTTTGTTTTGTTTTTAACTAGGAATTGTCTTCCCATGAGCAAAGATTATACTCAGGTACATTTTCAAAGCATAAATTAAAACTATGGGTAGGTTTTCTTTACAAAATTATTCAGACTGATCAGTCTTATCTAAATCATGCACTTGAAGTTGCAGTGCCTTCAAAAGAGCCTCCTTCCTATATTCTGGCAGGATTTCTAGCGACAGATCCTAGAGTTCTCACTGCTGAAGGCAGTAGTCCTGTTCAACGTTTGATTTCCGTCTTTCACTGGAAACTAGTCCATGTTTCCAAACGCATGGGGAAATTGAGGGAAATAAGTTCACTTGCACACGAAGAAATACAGACTGGTACCATCCTCTTGTGCTGTTGCAGTGTCATTTCACATTGCACATACCCTGACTTACACCAAGCTACACAAAGGTGACATCCATTGGGTCACAATTAATCACAATGATGACACAGCACAGAGAACACCAGCTTTACACAAATCCTCATTGTACTAGGCAAACGTGAACACTTCCCAACACAAAATAAATACATAAACTTCCTGTAGACACATTTGTTTTGTTCAGGTAGCTGCCACACATGTTACAGCAGTAAGAATTCTTAAGCCAGTTTTAACCACTACATATTCAATACTAAAATATATGTCTCCTACAAACTGAGCATGGTTTTCACAGTAATTTTTACTGTAAAACCATCTCTAAGTTTTGTTTACTTCAATAATGAATGCTTACTCTAAAAAAACAAATAAAAACTTCACCCAACAGATTTTGGATTAAAGCATGTTTCAGTTCCTTGACACTAATGCAGCACAATAGAATTAATGTGCATTAATAAAATTTACTGCAGAAGTATAATAAAACTGAAAAAGTTCTGAAGACATTTTGCATAATGCACACAAGCAGTCAAATGTGACTTACAGTGTACTTTCAAAGAACTGCATTATTCTTAAGAAATAAGGAGAAAGAATCATGGCATTATGACTGCAGAACTGGATTTTCCCTACACTGCTATTACCAGGTGTTTTTTAAAACAAGTTGAAAGCTCAGTAATCTTTGCTAGCTTTCAAACAAAACAAGGCATTTTAATAGCCAACACTCCCTTCTTACACCCCAGACTCAAGAAATCTTGTGGCCCTCCAGCCCCTTCAGGCATACGGAATCAATCAGAAGCATTACGTTTACAGTACAAGAGATCCACTCTCCTCCACAGAGACCAAAGACCAGCAGACAATCTCACAGAAACCTGTCAGTATGTAAGTCTGTGAAGTAAATAAACTATGAAAGTGGAAAGGATTTGGAGTCTTCCCAAAAATGTGTATTTGACATCAGTGACAAGACCTCTACAGCGGACCCTCAGTGCTTTGTGCTGGGTACAGCCAGCTCTTTCGAAACCACACTTGACTGATGAGCAGAATAATGACCTGAGTTGGAAGGCTGTGTATTAAGCTTTTTTTCTTAATTCAGCAGACTGCTGGATGCTCCACGAGTTTACAAAACAGCTGCAAATATTATGGGCAGAGGGGGTGAACAGGTGACCTCTCTGTTCATCTTGATTTTAACCAATAAATTCCAACCTTGGTAAAAATGGTTACAGGCATGGGCACCAGTTTTGTGCATATCCCTGCATGATGTTTTAATCAAAATTTTCTGTGGATTTGTGTGGAAAGCTGGTGAAAAAAAAGTAAAATGTCTTGCATTATTACTAATACTATGGCATGGAGATTATTTTTAAAACTAGGCACATATATTCCACTTGTAAAACTCACCTTCAAGGAGACACTGTGCAGAAGGCTTTTTCAGGATTTCATCCAATTGGCATCTGAAACACAACAAAAAATTCAAGTGGAGGTGTCATCTTTTAGGCTAGGCAACTCTGTTTCCCATTCTTGCTCTGGTTCCTTAACTTCAGAGTAATTTCTACTGCCATTTGACTGGATGAATTAACAAAAATCCAGTTGTGACAAAAGGTTTAATTCTGCACGTCCAGCATTGTATTTGCCTTCAGGAGTTTGCAGAGTTTTTTAAAACTTGGTGTTTTAATTACTCACCCGGTGGTACCTTGTTAAGTTAGAGATTTTTCCAATCCACTGTATTCTTCTTCATGTTAATACCAGTCTCTCTTCACACAGGAACTTGCTGACAAACTACTTTATTGTCCATTGCACTCGCTGAAATTAAATTGTGAATGATTTGCGACCAATATACTTAAATTAGCTGAAAAAAACAGTAAAAATAATTACAGCATTTCAAATAAATTTGTGCTGCTATGGCTTTATTGAAATCCAGTTTTCAAAAGCTTTTAGTAATTAGAAATACGTTCACTGCTTTCACAAAGAATCTGTAAATAAAAACACTTTTTAATTTCCTATGAAGCATAAAGCCAATCCACATCCTGACAAACTTTTATTATTCTACCCGGGCAGTGGAATTTTAAATAAGAATAAAGGAAATCCAGTTCTTGTCCATGTGGACAAAACAGGCAAAAATTTTCCTACTATCATTATGATCCATCTTCCTCAGTCTTGTACAATAATCCAATTTTTGTATGAGCAATCTAATGACACTTATTCATTTCCTTCCAAATTAAGCACATCTGTGCCTCAACCCAAAATACTCCTTTCAAAGACAATACATTTTATTGCATTGAGCTTGATATTCCTTACTTTTCAATGAAACTGAGATTTAGAATTGCACATATTCTCAGAAGAGCACGAGGATTAATCAGTCTGTCTGAAAATCTCCAAATTTATATCACGATCTTTGCCTATCTATAAATACATGTGCAGAACTGTAAGATCAAGAAAAAGCAACAAATGGCAGCAACACTGTAAAAATAGTCAAGGGCTCCCAACTGCTTTCTGCATGACTGTAGTCATGAGAACAGACATCTGTGCAAATCCTTGCATTTTGTAAAAAGCAGGAAAAAGCTTTTGAATGGTTTAGGTTTTGAGTACGTTTATGTTATTGGCCTTTGCCTTTATGTACCCTAGCTGCTCTTGAATTGCTGCATTTCTTTAATGCAGGAAAGAAGCACACAGTAAAGTTGTTCCCAATTCCTTTGGTATCGTGAAAGGTAAGCACCACCACCATATTAATCCATAGACAGTTACCTATCTTTTACAAAACAAAAGGATGTTCTCAAAGGAAGACTTCCACTGTATTAGCCTCTTCTCTGGCTTTTCCTCCGGAATATGTAACAATTCAATTTTTTGTTGTTGCTGTTTTAGTTTTGGACCACAAAAATTACCCAAAGTTATCCATATTCCCCATTGTCACTGTTCTTTAGTGAATTCAACTATCTTGACTCACTTCTGAATTTATGCTAAGTAGCTTTAACACTCAGGGACTAAAATGCTTCTATACTTCTCTTTCAGTTCAGTGGGGAATTTTCAGGGAAGAAAGAATATAAACTTCTTTCAGGCTCTTCTGCATGACAGTTGTTTTCAGAAAGGTCTTCATACTGTAATCCCTTTAGACAAAACACATTATGAATTCTCTTTAATTCTCCTAATACCACAAGTTTTAATGAAATGCATTTGCAGTTTGTCATCTAATAACCATTTGTCACATACAAATAAATTCCCCACAATAGTACTTACTGTATCAGCCAATAATGACAACACTTTTTCTTTAGCTTCTTTATTTAAAATCAGTTCATATATCAGTGAATTTCACTCATAAGAAATTGTTCTCTGACAAAATCCCACTATCAGAATGGTAAACTCTTAACTATCTTTATTTAAGAAAATAACACAACTATGCCCCACAAATTATGACACAGCTTGAAAAGAAGTCTCTTTCTTTACTATGTAATGAAGACAATGTCATAAAAGTACATAACAAAGCTATAGAAAAATCAGGGAAATTACAGAAAAACAGAAGTTCCCTATGTGTTTTGTCCTATTCACATATTTTTTAACAGAAATAAAACATTAATGGCTTTATTCAAATAAATACATATTTTAATAGGTAAAATGCATCTGAAACATGAATTCTTTCTGATTCTAAATTTCAGACTATGTAAAAAGTCAAAATGATGGGCTATACTGGCCAAAGGTTGGTTACAAGAGTTTTTATTTTGCAAACTATACAGAAACAGTAAAAAAGAAAATGCATTATACTTTTCAATATTACATAAGATAAACAGTAGTTTTAGTATTTACTGTGTAGAAATTAATTCCAATAAGAATCTGATTTTCCTTTTATTAATGATGGGAAATCAGTTTTTGATTTTTAAATTATACAACCTGTAGTAATACATTAAATAGGTCATGTCAATTTTATTGTGGTCAGAAACAAAGATAGGATATGAATGAAGATGGTGGAGTCCCAAAATGTCTACACAATTAATTAACATGCTAACATAAATACAGTGATTAAAGTAATTTTCTCTACAGTCAAATCTTAAGTGCTACTCTACACAATAAGTATAATCTAGACCACATGGCAATTACATAATAATAGGAAAAAAATTAAAATTATCCATTTTCTTCATTCCAGCAGCAGTACCTATACTGGTATTAATTTGGTAATTGGGTGTGCTTAGCTATTGCCTAACATCCTATACTGGTATGCATGCTAAAACCTCTCTAGTTCTATTTTGCAAGGCACCTTTACAATACGTTCTATAAGTTTCTGCACTAGTAACAGAAAACAACATGAATTAAGATAAAGAGCAAAACTATTTCCTGAAATAAGAAAATAAAAAGCATCATTATACATTTATTGAAAACTACCTTGGGGCAAGTGACAAGACTCTGAAATACAGTCATGTATAAAGGTAATACAATTTTAAGCAAATCTTTTTCCCAGTGTAAATATTTTACGCTAGTCTGATTAAAGAGAAATACAAAGAAACCACAAAGGGTGAAGCAATGTTTAAGTAAATAATGATAAAGCTTATATGACCTTGACATGAAACCAAAAAAAAAGGAATGACAAGAAAATTTTAGAATTACAGAACTGGTGCTTGTCCACGCTACAGCTTTTGAAAAATCTTTTCAATAATCTACCCATTTCCTAAAAAAAAGGTAACTACAAATGCAAACCCAAAGGAGGACTTTGCTACAGTTTTCCCTCCCGATTCTTCTCCATACCTTTGGTTAATTAAAGGCTGGTTGAGGTGCTACTTGTGCACCAATGTTTTTCTACTGCAATACATTTCTGATTCATTAAATGGAGAGTTGCAGGGCCTAAAACACTGACGGGATTGAAGTTAAGTCACAGTATGTATTCTGAAGAGGACATGCACAGTTCCAAGTAAGGGCAAATATCTTTTCAGCAGAATTTTGAAGAGACTGGTTGGCTTTCTAGTGTGTTTTGCACATATATATATTTTCAGTAGCACATAACATTTTTTTTCTTCAGGCTAGAATTCCAATGAGTTTTCTTCAGCGCAATGGCATTTAAAAACTCAAAAGCACATGATATAATTATTCTTATTTTAACAAAAAAAGTCTATGACTCCAGCTGCAATGTTTGAAATAATCATACAAAATATACATATTTGTTAGAACCCTTTTGATCTTGGAGAGCAAAGGGATTTTATGAAATATCATCTTGTGAAATTTAGAAAGGTACAACACATGGACATCTTAATATTATCAAATATATCCATCATGATCATCGTCGTCATCATCATCATCCCCTTCATCTTCATCATCATCTTCAATTTCATCTTCATCGTTCATTATTTCATCTTCATCATCCTCATCATCTGTCCATTCATGGAAATCGCCAGAGGCAAAATCACCTGAAGTCTCTAAATCGATAGCTAAAAAGGTATGACAGTTATAGAAAGGACTCACAAGGTACACTACATATTTATAGTATGTTTTACATAATCATACAAAAGGCACACCAGAATATTTACTTTCAGGACAACTACACAGTGTTACATAAAAATAAAATATAAATAATAATAAGATTTCTTTGTCATAAAAAAATTCACCTCAATATTGAATTAATTTCTCAGTCTTAACAAAAGGAGACAAATGTTATGGATTTGTAGAACTATAATGAGGGCTAGGAACAATTGAAAAAAACTTAAGTCCAACTTACAGATGACAATAAGGACTACTGATAATATAGCCTGCTTATTGTTCACTTCTTACATATTGTCTTGAACTATGTCAAACTGTCCATTTATCTATAAGTGACCCTGGATCAGATGGTCAATAGGCCTGAGCTTGTACCTCAAATACTGTATACAATTTACTCTCTGCTTCAGGCTATGTTCTTTTCTTGGAGAAGTGAAAAGGACTCATAAATGACTTTTTTAAAAAAAAAAAAAAAAGAGCAAAAATACTTTTTTTTTCATCTTTTTATATCTGGGACATCAAATAAAGGTGACATGGGAATTCTTGGAAGAAGCTGCACAGTGCTGTAGGGAAGGGAAAAATAAGGGAAGATTTAGTGTGCTAAAAACTTCTGGCAATTCCCTCAAATATAAACTGAAAAAAAACGTCAAATCGAATTCACTTGCATGCTGATTACCCAAAGGAATTTTAAAAAACGTTCTGGTACTTATCTAATGCTGCCCTAGGAAATTAATTTTTCCTGAGTTTAGATACACTATTCCAAGCACATGTAAGGGGTCTATTAATAGTTGACACAGTGACAGGACTTCCAAAAAATAATGAAGCAATAACAGTAACACATTATATTTTGTTGGGGTTTGTATCAAAATCCATGTAGTTGGGTCCCACACTTGTTACTGAAGAAATTTAACCTGGTTGGCAATCAAAGGGAGTAACACCTCTAAACCAAACACCACAGAAGGTTCTTAACTTACCACATTCTGCTGCGCCGTTTGTTCTGGATCCTGACACCTCATTGCCATACCTGTCCACACACCAGCACTGCCCTAGGCTTCCATGGCACTGACTTGGCTTGTAATACCCATCCTCATCACAGAAGGGGATGTACTGCCCTGCAAGATAGATATAGATACATGGTGAATAAATTAAAGTCCATGTCTTGGCCAATGTCACAATTCTAGCAGAAAGCAGCTATCTTTTCCCGTTTCATCATTTCAGACTCTACACTGACTGCTTTAGTAGTACTAAATTCAGTTGACTCAAAGTGACTGAATGTATCAAATGTGGGAGGGAAAATAACACATATCAGTCTTGGACTCGTTTCAAGAAATAAAGGGATCGATCTTCATTTAAATTTTTTGTTGATCCTGTGATACATATTTCTTACTCCCTGAATATCTCAGTCCAGATTTTCACTGTATTCTGGTGAAAAGGCTCAAATGTAGGACCCACTCCTGAATGGGAAGTTCTATCATCTGTGGAGTACAAGCAAGTCTGAATAGTAAAGGGCCAGACCTCCTGATCAACAAACTACCTGATACAAGGAATTGTGTTTAATATGTATTTTACACATCACTTATTTACACACTAATATTTAATTATTCCAACACAGAAGAAAAATGCAGCAGAATACACCATAAAAAAACTGTAAAAAATTAATACTAAATTTGCATTTATATGTACAAGAGGGGCTTATTTTGTGCAGCGGTGACTTGCCTACAGCTGAATAATCCACTGTTTATCACTTGGACCAAACGGAGACCACAATGAACAAAATATTCATATGAAAGCATTTGAAGTGTATAGTTCTTGTCAGAAACCATCCTTATGAGAAATACAGTTTTGACTGCTTCAGGCCAAGCCTTTTATTGCAGCTTTTACACAGTGGCTAGTGGTAAATGAAGACTTTACACTTCAGAAATATTGATGCAGTATAAACTGATTCTCAACAAAGATTTCAATTACTTACAGAATATTACAGTTAAAGGATCAGCAGAAATACTACTTTAAGAGTACCTTATGCTGTCCCCTCTGTAACTGTAAAAATGTATCTTCTATCAGGGTAATAAAACAGATATAAGAGCTTTTGGTAGGTAACATAATAAAACCAAGTTTAATAGCTTTCAAAAATTTCATAAATTTTGTTGCTGAGATTTACTGTGGTCTATCTTCATTGGATTAATATTGATTTTCTGTTGTTGTTTAACTAGAGTTATTTATGTAAGTAATAAAACCTTCAAAAGAATGATCTATGGCTCACCTAGGAGCTTCTTTCCTCCTTGCTGCTTCTGAATGTTGCTGAGTTCTGTCTGGCAAGGTGGATCTAAAACGACATAAAAAATGTTAAACAGGTTACACAGTACCTAGGACAGAAAGCACATGACCGGGTTTTCACAGTTTGCTATGTTGTAAGGTCACTCTAACTACTGATCTTATGAAACACACACATCCAAAATAAAAGAATTACCACACCTTGCTACCTTCATAGAATTATGAATCTGCACACCACCCTGATTTTGTGCAGACCACCACTCCCAGTTAACTCATCTCCAAGTGAGCATCTAGTCACTAGTCTGGAGGATAGAGGAATGCTAGACCAAAATAGTAACTCAATCACACCCTACTTTACTGGGCTATAAAAATCAGTGCAACTGTGAAGCTTGCCTCATGTATGAGCTAAAAACAGGCTGGCTCTTTTAATTTCCTCCCCTTTGCCCTTTTTAGAAGTCATGTTACAATTTTGTATTTCACATGCTACATTGAGAAAATAAGACCTTTTTCTTCACTGAAGTCTGCCAGATTGTGATTCTCTGGCAACAATTTAAGGCTGGATGCCATGGGTATGAAGCCCCGTGTGCAGCAAACTAAGTTAAAAGTGGAGGCCAAACTTCAGATGGCTCTAAGAAGCAGAATATGTATGGAAATTCAGTTTTTCTTTCTTCAGCTACAGCTTATTCTAATTCTGCATAATTTAATTTTTTACTGTCCATAAAAGAAAATCACAGTATGCCCCATGAATGGGAAGAAAATAAGATGTGAATGTGGTTACATCACAAGTGTGATGCGAAGTGAATAATAAGTGAAAGAATCAAAGACAGCAAAGCACTAATTAATCTCTGAACATTGGCACTGCATACCACATCAGACCATTATTAGCACCAGGGCATTTCTCATTCTGAACCAGCAACAGAATTACTGAGTTTACTCACAGGTGTCTTTAGCTTGCACTGTTCCCAGACAAAATCTTACACTCTACGAATATTAAAGCCATTTTCCATTTTAGCAGACTGATCATTTATAATACATCTTTGCCATGTACTTAACTCGAGGATGCCTTTTTCTCCATGCAAATAGAAAAAGGTGTTCTGAGCTGGTTTAAAGATGAGTAAGACTGGCCCAGCCCACTGATGCAGAGCACATGTAAGATCAGAACCCAGTCACTATGTAGGGCACTCTGGTGACAAATGCCTAGATGAAGCGGGGATCAAAAATATACTTCCAGTGAACACAGAGACTCTTGGCTGGCACAGCCCTGTTATTCCAACACGCCTTTGGTATTATCTAAGAGAGTAAATAAAAACTAGTAGACAATAACAACCCCTTACTGGCAGCAGGCTGTTCATTTCTCTTGGTTTTACATTTTAAATAACATTTACATATTCAATACATTTAAAGAAGCTTATAAATGTTTCCAGTGGCTTCAACTCTGGTGGGACTGGCTTTTCACACTAAATCTACAATGATTCTTTTTAGAGTGACGGCCTAAGGGTAGGCTCCACTTTCAAAATACTGTCAACAGGAGTCTTAATGCCAGAAGAAAATTTCAGGAGTTGTCTTCCCAGACAACGAACCAATTTCTCTTTGTGCTCTTGAAAAATCACTGAGATTTGACATCCCTGGGTGGGTATTGGATTTTAATAATTCAGTCTTTGAGTATTTATATATTTGAGTTACATGAAGTTTTACTTTTTGTTGTAATAAGTACTTTGAGGATGATCATGCTCACTATTTCGTTATCTTTCAAAACTAAGCTTTCTGTCTTTCTTAATATTGGATGATTTAAACTCTTAACACTACAACATTCTGAGGATCAATTATTTCTTAAACTAAAGGTATTTTCTACTACCATTAATCTAATAAATGACAGTCATTTATGATACAAATATCACAGGTTATAAGGATTTAGGAACAGGGTGGATTTGGCAGGGTTAGGTTAATGGTTATGTCACAGAATGTTTCCCATTCCATTCCATTCCATT